>OX439136.1:12780141-12905083 GCA_949318235.1 Ecdyonurus torrentis
GGACGTGGTGACTTGGTTCACAAAATTTCGGACCCACATTAATAGATAATGCACCGAACCAGAGGGTGAGCTAATACCATACTTGGATGCAATTTTTGACTTGCCTTCCTTTTTCTCCCAGCTGACGATAGAACCAGATTCCATTGTTGGAGATAGAGCTGGCAACAAAACTTTGCTGTGACTGGGATAATCTCCACCTGAACTGTATAAACGTTGGCATCGTAAAGATACAATACTGGTAGATGGACGAACTGGCGCACTGGAAAAAAATTGCAAATACATGCATGATAATAATAATGTGAATAAACGCGTTTGCACATGAAAATAAACATCCTTTCCAAGAGAAATCTGTTTATATTTAAATTAATTTTTATCAAAGGAGGTGTTAATAATTAATCAGTATGATAAATAAATAATTTATTCTTTCAAAAATCATATAAAAATTACAACTTTTTATGAAATAAGTTGATAACTTTCAGCTGTTAAATTTATGAGGGTTAAAAGGGGGAGTGGCAGAGGTCAAATTTTTGACCAAGTTCAATTATATAATACTGATAAAAAAAATCATACCATGAGCATTAAAACTTGATCACGTGATAATCATAAGTTCAGTTATTAAAATATTAATTTATTTTTAATTAAAGTTATGTAATACATTCAAATTAACAAGATGAATTTGTTAGCCCTTCAAGGTGCCAAAACATACGTACCAATTTGGAATCCTTTGTTTACCGACTTCTGTACTTAAACACCTGATAACATTATTTCTAAATATTCGTTTACTTGTTAATCTAACTAATCCGTGTCTTAATTCACACGTCGTTCGAAGCATTTTACCCAAATTTGATCAAAATTAAGACCACGGGCACCGGAGTTATCGTCTGCTAAAATTCCAAAATGGCGCAAGGTCATCAATGACAATGTTGCCTGATTGTAAATATTGATTTTTAAATCATAATTAATATCACGAAAAATCAAAACAAATATGTTAAAAAATACATAAATAATATTATAATTATAAATAAAAAATAATTACTAATTACTTTTGTTAAATATGGCTGTTTTAAAAATTGAAAACTTGGCGCCACTGACTTTTAATCAGCTGTACATGTAAACAAAAGATTTATTTTATTTTATGAGAAAAAAAATTACCGGTGTATTCATTAAATCGCTATTAATTATTAAAAATGGCTTTAATAAGGAAAAAACCAAGTGAGATTTTGCCTGGAGATGTAATAAAAATATCAGAAGATGAAGCATTAAAATATCAAACAGAATTAATTGCTAACTGGGAACCACAATCGGATGTGTAAGTTAAAAATGTGATATTATTAGCCTTTATTATTTTTTTTTATACCAAATTTGATATTATAGATTCATATATATAGACTCTATTTTTATTAGTATTTTATAAATAAATATATGTTCAATTAAAAGGTTATTTATTCATATTGACATTATGTTTATTTTATAGATGGCCATTTCGAGCTTCGTTGAGCATTCTTGCTGGAATGGGAGCATTATCTGGAATTTACATAAACAGACACTACAGGACAAAACTTCATTTGCAAAATATGGCTCGTATTTCAACTTATATTCCCATTGTTGCTCTACCAGGAATTGTGTGTGCACTTTTCCATAATCAGGTACAGAATAGGAATAGCAGCACTCAAAACGGCATTTAAGTTATCGGCAGTTGTATTTTTTAAAAATACCTTTCACTAATTTTAAGGCTTTGAAATTTTAGCTACAAAGAGATTCTTAAGCAATCATTTTTGTGTAAAAATATCAAAACTCTCGAACGAGTGGAAGATATCATAAAAAAGCAGCAAACACCTGCAGATAATTACGGCAAGCATGCCGATAACAAGTATGTACAATTACCATAACACTTTCTTTTGTAAAATGAGATAGAATTGGATTTTTTTTTCTCCATACATTTACTAATAAAACTAATTTCCAGCAAAGTACCTTTCAAACCATATGTACGGTACATAATATGTAATACGTATAGCGATGTCGAGGAAAATATACCGTAACTATCATGGTTATGACAGCTTATGATCAATTTTAAAGAATGGAAGAGAAGACACCCACAAGGGACCTTAGTTAATAGAGTCCTATATAGCTCAATGAGAATCTTGCCAGCACAGAGATACTGTAATAAACTCATATTTTGAATATCATTTGATACTAAACTCTAAGATCATTGTTTCTCTCTCTATGTCTGTATACTATGAACTGACAGAGACACATGCGTATACTTTGTTTCTCTTAGAGTTTAGAGCCAAAAGCTATTCAATGTGTTAATTATCTTGTGCTAGCAAGATTTACATCAAGTTACTATAGACTCTTTTCATTACAATAACAATGAGGCACTTCGACCTTGTTGCGAGCAACATGTGTAACTCGTTTTTGTCTGGCGAAGCAAAATGTGTAAGTTGTTTCCAAACGTAATGGAGATGGCGCTCAACTTATGGATTTTGCTCCGCATGATAAAAAACGAGTTTCACATTTTGCTCGCAACAACATTGACTTGCTAGTTTCCTCTGCCGTTTTTTTTTTTTTTTTTTTTTTAAATTTATTATTATTATTATTATTTTTAAAATGTGGTAACTTATAGAAATCAATTCTCTCTCTCTCTCCCTAACTTCTACTGTATCTTTTAATCATAATTTTTTGCAAAATTATGTAACTGCTGCAGTTTTAATCTTAAATTTTTGACAAAACAAATACTATATTCTGGGTTCTGGGGAAAAAATGTAATAAAATAAAAAAAACTAAAATATGACACATTACTAACTAAGCAGAACTTTAAAAAAATTGTACAAAATAATAGAAAATTAGTACAGTAATTAATTAGTAATAAATTTTGTGTTAAATTTCAGTTTGTCCAGTTTGACGTGATGATAAGGAAGACAGCTTGCCCTGTGTGTGTCCAAATGAGAGCTGCAGCTTTGCAAGTTGGTATTGGAGTATTCTACCCCTTGGTTTTGGCACCTTTGGCTACTTTCACAGTAAGTCTATTTTGTATTATGTTCTATTCGTTAATAAATTGAAAGAATGAATCTGAACTAATGGTCTTACATGCACAATCAAGTGTGCATGTAATCAGTTTGTGTTAAACATTCCAATTCATGGTAAGGTGCTTGCTGTTTTTTCTATTATTGCCTTTGGTAGTATTATTGTATTATATGTAATGAAAAATGGACTGTACGATAATTATTAAAAAGATTCAATAAAAATAATAATAAGGGGGGGGGGCAGTGGGGGGATAGGCGAGCTTAGACTGACAGGGACTATACAAACCAATTTCTAAATCCATCAGGCCACAAGATATTGCATTAATATATTTTTGACATGAGTTCAAAATTATTTTCAATACCATGGCAAAATTGGGCAGTCTATACTCGACTCAAAAAACCTCAGCCGATTGATATTTTTACCACTAATGTATCGCCCATTTTCTTGTGTGCATTTCAAAGGGGGGCGGCTAAGCGATACCATAAAAGGTAACCCACAGGCTTTTTGAGACAAGTGTATAAACTCACACTATCTCCTATTGCCCAATTTTTCCTAATCTGTTTTTAATTTTTTTTTTATCTATTATGTATGGTAAAAAAATAAAATGCTGATTTTGTGAAATCTACATAAGTAAATAATAAAATATATAAACAGGAGGTATAACATTAAAATTCCTGTTAAACTGAACATTTCACAAAATAAACTGAGAGTTAATTGCAAAATATTTTTCTAACAATTGGTAAAAAAAAAAAAAAAAAAAAAAAAAAAAAGTAATAGCTCATTAAATTATGCCTATATAAAAAATTCCAATGAAAAAAAAAAGTGTCAGGAAAGACATGCATGAGAAAATGTACTTGCTACAAAGGGCATGCCTCAATATTTCGTAATTTATTGATTGGAAAGAAACAACTATTTTGAGGCTGACTTAAAGCAATTTTGCTCACATCCACACATGCACTATTCAAAATCTTAAGCCCAATAAAGAACTATTATTATTATTATCCACTTCTACTTTCTATGCATGCACAGTATGTCGAAATGGAAGCGGATATGAGCAAAACCGCTTAAAGTTGGCCTCAAAACAGTTGTTTCTTTTATTAGTCAATATTTCATATTTTTCTTTAAGTAATTAAAATTATTTTTTAAAAAGCTTTCAGTATCCTTTTCTTTCATTCATATTATCACAACCATTATGCTTTTATCTTTATATCATATACTGTACTGTACTGTACATAATCTATATTAGGAAAAAAAAACGCAACAATTTCTCTTCTTTACTAATTGGATTGGAGATTATAATTTACACCCTTTATTTTCATTTTTCATTTTTATTATTGGCTTCTATTTTCCATACATTCATGAATTAGAGAAAGTTCTATAATGTTAATGTAAATCACTACTTCTGATTTTTAAGGTCCCTACTGAAACAATAATAAAAAACATTGATGGCATTAATGTTTACATAATTATGTCCAATAGCATTACTAAAATAGTAAAACGTATTCCAATCTGTCAAAAAAAATAGAGACTTCATTGCACTAGAGTCCTCTAGGACTCTACATTGCACTAGAGTCCTCTAGGACTCTACATTGCACTAGCCTCTAAAACTTTATCATTTTGATATGATTTCAATATTTTGAAATAATTTACAAAAGTCACTTCAAGCCTTTAAATGAAAAATGTGAGTATTTCTGAACTTATCTATGTAGCATCAATGTAATACTAGTAGCGCAGCATAATATAAGTTTTTAATATAAATTTAATTTTTCAACACATAGTGTTAAAAATGTTATACATTTAAAAATTTCATTTTTTATGGAAAAAAAAAAATTTTACTTTATAATATGTATTTATTTTTACTTCTTATCCTGAGAGTGTTTATTTAAACATATTTAACATAACTAATTAATATTGACTAATAAAGGAACAACTGCTTTGAGTCCAACTTTAAAGGCATAGAACACCTTGAACAAAAAAAAATGTGTATTATCCTAACATACCTGAAAATCAACATTGATTTGACCAGTCATTGATTTTTAATTTATTTTCCATTCACAAAATGGTGCAAGCAGACAATGACCCCACAGCTTGCTTGCTTTTTTTTTTTTTTTTTTTTTTTTTTTACGCCCGTGAACCAGGTAAGCTGTGACGTCAGAGTCGGCACACACAATTTTTTGAATAGCAAATAAATTAGAAATCAATAACTCTGGCCAAAATCAACATTGATTTTCAGGAATGTTAGGATATTTGATAATTTTTTTTGTTCAAGATATTCTACGCCTTTAAGCTACTTCACTCAAATCCACTTCTGTTTCGACGTACTGTGTATAAGTAGAAATGGAAGCAGATGTGAGCAAAATCGCTTAAAGTCAGCCTCAAACAATTGTTTCTTTTATTAATAAATTATAGACATTGTGATTTATAGCTAGAGTGAGAGACCTTGGTGGGATAATCGTGGCAGGTGCTGTTTTAATTTTTGATTTCAATGTTGGACACATCTTTGGAAAACGTCTTGAAGACAAGGACAAGAACAACATCTGCCAGAGTTATTCCGCTAGAGTCTCTTACAATAGCTACTAATCATTGAACTGTAAAAGCCTACACCAATACATTATAGACATTTTAATTTACTTCCAATATATATATTTTCTTCAGTTGTTTTTAAAACTACTGACATTAATATTTTACATTAAGCGCCTTACTATGATATAGTCCATAGCTAGGTAAAGATCTTGTTAGTATAGAAGGTAACACAAATATTTGCATAGATTAACCAAGCTATGGACTTTATTGTGGCAAAGTTTGTTGGTTTCCCTACCCTTTGCCTTAGATAATACATATTGATGTCGTTGCAAGCAATATGTGTATCTTGGTTTTTGTCACGGTTAGCAAAATTTATATCTCATTATTTATCAAATGTAGCAAATGTGTATCGCATTTTTTGTTATGTGAAGCAAAATGTCAAAGGCTCTGCAGAAAACAAAACTATTTATAGTCTCCGCGCGCCTTAAATTTGGAACATCTGCGCGATTGAAGCGGAGAGCTTCTCCCGAAATTGAAGCATCTGTAATGGTGTTCTGGTAAGAGTTGCTTCAATTTAAGCAGAGGCGGCGAGCGCAGATGTTCCAAATTTGAGGCGTGCAGAGACTATAGATAGTTCATTTTTCCACGGAGCCATCGATGTGTAAGTCATTTCCGAATGTAATTGAAAATACACTTGACTTGCACATACTACTTTGAGTGACAAAAAAAACAAGATACACTATTTTCTACTCGTAACAAGTACAGTAACTAGATCAACATTTTGCGTACTGTGAAAAAAAATACAAATATATTTTGCAACAACATTGATAATATATAAACCAGTATGGTTTTTAATTTCCTAACTTATTTACTGTTTTTACATTTAGTTAGGTACGTTAGTATTAGTAATATTCATAACTTAAAATTACTTTCACTATTAACATATTTATATTGTTGTACTGTATTATAAGCCATAGTCACATATATATGGTGCAACAAATTTTATTGCATGCATTAAATAATGAAACATAATTTTACACAATCAAATTTATTGCACAATGAAGTATTGCTCATTATAAACAAAACTTTCAATTAAAGTAAAAACCATTTTTATTGAATATAAGACCAACTCTTAAACCAATACTTTCCAATGCATCAGTAATAAATGTTGAAAATTCATCATATAAATTTTCTGCATCCAAATCAGATATACCATAAGCATCACCAAGAATAAAATATTCTTCATCTAATCTAAGTTTTCTTAGTACTAACTCAATAATATCTCTATATTCAAGTATGTATTCCTTATTTTGTTTAAGTTTTATAAGATCTTTTTCAATACATTCAACTACCCATTTAGTATTTTGTGTTAATCCTAAATATTTACAAAATTTTGAATCATGTATTCTTCTAGTTACTTTAACACATGTTTCTTTAAAGTCATCTTCTTTACTTTCTTCTTCTTCCTCTTTTTCTTCTTTCTGTGTATCTTCTTCTTCTGTTTCTTCAAATTCTTGAATTTCACTTTCTTCTACTTTTATTTCTATGGATTCTTGAATATTACTCACTGCTTCAGAATGATTTTCATTTTCACTTTGTGGTTCACATTTAAAAGTTTCATTCAATAATTTTGCATCAATACAATATTGAATTTGATCAGCATCTAATAAATCAGTATTAATTAATTTAGTACTCATTCTTATTTTATCAGTATTTATTAATTCATGTCTATTATTTAATGAATGAGCTAACTTTATTTTTAATTCATTTAATTTTAGTAAATTTGTATTTACTGTTTCTTTCTTTTGTTTTTCAACTGTAGTTTTACGAGAAGATTGTTTTTTAATCTTACTTTTAGTTATTTTTGATTGTGAACTAGATGGTTCTTCTATTTCTGAAAAATTTTGTATTGTAGTATGTTTTTGTTTACGAGAAGGTTTAGGTGTTATTGTTATATTTTCTTGTGGTAAATTCCATAGCAATGGAGGTATATTTTGTGTTGCTTGATTAATAACTACATTATTATATAATGATGAACTACCTTGTGGTGATAATGATCTATTTAACGATACTGAATTTTTTTTATGTTGTACTGGTTTTACAAACGTAGATGGTAATTTTCTTTTTAAATTATTTGTAACTGGGGATATTTGTATTTCTGGATTACCAATTAAATTTCTTGGTAATGTTTGTATAGAACAAGGTAAATTTAATTGATTAAAATTTAATACTGTATTATTTTGTTCTATATCTGGTATTTCATCTGAGGATGTATAATTTTCATCTTCCATAACTTCTTGTTTTATTTCTTGTAAATGGTGAAATTCTGGTTCTATTGTTATAGTTTCACTTTCTGTATTATCTGTCTCGTCATCTAGAAATGGTAATTCTGTTTTGATTTTTATCCCTTCATCAACTTCAAATTTCATTGATTCTTCCGTTACATTGGCATATTCTGGTTCTGTTGTTTGATTTGCAACATTATCAATATTATAGTTGTATGATTCATCATCTGAATCTGGTAATTCTGTCTTAATTTGTATATTATTTTCATTTTCTTCTACAAGTACAAATTGAGGAATATCTACGGCTTCGATTGGTTGTACTATTGCTTGACAATCTTCACTTGAAATATCTTGCTTTTTGGGCTTCTTTTTTCTCATATTTGACTTAACTTTCATTAAATGTTTATTTACTTCTAGAATCGAGAGAGGAACTGAGACAAGGTTCAAGTTTTTGCTTGGAACTGTACCTTGTTTGCATTTATAATAATTGTATCTTGTTAGCTGTACTTCATAGTAGTTTTGCATGTCTTCTTTAAGCTGAAAAAAATAATGAAATGATTAGTTTATGGATGTCCATTAAATTTACTCAATTTATTTTAACTCATATAATATAGCAGTTAAAGTTGATATCTATACTTATAGCTTTCTAAATGCTTTTTAAAACATTACCCAGCAAACACAGTACCTTACTGTACAGAAATTATACATACATATACTTGCCAAGTGCTTTTAAAAATTTTATATAGATTATTTGATACTTAAAAGTGTCACTCACAGAGCAGCCAAACAAAATGTACATTGGTCGCAAATAAATCTCATCACTTGAGTTAAAGTTTCCTCATATGTATTTAACATTTGGAGATATTAGCACTTTCGTCAGATTTATTCAGGACCAATGTATGTTCATTGCATGCACTTTCATAATGACAGGACATTGTTTTTGTTGCTGCATTTCTCCCTATAAACCACAGCTTCTCACATGTGAACTGCAAGCACTTGTCTGATCTGCTAGTGACATTCTTCCATCGAGTACGTAGCAATCATACACATGGGGAAAAGCTGTGTTTTACTGGGTTGTGCAATTGCACATGAAAATATGCCACTCTTCATCATACTTAACCCTTTATAATGTGTTAACTGGGTAGTTATATATATTGGTCGTCGACGTTATCGTACAAGTAAATTATGAACACACGAATATTGCCGCATATATAATGTACAATTTAACCATTCAAAAACTTACACTACGTAATTGCAATGTTACTATTATGAAAAAAAACTATACAAGTGCTAGATTTATGAATGGTTTGGTATGTAAAACATTTTATCACAATCATGTATATGATATGTATTAATGAATAATACATACATAAATTATGAAGCTATTATATTATGTATGTAAGTATGTATGTATGCATACATACATACTTCGTTTCGGAGTAAGCCAACAACATTTCATAATGATTTTTAGCCTGACCCAGTGTACATACATATAATAGTTATTGCTTACTTTGAAATGGTCTTCGCAAACATGGTAACCCCTTACAGAATCTCGTAAACAATCAACTGGAAGACCTATAGCTTTTAGCCAAGCAAGTCTCATTTCTCTTCTCTCCTCTGAAACAGCATTTGGAAATCCAATGAAGTATTTGTCTGGAGTACGTTCGGAATCATTTGGACAGCCAGGAACTAAACAAAATTTGTTCTGCATATCTTTAAGATTTTAATGTTCTTAAATATGACCACTTTATAAGCAAAATAATATGTTTTTGATTAATATTTCACAATTTTTTATCAGTTTGTTATTATTTTGCTCCAAACGCTGCCATATATGATGACGTCACAAATGACAAATGAAACTAGAAAGTGCGCAAATATTCAAACTTTGTCTTTGCCACTCCCACTTTATGTTGGCCCCATTTGCCGACCTTCTCATTTGATAGTTCATTTAATTATGTAGGAATAAATCGATAAAATATGTCATTTTATACCTGTATAGATGTATAATACTATTGTTATAAAAGAAAAGTGTACAACATTGACAAAATTAGTTGGTGTCTGCCTCAAAACTTTAATTTGGAAACACGTTTATTATTATTATTTTTTTTTTTTTTGGTTGAGAACTATTTTAGATAAAAATAGTCTTTTACGCCATATCATAACATTAAAAAGAAATAGATACTATTTTAAAAACAAAATTGTCTTATTTTTGTTTCAGTTTGCTGCAAGATTACATACTTATAATATTCCTTATCTGAGTTCTGCTGATGGACGTCAACGAGCATTTCAACTTTGGAGGAAAATAACCCACCCTATTGCAACCCCACTTTTAATCATAGTTGGACTACAAGCCATTGCTGCAACATTTATTACAGCTGCAGAGCAACATTCTGTTGACAAAATTAATTTAAAATTAAAAGAATTAGAGGAGAAATATGAAATGGAAAGAAACAGTTAGAAATCTAGCTTAAAATGTTTAGAATTGCACTGAATTATTATACAAAAATGCTACCATTTGATTTAATAAACATTGATCAGAATTATTATTGGATTTGAGATTATTTGTTGCTTTTTTACCATACAAAGATTTTGAATCTATGCATCCAATAATAAATATTTTTCCCTCATCATTTCATTAATATTTGAGGGGATATAACTCTGTCGATGTTTTTTTGTTAAATTTTAGTATTTAGATTGACTAAAGAAACAACCGTTTTAAGGCCGACTCTAATATATTTCCTCACATCTGCTTCTATGTCCTGCGCATGGCATGCTTAGAAATTTGAAATGGAAGCAGATGTGAGCGAAATTGTGTAAAGCCACACTCAAAAGTTTTGCTTCTTTATTACTCAATATTGTACAGAGTGTGTGTGCCATGAATTTGTTTTTTTTAATAAATAGTATTTAAATTATAATGTGATTGTTTAAATTTTTTGATAGATCCTTTGTGGATAAAATACGCAAAATTATAACAACAAAAGCTATATTTGAAACTACAGTAATTTATTTTATTTATTTGACTGAAATGCATAATGCTACATTTTACAATCAATGTTTCAAGACTTTTTGTTTTGACATATAAACACAGCTTACAGCTAGGGGAGACAATGGAATACATGTAACAATAATTAATATACATTTTAATTTTACTTTTATTTTATAGACCTGTATAGGTATGATTTTTGTTATTATTTTTTTTTAATGCTACCCGTTAGGTCCACATTAGGTATCAAAGACTCTTCATTTTGCAGTATGCTGTAAATTTAAAACTTGAGCAAAGGAGGGTGGGGGGGGCACATGATCACTTGTAAACTTGAACACCAGGTGATATTATTAATTAGCTAATCTATGATTTACCTGGCCCAGACAAATAATTATAAAATACCAAAAAATTGTTTAAAATTAAATAAAATGTATTTACTATTTACATATATTCAACTTTTTCTCTAAAGTTCGAGCAGAAAATTAATAAATAGGGTAGATTTATATAGGAATACTTTAATTAATTACTGCACAAATTACTTACAAAACAAATAAGATTGTGAAAGTACTTTTAGGTGCATTCCATCATTTGTTAAAACTTTTTGCAGCATAAAGAAAATTGACCCTTTTACATAAGAAATTGTCTGCTAAGCTTGTACATCACATTTTTAGTTTGTGGATTAAAACATTTCAGCAAATTTTATTTTCTTTGGAAAATACACACTTTTCCATAACTTCGCACAGCAACAAATTTTACTATGAGGAAAGAAAAAAATAATAATAATAAAGAGTTTTAGCTGATTTTTTTTTCTCTATGAAGAAAAAGTCAACAAATTGTGTGACAAATTATTTGCATAGTGTTACAACAAAATGAATATTAATGCTGTTGCGGCTAAACCACACTTTTACCTTTAGCGGTTTTGCTTACTTTTACACATCTACGTCTTTTATGATAACCATAGAAACAATCATCTACATTTATCACGACATGTAGAAATGTTTTATACGTGTTGTTGCGATAAATGTAGATGCATGAAAGTAAGCAAAACCACTAGAAGTATAAGTGTATTTTAGCTGCAACAGCATCGATATGTGAATGCACCTTAATAAACACAAATAATACAATATGATTTACTGCATGTATATACAATTTCAAATTTATATTACTTTAATCAACAGTAATACCAATGCTATAGAGGGCATCATAAACACATTTATAATACTTTGCATAAACTTTGCTAGCATAAAAACCAGTAATACCATAATAATCACCTAATTTATAAATATTTTCATTCAAATGCAATTTTCTTAAAACTAATTCAATAATATCTTTTTTATTAATATGTCTAGAATTATAGCGTACAATTAATTCATCAGCTAAGCTATCAATAACCCAATAGCAATCAGATGGTAAACCAAAATATTTTTCCCATGATTTCTTATGATTAATTCTTGTTATTTGTAAACATTGTTTACTGAATGTGTCATCACTTTTAGGTAATGAAAAATCTGAATCAGTTTCACTTTCATCAAATTCCCAATTTTTATCATTATCACTATATTTTGAAATTTTAGATTCATTATCAGAATCGCTATGACTATTATAATATTCAGTATAACTTTTTGTAACTTTAATTCTTTTGGACAACATATCTTGAATGTCATTATCACTAATATACATAGTATTTGTACTTATATCTTTTCTTTTTAATGTATTTGTTATTGTACCTTTATTACTTTGACTTGGAGTTTCATGTATTACTGTAGAATTACTAGTAATTGCAAAACTTACACCAGCATTAGTATTTGTAGATTGACAGATATCAGAAATTTTTAACTCTTCTTTAGTATCTTTATTCCATATTAAAGGAGGTGGTGGCATTGATTTTGGAATATTTATTTGTTGTGAGTTTTCTTTGCTATTTTCTTGTAACGTTTCTTTAGTATTTTCAGTTATTACTGATGGAATCTCATTTTCTGTAAGTTTTTCATATACTATTTCAACCTTTAATGGTTTTGCATGAGGATGAGGTGTTACTACTCTATAAGACTTCTTTTCTGCTGCAGATTTATAATGATGCACTGCTAATGTTTTTTCATCTTGTTGTTTCTTTTCATACTCTGTAAAAAAGTTAAAAATATATATAATTGTAATTATTAGTCAATGTATATTGTAGCTTTACTTGTTAGAGCACAACCCGCATATCTACAAAAGCAGCTAACTATAAGTCAGAAAATATTATTTTGTTGTATATGGTTTTGAACTTTATTGCTTTTGCAGATACATGGTTTGTGCTCAAACAGTAAGACATCGATATGACGTTAAAAAACTAAATGTGGAGTTTAATAGAAAATAGTAGGAGAGTTAATAATAAAGTCCAGGACAGCAGTCAATTGTTATTGCTTTTGAGGATCTGCCCAGGGATAGGGTCTATAAAGTTAGAATGGTCCAAACTCTTATCATTGTGATAAGAAAAGGGATAAGAATATATCTGTAGGACATATCAATGTTGTTATGATAACCAGAACTGGTCATTTATGCATTATTTTTATTTATCACTCAGTCACAATAGTTTCTTTCTTTAAATATAAAATATTCATTAAAAATAATAAAAAAAAAAAAAAAAAAAAAAGGCTACGGAAAAAACAACAAGCGCCTTTCGAAAGTGACAAGAGTTCCATAGGTTAGTAAAAATTATGATAGAACAGAGTTAAAAAAATAAATAATAATAATAAATGCATGTTTACAGAACTATGGTTCTTGCTGGTTTTCTCCTTTTTCTTTCAAAATTATCATACTTAACTGGGATCATTAATTTTCCTTTATCATTTCATTCTTTTTTTTTTTCTTAATATAAATGTACATTCTGTCACTCTCCAGAGAATTTATAGTAAGCAAAGTATATTAACTTGAGGCCAAATATAAATGACTGGTACCTAATTAGTCCCGACCATCGGAACCCAGATATAAAAACTATGCCCTTTGATTATGCTTAGGATACCTTAAAACACCCCACAATTTGTTTTGGAAAAATCGGAAAATTCCGGGAAATACGTTGATATTTTTTACCTTTTGGTAGAGGAGGTGTCAATAAATGTCATTTAATCGTATTATGATGTATGTTAGAAAATTCAACTAAACTGATTTAGACCCCTGATGAGTTAAGCTTTTCAGAAAATATGTGACAGTTACCCTTAAAATAATTTCAAGGCCCACCACTGGGGGTTGAAAATTTAAAACGCAGATTTGACAAAGTTTGGCATTTTTTGGCATTTTTATTTTTAAGTTAAAAAGTAGGTTATAATATGTTTAACATGTGTACCAAGTTACAAGTTGGGTGCTCTGTAACTTTAGGAGAAAAGTTCGGAAAAGTATGTCCGCCACCTATATTGTGGAAAAAGAGCAAAGTTTAAAAATTCATCAAAAATCGAAAAATAAAGCAAATGCAATGAAATTTGGTATATAGGTTCATATAAAATTATCGAAAATTTTGAAAATTTTTAAAAAATTCTGGCGCGAAATTTGAATTTAAAAAAAGTCACCCTACAAGAAAATGAAGCTAATTGCAATTTGTTGTTCAAAATGTCAGTATACATTTCTAATATACTTAAAATTACTGTTCAATAATTTTCATTGATATATTTAAAAAAAATAACCTAAAGAATCGTATTTAATTCAATTTTTAGTAGGGTCCCTTTTTTTAAATTCAAATTTCACGCCAGAATTTTTTTAAAAAATTTCAAAATTTTTGTTAATTTTATATAAACCTATATACTAAATTTCATTGCATTTGCTTTATTTTTCGATTTCTGATGAATTTTTAAAATTTGCTCTTTTTCCGCAATATAGGTGGCAGACATACTTTTCCGGACTTTCCTCCTAAAGTTACAGAGCACCCAACTTGTAACTTGGTACACATGTTAGACATATTATAACCTACTTTTTAACTTAAAAATAAAAATGCCAAACTTTGTCAAATCTGCGTTTTAAATTTTCAACCCCCGGTGGTGGGCCTTGAAATTATTTTAAGGGTAACAGTCACATATTTTCTGAAAAGCTTAACTCATCAGGGGTCTAAATCAGTTTAGTTGAATTTTCTAACATACATCATAATACGAGTAAATGGCAATTATTGACACCTCCTCTACCAAAAGGTAAAAAATAACAAGTGGCGTATTTCCCGGAATTTTCCGATTTTTTCAAAACAAATTGTGGGGTGTTTTAAGGTATCCTAAGCATAATCAAAGGGCATAGTTTTTATATCTGGGTTCCGATGGTCGGGACTAATTAGGTACCGGTCATTTATATTTGGCCTTGAGAAAGATAATATTATTTAGCAATAATAATTAGTCTTAGCATAAAGAAGATGATTGCTGCATTCAAGAAAGAGCTTTGTATAAATTTATCAATATTTTTTATAATATTACGGTAGCAATATTGTTATTATTATGGGCTCAGTTTCATCCCAAAAATTAGGGGAGTAATACTTTATATTTATTTCACATAGTACTGTACCTTGAATTGCTTGTGATACAATCTCTTGTTTCTGTTTCTCTCTAATTGATTGATGAGCCATTTTCCAATCTTTTTGACATTCAAATATATGCGGAATAACTCTCTGTTTGAATTGTAGATAACATTTGTTTTTATTCATCAGTGTGATATAGTAGTAGTTTTCAGTATCTTCTTTTAGCTGGAAAAATAAAAATAAATACAATATTCAAAATTAATAGAAGTTTCAGTAAGCTATAGGTACTATATCGCTGTTGTTCCGCTATATTGTCTAATGTTCATCACCTCGATAAATATTTGTTTGCTACAAATGAACTGAAATGCACACAAATTCAAAATTTGGGGTCGATCCAACGAAATTTAATTTTCCAAGGTTAAGTGGACATTGGCTATTATAGCGGAAAGTATGAATATGGTATTGACATTAATCTGTTCAAATAGTAGGTAATTTTAGAACACAACATTCTAAAAAGAAAGTGCAAGTAAGGAGATTATGTTAATGTCCTACAAGATACATAAGTTCCTATAAAGACTGGACATAATTATATAATGTACAGCTCTGGCCAAAAGTTTGAGAATGATTTGCATAGGCAACCCGCAACCACACTATGTTATCTTTATGAGAAAACGCAGCAGCTGCTGCTGCCCCGTTCTGTAATTTTTGGCCAGAGCTGTACTATCACTATCATTAAAAATTTTATTTGCAGCGTTTATATGGGAAATCCATATAAACATACGAGAGTGGGTGGTGGGTGGCTTTCCTCCCACCACCAACTTAAAGAAGAGAGGAGAAATCTTTGTCACCAAAAATCACGTGGTTTAAGTGACCAATAAGAGAGGGAAAGTTATTGTCTTCGTTCACCTGAACGTGTGGCGAGCACGAGACAGGCAGGGAGGAAAGAAGGCAGCACGGCTGCTTGGCTTGCCTCGGTGCACTTTGACGACCTTGCATGACAACACAACATTGCACCACACAGTGGAGTCCATACTCTATAAAAAAAAAACTGCGTTTAGATTTGGTCTCAGTATTGACATGCGTTGTGATGCAAGGTCAAAGTGCATCGCGGCAAGCCAAGCAGCCGTGCTGCCTTCTTTCCTCCTTGCCTGTCTCGTGCTCGCCACACGTTCAGGTGAACGAAGACAATAACTTTCCCTCTCTTATTGGTCACTTAAACCACGTGATTTTTGGTGACAAAGATTTCTCCTCTCTTCTTTAAGTTGGTGGTGGGATCAAAGCCACCCACCACCCACTCTCGTATGTTTATATGGTTTTCTCATATAAACGCTGCAAATAAAATTTTTAATGATAGTGATAGTACAAGCATTTGTAATAGAGGTTAGGATAATAATAATAAAATGTAAACTATGTATCCGTATATAAATACAAAAGAAAATTTAAGCACTAAAAAAACTTCAAGTTGTATGAAACGATTCTGCTATTGGAATATTCTAGTATGAGTGGATGCAATGTAATTAACAATGTAAACTAAACTGTGGTTGGCTGCGATTGGTTTAGCAACCTGGAAACAGCTTTTGGCTGGAAAGACGTTGTTTTAGCATATGTGTCTGTGGCAAGTGTACTAATTAACAACAGGCCACAATTCGGTACATCAGAATTTTCAACATTTTTTTTTTTAATTATGAGGGGTGGGGTAGTGTTTGTGAAAAAAAAATAAGCTGCTGATACCATCTGTCAATTGGGGTAACTTTGGACTGCTGGGATGACTTGACCAAATTTTACTCACGAAACAAAGCTCATAGAAAATCAAAGTAAAAACTAAAAAGATAACGCAAAAATAAGTAAGCTTTTTACTTTATTTTTATTATTTTTTTTTATTTTTTTTTTTCTTCATGTTTCTATGAGCTTTAAGTTTTTAGGGAATAAGTAATATGTAAAAATTTAACCTTTAAAAATTGGACCAAAGTCAATCTAGTAAGCACCCCACTAGATATGGGCACCTAGTACAATTACCATACATGTGTATACACGCTGTAATATTATGTTACACTGGTCTCAAATAAATCTAACCAAAGCGTTAATCTCTCCAAATGGTAGAAACTTTACCGCAAGAGCAGTAAGATTTATTTGGGACCAGTGTACAAAATACCATACAACCAACATGCAACACTTATGTATCTATAGATCCGTGGCACTTAAGATGCCACTTTCAAGAACTTATTGACGGCATGTGCGGTAATGCGAGCATTGCGCTTACAACACCATGACTGCCGACCTTGTCATTGCAAATGCTCTAATTCTTGTCATCACTCATCATTCACTGCCATATAGACTTGGACTGGTCTTACGGCTGCCCCAGCAATCCTCAACTGGCCTCATGCCAGTTACGCCCTTCATTAAATCATAATTTGCACCCCCAAAAATAGCCTTTAAGGACCCAATCCCTGACTGCATGGCTTTTTTTTAAACCAGTCCGACCCTCATTACGTATGTATGTATGGTAATAGGACTAATTATCGGCAGCTTACAGGTCTTAAGGTTGAAATTCCTATACATAGTATTGTTGTGAAAAGCAGCCAAACCAACACTGCCGCAGTTATTAGCACCCCTAGTTATCTCGGCCCCCTTTACTGATAAAATAGTTTTAAGCAGTGGTATGACAAGTAGACGGAATTCTAAGATGGTTGGTTCTAGTTAGAATCTCGTAAACTGAACACTTCGCCGTAAAAAAAGAGCCTGCGCCGATAACTAGTACATACATATGTACAGCTCTGGGCTGGCCAAATGTTAGAGAACGGGGCAGCGGTGGCCGCTGCGTTTTCTCATGAAGATAACATAGTGTGGTTGCGGGTTGCCTATGCAAATCGTTCTCAAACTTTTGGCCAGAGCTGTACATATATGTACCATACATACATATGTATATACTATATATGTATGTACAACCTATATATGATGTTGCTGTCATCATCATACATACATTTTCAAAATTATTGCAAATATGTAAAGGTAATGGCTAATGACAATAAGTAAATGGATAGACCTGTTATTGTACAGTTATCAACACATAGCCATTTATTATTATTATGCCACTTTTTTATATTATTTAAGATTATATGTAAGTACCGGTAATGTATGTATGTACACATTACCATTACTTCTCATTCATATAAATATGTAATCAAGACTTGTCTATCCTGCAACAGATAGCTAAATACTTACATCAAAATGATCTTCACAACAGAATAAATTAGATTTTCTTTTTAAGTCTTCCGAAGTGTGTTTCTTTCTCATTGCTATAAGCCATTTAGATCTGACTTCATGAACGATAGGCACAGGTATAAAAAATTTGTCCGGGTTTTTCGTGTTGTTGTTTCCACAAAATGGAACGATACAAGATTGAAATGAAGTACCGATATGAATACGGACAGAGCCACCAGGGGTTCCCATATTCAATTATCTAATTAACTACACTATTTCGATGAATAATGAAGAAAATATGACAATATTTTAAGAGCAAAACTTGACTGCTCGTTTCACTTGGACGCCATATTTGTTCTGGTTTTGTTTTGTTTACAAATTTAGAAGCGGTAAAATTTAAAACGCGGACCAGTGTTAATAATTTAATAATTGGAATTAAAAATAAACAAAGAGTATAAAATAACTTCGAGTAAATTCAACCCACATTTGCATCTTCTATTACTAAAAAAAAAAAAAAAAAAAAAAAAAAAAAATTAGACTCGACATTATACAGATTATCTTAATTCTTCCGTTTTCTATAACACAGCCAAGTATGTAGGTTCGAGAACATATAAATATTATTTTTTTATACTTTTAGGGGTAAAAAGAAAACAAATATAATATTTTTCAATCAAAATTATATTGAGATTAGCACACAAATTTACAAGAATTTTTCTTGGCTCTTTCAAGCTTCCATTGGTCTACTACACATAATTACTATAGCTTTTGTGACTTAATACTCACAAAACTTTTCTTGTAGCAAATAAGTAAAAAATAATGAATGTCTACAGATTTTGCAACATACAATATGAAAACATATAATTATATAGTTAAGAAAAAGAAAAACTAACTGATAATATAATTAACTATTAAAAGTAAGTAATAGTTAACATAGGAAGATTAGAAGAAAAAAATAGAAAAGCTTTCCTTGAAAATGACAGAGGCATATAATATATCGAGGGAAGATGGCTAAACCGCTAAACCACACTTCTACTTTTAGCGGGTTTGTTTACTTTCATGCATCTACGTTTATCAGGATAGCCACAGAAACTTGTATCTACATTTATCGTGACAGCAGGTAAAAAAAACAAAAAAAAAACTCTTCAACACCTGTTTTCCTATGTAGAAGATGTCCCTATACTTCTTTTTTTCCAATTCTTATTATTTTAAAAACAGAGCTCTGTAATTTTGATATTGAATCAAAAGGTAAACATGATATAATCCAATTTCAATAATTTTGCATGTGCTCATCTGCAATATTAAATTTATATATTATTATTATGGAGAGGGGTTAGTAATAAGGTGCATGCACTGATAGAAATTGTTCAAGTATACTTGGACTCATGCATTTTTTTTTTTTTTTTTTTTTTTTTTTTCCTTTCCGAGAATTTGTAAACCCTGTTTTTTGTGCCCCAAACCACAAAACAATGACAATCGCTCAATGCTTTTTAAATGGAATTGCGCATTTCTTGGAGCAAAGGAACACGGTTTACAAACATCATTCATGATTTACCATTTCTTTGCATGTTATTTGAGTGAGAATAATGAAAATATATTTTGGTGGTCGTACACTTGGTATAATTTAGGGACTTAAACAGTAATATGGCAACCATAGTAAATTGACCATCAAATAATGGTCCTGATTTTATGCATAATGGTGTACTGGATAAAGAAATTCTCAAATTTTGAAAGAATCATTGGGCACCATGGAATATTTTGAAATATTGCAAGTTGAAATTGAAGGGTGAATTTTATGCAATATATTTTAATTAAAAAAAAAAAAAGTCTATTTCAATTGGGACCTAACAAAAAAGTTGACATTTTTTTTTAAACTTCATTTGATAGTAAGACTCAAAATTTGGAAATATTAATGCTGTTTGTAAACCCTGTTTTCTGCTTCTAAAATGACAATCTTATATAATTACTCAAATGCATTGATTTTTTTTTTTTTTTTTTGAAGCAACAAAACAGGGTTTACAACAACCATTACTGAACCTCTGACCACTGTTCAAATAAATATTGTTACATAATTACAAAGAAAATGATATGATACAGACAGAAGACATAAATCTTACCAACTATAATTAACCAGCAACAAATACCAATTCAATCTTCAACCTATTCTGTGTAAGAAACCAACCAATTGAATCTTTCATATCAATCCATACATCAGTAGGATCATTACAACGAATCATACATAATTTCTTTAAGTTTGGAGCAACACAGATTAAGTTTTTTAATCTTCTATATAATAATTCACACGAACGGAATTTAATTGATTCTAGACTTGAGAAGATATTTGTATTCCTCACTGCTCCTAAAGTAAGAGGATGTAATACTGCATCAGGAATTTTACAATCAACAAATGTAACATTTTGAAGATACTTAGATGATAGCATTACTTTTAATACTTCATAAGGAATTAATGAATTTTGTCTATTTTTGAATTGTAAGTGTAGAATTCTTAACTTGGTATAATGACGTTTTTCATCCATTATATAATTTGGTTCACGTTTGATAAGACGTAGTACTGAATCACATTCAAATCTAAATACTTCTAAATTAGTACATAAATATCCAATGGTACTAAGATCAATAACTTCCTTACTAATTTTAATATCTAATTCAGTAAGTTTTTCTTTATAAAACATGAGTGATGTTACATAACTAAATCTATTAAGGTTTGTTAATGTTTTATCTGCATATTTAAGTGATACTAAATTTGGAAATGCAGAAAATGCTATGAATGTTGGTGTTATTGTAATATCAAGTTCTTTACAATTTTGTAATAATTTACAATAATGTACTAGATCTTTTTTAAATTTAGGTGTAATTTTGAAGGATGCTAATTTTAATGGTTTGGAATTACCGTAAGTTGCATAGTAACGTCTTAATGCAAATGATATATGACCATCATTATATAAATATTGGAGATTGGATAAGTTTGTTAATGCTAACATAAGTCCTGCTGTACTAACTCTTGTTTCATTAAGACTCAAATATTCAATGTTTTTACATACTGAAGTCTCTTTAGAACACAATGATTTGATACCTTTATCAGATACTTTTAAGTTGCCATCCAGGTCAAGTTTTCTGGAACACAAATAAGAAGGATCAGAAACAGGAACACAATTTATATGTTACAAATATTAACAGAGTTTAGTGACACTTAGTTTCGTCTTTATTTTATTATTATTAGATCTATTTATGCCAAGGCACAGTTTTTGCTGGTATTTTCTTTTCTTTTTATAAAGAGATAAAGAAAGATTGACAAGTTAAGGAAGCCAACTTTACCTGAGTTCAGGACAGTTTGCTGCAATGATTGCAAGAGTTTCATCACTAGTGTCCAAAATGTTGATTGTAAGTTCTTGCAAGTTATGCATGGCACTTAAAGTAAGGTCAATGTCCTCTAGAGTTGGGTACTTTTCCTCAGCTACAGCCAGGAAATCAGGGTGATTGAGACGTAAATTAAGGACTTTCACGACACTCTGAAAATCAAACAGTCAAAAAAATGTTACATGTGTTATGTATTAATTGTTAATAATGTAAAAACCATTTTTAGTTCGAATATATTACTAGAGGAAATGATAGGACAATTTACAAGCACCTCACCTCGATGAGGTCTGCAGCTAGGTGAAGATCTTGATGGCACAGTTACCACAAATATTTACTTTGATTACGTTTCTTCAGTTGCTTAAGGTGTAATGTTACACTCTAAGCCACTTAATAGGGTTGCCCTCCAAACCTCTTAATCAATGTAAATATTAGTGTTAACTGTGCCATCAAGATCTTCACCTAGTTACGGACCTCAATGTGATAAGGCGCTTGTTGGTTTTCCTATCCTTTCTTTTGGTAACATGTGAAATGATTAGAAACAAAGAAAATTTACTTGCAAATTTAATTGCTGCAACTTAAATCAATACATTTTTACTTAATATAGTATTCTAATGGCATAACAAATAGGTTCTTTAAATACAAGTCATTAATTGAATTTTATTGAAGGAAAGAAGAAGAAGAAAAAAAAAACTCTCCTAGGTGAAAGATGTAAATACTTGCCCCCACTATCAGTTTCCGTTCATATTTGTAGAACGTCAACATATCGATGCTTCCGCGTCAAAAGCGAGCATCTACACTTTCCAGTTCTGCGACAAAACGACTATCTACACTTTCCGCTGACAAGCATATACAATGTTAAGTTTATGGCTGCTATTCAAGTTACAGCACTGCTGGAAAAGTGTTTCATAAGTCTTTTTTTTTTTTAACAAAACTAGAAAATGTAGATGGTCTCCTTTGACGTGGAAACATTGATATGTTAAATTTACATTCATTGTGAATGACATTTAACTTGAAACTGCAATAATTACCTTGCATTGTTGCATTCTCTTGAATAGATGTGTGAAGTCTTCAGTCCAGAAGACACAAGAAATATCTCCCTGATATTTCTCAGGTTTCTGCAGATTGATAGGTAAATATTCTGATCTTGGAGTGATGAAATGAGGGAGAACTTGTGGGTTGATCAGAATGTCTTCTTTCTCTAGGAATTTAGTCAACATCAGAAGAATGCTCGCAGCTGGAAAAAACAAATTTTATTTTAATTAAGTATGTCACTCATTTTGAAAGCAGTATACAGTACACTGTTAAATAGAAGTAATACATCTGAGAAAGGGGGGGGGGGGGGGGGCATTGCAATTGGTATATAAATTTTAAAATATGTATTTACTGTTGACAGTAAAAAACAAAAAGTAGAATTAATAATTATTTTTATGTTGGTATGGCACTCTATACTGACTGAAGACTGAATAGTACATCTCGATGTTGTTGCGAGCAAAATGTGTATCTCGTTTTTGTCACACTAAGCAATATGTTTAAGTCAAGCGCCATCTCCATTACGTTTGGAAACGACTTACACATTTTGATTAGGTTAACAAAATAACGAGTTACACATTTTGCTCGCAACAAGGAAGACTAAACAAAAATGTAGTTGGATAATTTTGTTTCATATTCTAAAAGAGGACATTGTCCTGAATCTATTGATATGTGAATTTTTAATTTTTGAGTTCTTTTAGCTTTTTTTTTTTTTTTTTTTTTTCTTTCTTTCTTTCTTTTTTTTTTTTTTTTTTTTTTTTTTTAATGACATCACAGGCTGTAACTTATGAATGTGGTCATAGGAAAAAGTTGCCGCCTGTGATGTCATTTCGTTACTTTCAAAATTTACAAATTTCCATATCTATCAATTCAGGACAACATTCTCTTTTAGAATATGCAATAAAATTACTCCCTAAAATTGTTTAGTCTTCCTCAATGTTAAGGGGAAAAAATGCAATACATTTCTCTATGGATTAAAAGATATGATAGAAAAACATTGATACATAGATTTGAAAGATTAGGGAATGGGACCCAGAGCTATTTCTGACAGGGATATCTTGCATGTAAGAGAAATATTCTAACTTGATTAAAAAAAAAAAAAAAAAAAAAAAAAAAAAAAAAAAAAAAAAAAAACTTATTTTGCTAACATGCAAGGCATCAAGGCATCTGTAAGTAACAGCTCAATCTCCTATACTTTTCTGCCAAATTTATCATACCTAACTGCATTTCCCCCCCCCCCCCCCCCCCCCATAATACTGTATCTCTCTATTTTATATACAGTATTATATTACTGTTTGGCGGATACAGGGGGGGGGGGGGGGGTAGTGGGGGAGATCATCCCCTCCAAAACGGTCAAAATACATTACAGATATTGCCACCCACCACCCGCTAAGATTAACATTGCAGTATAGAAAAATTGTCCCCTCTATAATTTTGGTCTGGATCTGCCCCTAGTTTGCTCTATTTTATTACAAAACACTTACGCAAACAAGTAAATGGTTCTTTTTTTGCAGTGAAGTAATTGATATTATCACCAACACATTGTAGACATAGAAGTTGTAGAGGTCGTAGGTTTTGTAATGCAGACTTCCTAATACGAAGGCCAGTCAGCAGTGTTTTGTACCTATAACATTACAATATACATATTTGAAAACATATTTGGGAAAAAGGATCACGGTTAGGATGAAAGTAGAAGTTCTATGGGAAGGTTTCACATGGCACAGAGTTTAGTTATATAATGTAGAATGTATACTTTATACCGGTAACTTTTGTACAACCTCTTCTTTGTCATTACAATGACGAAAGCTGAGTTAAACAAACATTATATACATTAAGTAAACTCTGTGCCACGTAATACCTTGACCTCTACATAGACCTTCTACTTTGATAAAGCCCTTGCTAGTATTTTTATCCTATACTTAAATATTTATGTGAGGTGATATTACTATATAGAAGGCTTGTGTTCTAAAATTCAAAAGTTGATCAAAAGTACTTTTTTTTTTTTTTTTTTTAATGGGACGACAATAACAAAAACTACCTATCTTAGGACTTGTGACCATCAGACGAGAGAAACTAGAAAAATTAAGGCGTGAAATCAGCTACTGGGGGATTTGACTAAAGAATTGTAAAGAAAGAAAAATCTGAAATTTTGAACAGTGATACATTGGGATAACGGTACCTTCAAAAATGTAAAAAAAAAAAAAAAAAAAACGGGGGGGTGGGGGGGGGGGGGTTATTTAGTCCCATAAGAGCCCATATTAATTTCAATAATTATTTTCTCTCTTATCTGATGGTCACAGGTTCTGAAAATTTTATCATATGTAGCTGTTACCATTAACTTGCAAATAACATCATAAAGTTTGCAAGTTTTTTTTTTTAGATTTTGAGATAAAAGTCACACCCCTTAACTAGAATAACATGGCATGTTATGAGGTTGAAATTGCCAGAATTTAGCCTATTTAAAATTTTGAATACGAACGTTTTTTTTTTTTTTTTTTTTTTTTCTTTACTTGACAAGTATTTAATTAAAAAAAACATTAACTACATGTATACAACTTACTTAAGAGGTCCTTCCCATGAATTTCCCCTTGTATCAAATGAAGCAAGTATAGGTGGCGGTGGCATTTCATCATCAGTTGTATTGATAAGTTCATCACTATCATCACTTGGGTCAATATCATCACCAATAGAACCAGCCCAATCTGAATCATTCTCATCGTCATAATCTTCATCTAACAATTGAAATAAATCAGCAATAGGACCTTCACGAACATCTTCTTCACTAGATTCTTCACTGGATGGAGAAGTTTCACTAAAACTTGATGTTCTAGCTCTCGTTGCTTCAATTTCTTCTACTTCTTGATTATCATTGATATTATTACTATCATTGATCTCACATGTTTGAGATTTTTCTTCTATTTTTTCATTAGTTGAAGTAGATGGACCAGCAGGTGTAGTTTCATTGCTTGTAGATGTATCAGCAACACTGAAATTATTAATAAGTTTAATGTAGTCAAACATTCCATATCTCTGGAATCAAATTATTTATTGCTATCAATTTTTATATCTTTTAATCATGGGAAGCAAAATTTGTATCTCAAATCTCAATATCGATGCTTATCCGTCGAAGGGAACGAACTACAAAATTTGTGAAAAAAGACCGTAGAAGTGCCAAGCACAGATCGTTCATTTTGAGTGAAATTTGTAAAGTGTAGTTCGTTCACTTCGACAGGTAAACATTGATATATGGAAGCAATATGTGTAAGTCGAGCACCATCTACATTATGTTCTGGAACGAGTTACGCATTTTGGTTACCATGACAAGAAAATGAGATAGACATTTTGCTTTTCATGATAAAAAACAAGAAAGACATTTTGTTTGCAACATCATCTACATGGTGGATTCAAACCACATACTTTATATTTAAAACTATACAGCTTTGACACAAAAAATTTCCTTGCAAATGTAGGCTATAATAAATCAATACAATATGATAATATACAAGCTGAGAATAGCATACACTCCTGTCAGTTATCTTTAACTAAAAGGACATAGATATTATAGGGTGTGTACGCATGACGTCATTCTGAGTGCTTTTCGATGCTCTTCTTGAGCAAGGAATACCATTGCTCAGCATAGGACAAACATAGTTTTTGGCTACTGTATTTACTTTTGAAAATTAGCTATTTTTTGGTCATTATTATTTTTCTTGCATACTTGAGGTACTAATTCAACCTGTCAACAGCATCAATGCTCTCCAAAAAAAATGCGAAGTATTTTTAAACTGGCAAAATGTGCCATTTTCCTATACTGACCAATGTTATTTAGAACTCACTTATGACGTTATCTTTAACATGAATGAAACCACCCTATACATACCTATGAGTAATTAATAATGACATTAGTCAACTGGGGTGACTTTGAACACCCAATTATCTGTCTTGGGGCCTCATTTTAGAAATTTTAAGAATCTTCTACTATTCAAATTTGTTTTGGTCTTAATGACATGTTTCAAAATTTTGAAATGAGTACCCAAAGTAAAGATAAATGGGTGTTCAAAGTCACCCCGGTTGACTGTACTCGTTATTTTGAATATTATTAACGAATCATGTGCTGGCACTTTTATCATTTAAAAAGTAATACCATATAATAAAGAATATATATATAACTCTAGACCATATGGACGGAATGTCGCCGTTTTTTCTCATCATGTTTCTGTTCACTGGATGGCAGTAGTTGTACACATTGTCCCTTTTTCTTACTCTCGGAAGGTCTTTTTCAGTATGAAAGAAAAGTTTACAATCTCCCTCCAACGGGGGAGGAGGGGGACGAGGCAACCGGAAGGGTATTTAGGGTAGTCACAGCGTGAAATCGCAAGAGTAATAAAAATTCAATCAAAATATTAACTTTCTCAAATATTCATCATAGCCTTAATTTTATCATTTATTAAATAGTTTTGTAAAAAAATAAGTTATTTTCTCGTTTCATTTGTGATTCTACGACAGTTAGAAGTCAAGTAATGGATTGATATTTTTCGCTCCCTCCCGAAAAGGACCGAAAAGGGTAGTCACAGCATGAAACCGCAAGAGTAATAAAAGTTCAATCGAAATATTAACTTTCTTAAATATTCATGATAGCCTTAATTTTATCATTTACGTATTACATAGTTTTGGAAAAAAATAACTTATTTTCTCGTTTCATTCGTGATTCTACGACAATTAGAAGTCAAGTAATGCATTATAGTTTTCACCTCCTCTTGAAAAAGATCGCGCAAAAGAAAAAAAATATATTTATAAGAAAAAGGCAAAATGTTATATACAAAAGGGAGGGATGAGTGTTCGAATGCATCGTGTGAGGGTGGGTGGGTGGGGTGTTCGCGGTGTCAGCCAGAGCCTCCTGGTGAACGCGAACAGACAACTGATTGAAAACGGAGACACAATTTAACATAGGGTATGAAGTAGCCTGGTAATACTTACTCATTACGAGGTTGCTTTGAAGTATGTTCAGGCTTAAAAGAATCAAAAGAGGATCGTTTCATTTTTGTGTTGTTTTGAGCACGACAAAGTATAATGGAAACCTACAGAAACAAAAAATACAATTTTAAGAATTACAGTACAGCTCTGGACATAAGTTTAAGAATGGAGCAGCTCAGAAATATAGCATAGTGTGGTTTTGGGTTGCCTATAGGGTGCATCTGCATGGTATCATATTTGATGTGCTTCAACGCCATATGTACTGGAGCAATGAATTACATTGCTCAGCATAGAACAAACATTGTTTTTGGCTATTTTCTAAGGGCAATTGGTCAATTTTTTTGTTATCGTTATTTTTATCACATATTTGAGATACATACTAATTCAACCTATTAACAGCATCAATCTCTCAAAAATATTGCTTTGTATTTTTAAATTGGCAAAAGGAGTCATTTCCCTATACCGGCCTGTAAGTACATATCCATGACCATGACCCAGAACCAGGACAGCAGTTGGCAGAAGGGAAGAATGGACGTTATCGGTTTAGCGCGCGGGGTGCTGCGGGGAAAGCTAAGTGTCCCCTAATTTAACATTACGCTTATGGAGAAAAAAACGTTTTTTGCGATTATTGAGAAAACTACTCCACCGATTTTGGAGAAATTTGAATGAGAAATACTAGACACACTTTTACGTGTTTTAAGCCATAGAAAATTTTTAACAATTTTTTAAACCGATAACCTCCATTAATGGAAAAGGTAAAGGGAGTTGAGTGGAGGGCTGGTCGAATGGTGTCCGGTGGTGTCAGTGTCAGTGCCCCGCAGTGCTCCCTTGCTCAGTGGTGGTGGTGGTGTTAGGTGTAGTTGTCGAGGGAGGAGGGAGCAGGGAGGGAGTGAAAGCCAGCAGCCAGCAGCCAGCACACAGCAGGCACACAGCACATCATAAAATTCAAGATGGTCACAACTCACAACACAAAAAATACACACAAGTTTTCGCATCTAAGATATGCACCATATAAATGGTTTTGTGTACGATTGGGCATAAAAAGAAGAATCTATATAATTTAAGAAAGGTAAGAAACATTAAATTTTAACAGATTAATACAATTAACAGTCATAAAGAACAAAAATTGTAAAAGTAAAAAAAGCACATGTTTCAGCGGCGGGAAAATAAGGTGAAAGAAAAGTTTATATCCTGCCATTATTAAAAAGTAATTTCTAACAAAAAATAGAAATAGATATTCAATAAATATATAAGCGACAAAAAAATGTGATGTTAAAATGCTATACAACATAGTTTTTGCTCAAACTTACCTATGAGTTATCAGGCTTTCATTCTTAGAAAACTACTGTAGCGGCCATGATTGTTTTTTTGACTGTCAACTGCAATTTTTTTCTCATTTTGATTTGTGCGGTAAAAAGTTTGAAAGTTTTTCCCGCGCACTCCTTGGGGTTCCGAGTTTTAATACGACGCACTTTATCTCTATGGACGCACTTTCATCCGTGTGACAGAGGTGTTCTCAATTAGAAATAATTAGATTATATGGTGTATCTACTATCTACCAAAATGAAGTAAGTTTTTAAATTGTAAAAAGTTTCATCCTACATCAATGCAGAATCTGATTGATCCTCTGACATATCCACTTTCACTTTAATCTAAAAATGTTAAGTTCTGATAAAATACTGTCAATAAGATACAGATAAGTCAAAAGAAAAAGGAAAAAAAAAAAACTAAAACTTTTTAACCTTTACACTTATACGCGCGCATATATAAACTTTTTGAGTATATTGACAAATCAATAAAATAATAACGTTTTAGAAATTTATATGTAAATAAAATAAAAATATATCATATATATTGGGCATAGAACTTTTTTTTCTCTTGACTTTTATCATAACTTTTTTTTTTATTATTATTACTAAACGCGACGATTCAAGTTTGTCAAAGGATATTATACTGCAAGTCCATAATTATGCTTTATTTTCCATATAAAAATATCAATAATAAAATAGACATTTTCTTAATACATGAATATTACATATTAGAGTATATTATATATATATATATAATAATAATAAGATAAAATACAAAATCACTGTTTTTGAATAAAATACTTCATTAATAGACTGATTTTATATGTATTAATTAAAATCCAGGGTATATAAGCCTAAACAAATCCAGTAAAATATGATTAGCAATTACAATTATGCAATTTACTATCTGATGACTATCTCTGGTTCAGTAATTAATCGCTCTGAAATATTTATTAACTAAACAAAAAATTTATTAATATTACTTCTTGCTGAATTTTGATATTTAAAAATTACAATTTAGAGCCTTGTTGTTTCATTCTACATTTTCGTAACAATATATTTTATTCCTGTATATATCATTATATCATTGAAAAAGAGTGTGCATGTACGAAGTAAATTATATTTTTATTCGATCTGTAACGCCATAATTGCACCATAAAAAAATACTGGCTTATGTGGTATTTTTATGACTTTAGTCATGCAAGCGATATTGCTTTGCTCCTATACAACTACTGGTTTAATTATGATTTTTTTTTCATTATAATTAAAATATTTTATATATATATATATATATATATATTTTAGATTTTAGGGTCTATAAATTCATGTTAAAGATGAACGCCTGTTGGATCACTCAATAACATATAGGCCGCATAGGAAATAAATTATTCATTTTGCACGTTTAAAAATATAATAATTATTATATTTATTGCTCTACTGCGAATAATATTATTTATTGCTCTAGTATGGCGTCGAAGTGCAATAATTATGACGTCATGCGGATACACACTATAAGCTATCATCATCATCAATTATTATTCTAATTTTAAAAAATTAATTAATATAAAATTAAAAAATAAACTTCATTCTTTACTTTTTTGGGGGGTAGAAATTATTATTCTTTTTTTTTTTTTTTTAAATAAAATCAATAGTAAATATAATTAGAAATAATATAATAGTAATATAATATAGTAGACTGCTATTGCAACAGATTTACATATTTTTTCTCATATGGCACATGAATGTGCATATGCGATGACTTTACCTTCCATTTTTTTCGATTATTAAAATAAGATTTGACATTTAATTGAGATAAATGTTTTTTATTAATATTCTTCGTCTCCTTTCCTTTGGTTTTTTAAACTATTAACTAAGCAGACAATAACAGCTACTGATATACCAGATAATTATATAAAATTATTACGATCGTGAATAACGTACCAAAATGAGATAAAAGAGATTCTGCAATGTTAATTTTTATTACGATAACAAGATAACAAAACTCACTTAATTGCAAGGTGATAATATGCAACATTTTTTTTTATTCGTTTCCAGTTTGTATGCATTTATCCGTTATTTATAATATTTATATTTTTTAAATAAATGACGAAAATGTATTACGTACATTGCACATATGTACATATTATTTTATATACATAAATTATTATTTTTTATTCTTTTCCGAAAGAGTTGCTTTTGCAATCATATATATATATATATACATGTGTGTTTTTTAGTATTGATGTTGAAGATTATAATTATTTGTAATATAGTTTTTTGGCGATCATATTATATATAATATATAGTAGAGTCAGTAAATTATTTTGTTTTAGGATTTATTTATATCTCTTCAGCTATGTAATATGTAGTGCTATTTACTTATCTTATGGTTTTTCATACCGCAAACTTAAAAAAAAAATAGTAAAATTTTAAAATAATTATTTTGTATTTTGGTGTCATTTCATTTCATTTTAATATTTTTATTATTAATATATATATTATATATATATTTTTTATTTTTTTTTAGATTCTGTATAATTATACTATGAAGTTATTTTGAGTGTTATTAATTTTTTTTTATTTTTTATTATTATTATTTAGATTTATTCTTCATATAAAAAAGGTCCATATATAAGAGGTAAGATGCTCCGGGAAAAGTTTTGGCCAAGGTCGCGCAGCTTAAAAGGAATTCACCAAAGACGTCATATCACCGGGTGTATTTTTATCAGGGGTTCGAACCCGGACCCGGTTCCGGCCAAACCCCTATATTTTGGTCGGGTCTTTCGGACCCGGGTCCGTGGAACCGAAAAAAAAAACTTAACGGGTCCGGACCCGAAAAAAATTATAGGGTCCGGACCCGGCTCCGCGGACCCGACAATTATTAGGCCAGGTCCTGGACCCGGCTCCGCGGACCCGAACTTTAAAAAAAAAGGTCCGAAAACCCGTACTCGACTTTGAAAAAAAATGACTAGAGAAAAAATAAATGACATAATGTTGATCAGAACAAACAGGACAAACACATTATATAAAAAAAAATATTTGTATTGTAAATTAAAATTGTGATTTTGACTTTTAATATAGTTTTTATTACTACTATTGTTTTAAATATTATGCCAGACTAAAAGCTTGTGATATTAGCTGTTATAGATTTTTGTGCATAGAATATGACTGACAAGCTGTTTTTAAGCAGAAATGAATAACACTTTTAAGTGGGAAAAAAAATCAATAAAGCATATTATACTGAAAAAATATTTATTTGTTATTCTATCTAAAAAAAATTGTGCATTCTTTTTTAGATTCACAGTCTCAAATTAATTTGTTTGTTTATAATTAATTTTAAAGTTAATTTTACAAATTTATATAATAATCTCGGAACCGGACCCGAACCCGGAACCGAACCCATATGAAGATTTTGATCGGGTCCGGACCCGGCTCCGCGGACCCGAAATTTTTTTTTTCAGGTGCTGGACCCGGGTCCGCAGACCCGATAATTTTTGTGACGGGTCCGAACCCCTGATTTTTATTCACCTTATCAGTGACATAACTGTTCGCTGGTGAACGGCATCGTATTGGCTTCGAATCAAGTACATCCATCAAAAATAAAATCAACTGCGCGAGTTTTGTGCTGCGCTCAACCTCTTTAATATATAATTGATGAATTGAATAGCTATATTTGTAGGTGTATCGCGCACAGGGTATCCTAGCTAACTGTTTGATATTATCTTATATTTTAACAATTATATAATAATATATTATCATATATATATAACATATATTTTATATAATATATATGGATAACAATTAAGTAACATCGCAAATCAAAAGGCCATACAAAAAATATATATACACGCACCTAACCGTTACATAAGCATATATGACCGCATCCTTTGACATTTATAACATACGAGTATTTTTAGAGATTTTCAATTCTCATTTTAAAAATAAATAAATATAATTATATAAATATATTATGCTGTTATTATCAGAATGGTATGATTTTTTTATTATATATTGTAAAGCAATAATTTTATTGATTTGCTCAACTTACAAACCTACACTGCTTTATTATTATTATTATTATTTTTTTTTTAAATACATATCGTGTATACATTTAAATGTCGGCGGCTGTGTGGCATCATCATAGATCATAGTATACAAATACTACAATTTGTAGTATCAAATTAAAATATAATGCTTTTAATGAAAGGATTTAGTGTTTTAAATAAAAAAATATGTTGTAATATATCGGTAAATGTTAAATAACCTCTACAAATATTACATTAAGAAAAAAAAAATGATAAATAGAGAGCTGCGTACGTTTGCCCCTGGAATCTGGAAGTTATGCATGCCTTCGTTACTTAACGTTAAAACAGTTGCATATCCATACAGGCGCTATTTATTATTTGTTAATTTTAATCAACTACGAGGAGTGTTGTTTTTCTATATTATACTAGATGGATGAATAAAATAATTTTTAGCAAATTTATCATAAGTTTGTGTCAATGAGCCTTATGCTTTAATTAGTATTAATAAATATTCAACCTATTCAACCAAAAGCAATGTGTTTTTAAAAAACATCGCGGTAATGCCAGCTGCAAAATAATTGAAATGTGATGCTACCAACATTACTAAAATATCTCTAAAAAAGTTATTGGATGTTTTATTATTATAACTATTATAATGAGTTTTGTTGGTATATTTTTTAACTTTGAATTATTAAATAATATATTCAAGTGCACTACAATTTTTTTATTTTGAGATAATGAAAATATTAACAGAAATAAATTTAGTATAGTTAGAAAAATATATATTATTTAGTTGGTATGATTGTGTGGCAGCTGAGAAAAAAAGGCAGCCAAAATGTCGTCTAGTTGCTGTGGAACTAAAAAACAGAAAATTAATCATAATCCAGCTATAAATGGAGGTCCTAGTAATGGAATTCGGATGACAAATGGAATGGTGGCTCATCCTGAAATGTGTTTTTATTGTTTTGATGTGTTACATTCTCATCTTTATAATTTAGATTCACCCCGTGCTCCTGCTTTCTGCAATGAAGCTTTGTGAGTTTTTATCTTTATTATTCTTTAATTTCGTATTAATTTTCAATTAAATTTAAAATCTTAAAGTAATATTTATTTATTTTATTTTGTATTCAAATTATATTTCAAGATTTAAATTGTTTTTATAGGTATTTTCAAGGACAAAATAACTGCAGCTTTTAGATTGACCTCATTTCCTTTTTATAACTTTGCAGTGTTATTATGCAAATCATATCCTTTCTTACTATTTGTTTACAAGTTTGTATATTTATATAAACATAAACAGAGCGTAATTATAGAGTATATTGGTGCCATATTTTTTATAACTTGCACAATAAATTTACCAATGTGTGTTCAAACAAAAATAAAATGTTTATGTCTGCGAATAAGATATTATGCTTTTATTACAGTATATATTCATAAAAATAAGCAGCAGACGAAAAAAGTAAAAAAAAATAAGTGGGTGGGGGAAGGACCTTAGACTTAGACCCACGAAAACATTACGACTATAAGATAAAATAGGTTGTATCTTTTGGGATATGTTATATGTATGATGTATGTATGCATGAGGAAAGTAGACTACAGTATGTATATAATTTTTAATATTGATAACGTTGGGTTTATTTTTCACAGGATAAACAATTGTGATTATGACCACACACACAAAAAAAAAAAACATTATAATATTTGTATTTGTGCTTATGATACATATTACAGTATGTATAAAGTATGTATCATACAAAGGTTTATAACGCGTTTTATTTTTAAAAGGTTAGGATTTCTTGAATTAATTTATTGATAAATAAAATAAATAAGGACGTACTGTATCATACAGTTATTCATAAATATAATACATAAGAATTATAAACAATTCATCCAAAAATAATGTAAAATTCGATCACGGGATAAACATAATCTCAAGCTGCTAAAGAAAAAAAAAAGTTTTAAAAATTCTAAGGTCATGATACAATAATATTCAGTAATGAAATCTGGAGTGTGTACAGTATACTAGTCTGTCAATGGGGGTTGGGGGGGTGACTTTAATGACACCCAATTATCTCTACTCTCTTTATTTTAGGCACTCCTTTCAAAAAATGTTGAGATATGTCATTAAAAATTAAAAACAAATTTGATGTATATTATGTATTTCAAAGTTCTGAAATGAAGCCCCTAAAGGTATAGATAATTGGGCCACCCTTAGCGTCAAAGTCACCCCAGTTGTAACTATCTTTATTTACGTATTGTTATTATTTTTCTTTGACCTTTTACTGTTAGATACCAGTATATAATTTAAGTTGGGTAGCATAGTTAATACCTACTATGCATTTAAGGTGTTAATTTTTTGCTTATGAGTGAGGTTTATTTAAGTATCCTAATGGCTATGCAATTTCATTTAAAAATTAATTGTGAGGTTCCAGTATAATTTTGAGAAAAACCCATAGTGTAAATGATTTTTGTTTCTTTTTTAAACAAACATGGCATTTTTCCAATGTTCTATGGGCCATATAAATGTTGAAATTGTTGGAATAAATTTTTGGCATACATCAATTACATTCCAACGATTTCAAAAGTTTTATGGTTTGAAGAAAATCTGAAAAATGTCATGTTTTTTTTTCAAAAAAGGAAACAAAAATCATTTGTACAATGGATTTTTTCTCCAAAATGTACTGGAAGCCCACAATTAATTTATGTAGTGAAATTGCATAACTCAGGAGACTTAAATAAACCACACTCATACACAAACAAACAAACACTTTTTCAAGTTTGTTATTTATTGCTGTGTTGTATTTGTATATAAACACAAATATTTATATATATATTATAAATTCTCTCTCTATATTATATACACCCATAAAAAAGAAAAAAATTCAATTCTTATATTTTCATGTGCTGCTTTTACGTGTTGATGATTCTTCAGCCCATTATTCGTGACTTGGAAGATTGGACGTGATCGTCGTCTTAGGGGCTGTATAGGTACCTTTGACGCGATGAACCTTCATTCTGGCCTTCGGGAGTACGCTGTAACAAGGTTTGTCAACAAAATATTTTAGCCGTACTACAACAAGTTTTTTAAAAAGATGTAATAATTATATTTCAAATTAATGCTATTATTTTATAGCAGCAAAATTGATAATAATAAAATAAATAAAAAACTATATTATATATACGGCTAATATTATATTTGTTTAACCATCTAGTGCCCAAAATAATGTGTATGTATGATGTGTGTTATGGTATGATGCACAAGGGGAAAAAAATATATTGATAGCTCCGCGGAAAACTGATCTAACTGCAGTCCTCACGCGCCTCACATTTGGAACATCTGCGCTCTCCTCCTCTGCTGAAATTAAAGCATCTTCTACTAGCGCACCATTTCAGATGCTTTAATTTTGGGTGAGATGGAGAGCGCAAATGTTCCAAATTTGAAGCGCGCTGAGACTACAAATAGTTGGTTTTCCGCAGAGCCATTGATATACTGTATGCAGTTTTATTTTTTATTTATTTTATACCAAGTTAGTATTTCTTAAAGTGCTGTAGCCTGTAATAATTAACTCCTAACATTTTAAAGCCCTTGTCAACTTACTTTTTTATTATTTAGAATATTATACTGATAATTACCATACCTTAATATCCATGAATTAGGCACCATCACGTTGATTTTGTATTTATTTTCCTATTTGCGGCTATATCACGTATCTGATGTCACAATGTACCGCCGCCAATCACAGTCACCGTTCTGGTCACGTGATAAATTTAAGCCCCTCCCTCAAGTTCTTTACCCCTATCACGGCCCCATCGGTACATTGTGACGTCAGATACGTGATATAACCTCAAAAATTAAAATAAACAAAAATAAATACAAAATCAATGTGTTGGTGTCTAATATATGGATATATTAAGGTATGGTAATGATCAGTCAAGTATTCTAAATGATGAAAAAGTAAGTTGACAAGGGCTTTAAATAACAAGCTATTAGATTGCTATTAATCAAGTTTAGATCAAATTAATGCCCAAAGAAGTCAAATTTCAAGATCAAATAATTGCTAATATCTTATTCTAATAATTATAAAGAAAAGGATAGAATTACCAGCAAGGGCCTTATAACAGTACAATACAGAGTACAAGGCAAGACACTGCTAAGTGTTGAGCTCAATAAAATATTAAAATAATAATATAATGATAAAGAACACGATTTGGTTACATTATCTGACAATAGAAGGTTGTTGTATTTTCTTTCCTTTTCATAAAAACTAGAAATAAAAACACATTATTGTAAGACAAAACTAAATATTGTATGACTGAAAAATTGAAATGGGTACTAGAAGGTTAATACTAAAAATTTCAGCGTACTAAAAAAAAAAAAGTACAAAAAAAAAAAAAAAAAAAAAAAAAAGTACAAAAACAAATATTGATAATGGCTGGAGTGATGGCTCGTCCCATAGAAGGTACTCCATGCAGTTTCTTAAACTACAAATTATCATTATTTTGTTTATTTTTTTTATATTGTTAAATTATAACAAAAAGGTAGTATGGTCTAATTTAGTAAACTTCTAACACTAACTTCTTTGAAAACAAGTATTTTTATTTAAGAAGTTGGTTTTAGAGGGTTGCTTATTTAGTATGGGTATTTTTTTGTATGGGTATTAGGTTTATTTTGTTATTGGTTTTATTTATTTATTTATTTATTATTATTATTGAGCGAGTAAGTAGCAAGTAGGATATTTTTATAGTTACGCCAACAAAAAATGAGGGAGACGGAGAGAATATTTTGTTTACTGTAAATATGATAATATGCAGTATAGTTGTTGAAAAGAGCAAAGAATTTTCAATTCAAACTAATTTTTGAAAGTTTTGTGACCTTTTTATTTTATTTTTTTTTATTCCAACCACTTATTTAGCTTGCTTTATTTTCTTTCTTTAACTTACTAATAAAATGATTTTATAGAAAAACACATTGGCAGATTGTGATTTTTCTATCAAATGTTTTTATCTATCAAGTAATATATTATTTATATTATATGAGCTTATGGGTTAAGTGATATCATTTTTTTTATGGGTTTATTGTATTGACAGGGGTGAATTAATTTAGTTTAGAAAAAAGTAAAATTATTATTTTTATTTATTATTATTATTATTAGCCTATTATTATTATTATTTAATATTTTTTGATACATTTCATACATTTATTACTGTAATTAAATTTGTTAACTTAAATTAAACTTGTTTTTCTATCAGTGATAAATTTAAAATAAAAATCGCATTCCAGTATATAATTTAAATTTACAGTGCAGTGAAAGACTCTCGCTTCAGTCCAATTACTCGTGATGAGTTCCCTCGTTTGCACGTCTCTGTTTCTATTCTACGTCACTTCGAGCAGGCAGCTGATTGGTTAGATTGGGAAGTTGGACGTCATGGAATTCGTATCGAATTTACTAATGAACATGGCAATCGTAGAACTGCAACTTATTTGCCTGAAGTAGCCCCAGAACAAGGTAGGTATTATTCTCTCTCTCTCTCTTCTCTCTCTCTCTCTTTCCTCTCGTACTTTTTTCTGTCTGTCTCCTTGTTACCTACAGACATAAAGAAGAATTGAATGATAGATAACACTTTCTCTTGTGTACGTACTTATAGTTCTACATAGTTAGGATATTATTAATAAGAAAAATATATTATTATGTATTATGTACCACTCATAGAACCAAAATTTCAAGTAGCAAACATTTAGTTTTTCTTGGCTCAATTGCACAAAAAATATGACGAGGCCTTTTTTCCCCTTCCCTATAACTTTACGCACAAAAATAATTATTCCCATTCAAATCAATGATGGGGGGTACCTCATATAGTATATCAGAGCACCATCAATCACACTATAATTGACAAGCATTATTTATTTATTTATTTTTGTTATAGGCTGGGATCGTACTCAAACCATTGATTCACTATTACGTAAAGGTGGATATAAAGGTACTGTAACTGCAGAAGTAAGACGTAATATACGCTTAACTCGTTACCAAAGTGAGAAAGTAGCTGCTTCATATAATGAATATATGACATTATGGAGAGGACCACAATATGGTGAAGCTGGTAGTGGAGGTGGAGGGGGTATGTTTGGTGCTTCCAGTCGGCAACCATGCTAGCGGACATCTTGTCGTAGTGATTACAATACACTACGACCAATCAATAATCAGGGGGTAGCTTAATTTTTTGTTATTTTTATTATTATATATTAGAGTCCAAAAATTTTAACATCTTATATAAAATTACATTTTTTTTTTTATGTATACATTTATTATTGTGTTGTGAAATTTGATAAAAAAGCAAATTGAGCCAAGTTCATTTAATTCTGTGAAATCAAAATGTTCTAAAGATGAGAATTTATTTAAAATTACCATCCAAGTTGCTTATTTTGCTTGTGTTGAACATGTGTAACTTAATCAAATTTTATGCCACACTAAAACTATATTATCATTAAGAAAAAAGTGCTTATTAGGTACTAAAAATTAAAAAAACAAAAAAAAAATAATAATAATAATAATAAGTTGAAGTATTCTTATGCGTAATTTTAACGTACGTATTTCAACCCCATTTTTTTTTTTTTTTTTTTTTTTTTTTTTTTTGAGTTTTTTTATTAAGAAACCCATTTGTTCTTTTACCTGTATTTAAAAAATAATGAAAGTTATTTGTAAAAATTTTGTGTTAAGTGTTACAATCCTTTTTTTTTTTTTTTTTTTTTTTTTTCTGCTGTTTCAAATGAGTAATTCAAACTTTTTATTATTATTATTATCAAATTTATTGTTATTATGAAATAGACTAAATTAATTCATTTAAAGCCTTAATACAGACACTTTTCAGGAGGTTAGTGATTAAAAAAAAATGTTATAGTTACTTTCAATGGTAAGATTATTATCAGAAAACTAGAATTATGTGAATTTAGCTAGAGCTCAAAAAGATTATTTTAATACAGTAATATGTATAATGGAAAGCTATTGAGTTTGGATTTAAAGCTTATTGGTTATTGAAATTAAATGTGTTTCAGGTTTAAAATGCACTTTATAAGCAGCATGCTTTTTTCCCCCTATCATCATCATAAAAACAGTGATTATAAGCTTTAAAAATAATAACAAGTGCAATGACTTAAAAAAGCACAAAAAATTTGGACTCTGCTATATAATTTATAATAAAGAAATATTTAACATAAGCTATGCTTGTTTTTGCTGCTATAGCAAAAATAATTTAATTAAAAAGAAACATTAAAAAAATATTATATTTAATAGACATAAATAAATTGTCTAATCTTATATTAAGATCATATAAAATATAATACATAATAATAAAATATGTTTATTATTATATTTAAAGTAAAAATAGCTTTAGTAGCTATAAAAAAAAATCCATACTTTTTTCCCCACTGCCAAAATGCTGGCACACTTTTTTGCCCTTATATACATATAAAAAAAATTGATGTTTTTAAAAATCTATAATAATCTGCTTTTGTTGTATAGATATATTATAGGGAAAACAAAAATAATACTCTTTGAGCACGGACAATAAAACTAAAAAAATTAGAAAAGGCTTAGATTTTTTTTTTTTTTTTTTTTTTTTAATGTCAGTTTACTAAAAGGATTTAGGTAAATAGATTTAGAGTCGATAAAAATTTTAAAAATGCCTTTTTGATAAACTATCAGCTACACTTAAAACAACTAAAAGTGATTGTCATTTTATACAAATTATCAAGAGTATGTTGTGCAAGATAAATGGTAATAAGAATTGTTGAAAGGTCATTTTTATTTTGTCAATATAAAAGACGAGGAATTATTATTGTATTGTCTTTTTTTTCTCCATTTCATAGTCAAATATCTAAGAATTTTATAAATGAAGCAAAATTGATATCATAGTTATGTCATGAAAAAATTGAACAAAAAATAATCCTCCAAGGGCAAAAAAAATGAGCAAGTCAATTTGGTTATAGCAACTTAAAGATTGCAATTCTGTGGAAATTTATGTAACATTCAGACATTCTATGCTTTCATAAAATTTGACTAGTTTATTTTGTTTTCCTTTGTGTAACAAAAAAATTGTTCAATTTACTTGTCACAACAGCATTAGTTATTGCTCTCTTTCATTGTATACAAATTATATTGAACGAATAATGCATATTTATTTAATATCTTAAAGCCATGTGTACTTAAAAAAAATATATATATATATAAAATAAGGAGCTTAACTATATCCTTTCCCACACAAAGTTGCTACTTTTTGTTCTGATGCTCATGGGGTGCAGAGAAAAAGAAAAACACTCAAAATGTATTTTAAAATCCTATTGCAGCTTCAAATTTGAGACACAAAAAATAAAAGATAAACTTGGTGTAAACTTTTTTTTTTTAATGTGCAAATATGAGATTGCAAATGGATTACAACTCGAGCTAATAATTGTAGTAATGAAATAAACATAATAAAAAGCTCAAATCAATCTTAAGAGTAAGGGCAATTTTAATTGCTTAAAAATAATAATAATAAATGTGGCAGCATTATTTTACCTGTATATTTTATATTAATTTAATACAGGTTTAAAATAAAATAAGAAGGGATTTTAATTCCAATTAATTAATTAATTGATACTGGGTAATTGTGAACCACCAGTTTTTAAAAACAAAACAAGAATATAAAAAACCTTAAAGCTACCAATGCCTTTCATTTTTGTCCAATTTTTAATTGGGCATTAAAGGAGAAAAAAACAAAATGAAATTTTGCTGTAAAAATATTATATGATATAATTAAAAAGTTTAGCTCCCTTTTTTTTTAGTAGAAAAAGCAAAATAAATGAAGTAATTGATGTATATATAAATTAAATGTTGGATGTAAAAGAAAAAAATAACAGCAAATTTCATTATAATAGATGCCCAAAAAATTGTAATGTTTCACTGGCAACTTTTTTCTTTTTCTTTTTCTTAAATTAAAATATTATGTTTTATCATAAATGTTCAATGTATGCCAGTAAATAGAAGGAGGAAAAAATGCAGAATATGAAATTGACAACATATTTTTTTATTTATTTATTTATTTAAAAATCTTTAAATTAAAAAAAAAAAAAAAAAAAAAAAAAAAGCAATCAAATAAATTTGAATTGTAAAAAATTCCAGTATTTATATCTTTCCACAAGATTTCCTAATGCTTCTCAAAGATGATCATACTTTACAGTTACGCACAAAAAAACAAACAAACAATAAAGTTAAATTTTATATTAAGTAGATTCTTTTTTCTACTATAGCTTGATCATAAAAAAAAATAAAATTTAATGCTACCCGCAGAAAACATAAAAAATGTCAAAACTTATTAAAGTAATGCATAGAGCTTTTGGATTTTTTAAAATTTGATACAGTTGCTTTCTTTTTTTTATTAAATTGTTATTTAATTGCTGTGACAATAGTTTTACAAAGAATAGGAAATTAGTGAGAAAGTGTTTTTTTTCAACAGTTTCAACACATCTGTGGTTAGTTTTAGTTGTAACGATAACATCTATTGATTTTATTAACTTTTTTTCTTCTTCTTTTTGGGCATCTATAAATATTTAAAGAAGATAATCTAGATGTTTTTATACAAAACTATAGATAAAAAAATAATTAAAAAAAAAATTAGGCAGAATTTTTTACTGCTCAGAAAAAAATATTATTATAATTAGCTGTGTTTAATTATTATAGATAATTATACGTCCACATATCTGTAATCAACTTTTTTTCTTTTTGTGTTTTGATTGATATTTTTATTTCAATGTTTTCTTATTTGTCCATTGTAAATGCTGTGCATTTTGTGTAATTAAATGTCTTTATATGTGCCTGCTTTAAATGGCTATACAAATATACAACAGGATGCATAATTAATGTTATTTTGAAATTGGTTATACAATTTTTTTTCTACATTTTTTGTTTTCTTATTATGTATCCTAATAGTTCAATTTACTCTGACTCTTGCTATTATTACAATCAAGGCATATTTTAAAATAGTTTGATTTTTCATTCAAAATCGTTAAATCAAATTGCTATTTTTATGCCATGATAATATTTTTCTTCTTTTTGTATAATCCTTTTAAGTGAAGCAATGTAAATTGTATTTCGATTAATAATATTACTACTTAATTTAAGAAAATCTTTAAAAATATATTGAAAATAAAATTTAGATTTTAAAAAATAATAAGAAGCTTCCAAATTAAAAAAAAAAAAAAGCGTTTGAAAATTGTGTAATCAATTTTAAAGAAAAATGCTAAAATTTGCACAGTACAATATTATTATAAATATATTCTCTAATTACAAAAACTAGATTACAATAGAACTTCCTAAAAAAACAACTTTTCATTTTTATTAATATACTCTATATAAAAAGAAATATTATAACAATAATTAAATGTGTTATATTGTTGTGTTTTTGTGTCTATTAATATCTTTAAAAAATAATGATCTCCCATAAAATAAACTGAATTGTTTGTAATTTGGGTAACATAAATAGTAAAATAGTGTTATTTAATGTCTAAAATATCCAGTGATAAAAATTTAAAATTAAATTACTTGCAATAATGTGAAATGTTTAACTCGATTGAATTGAATCAAATATGATATTATTATGATTTGTAAATTATCAAAGTATTTTGGGAAGTTTTGATCTGGTTTCTCCCCCCATCCTTTTTTTCTTTGTTTCTTCTTTCAATTATTGTATTTCTAAAATCCAAGTGGTATAATTTAATGTGTCAAAATTTAATAATAATTTTTATACTACTAACAAAATTAAGTAAAGTAAACTATCAAGGTTAGAGGACTCCAGCAAAGCCCTTAAAGGTGTAGAACACCTTGAACAAAAAAAGTTGTGTAATATCCTAACAAACCTGAAAATCAATGTTGATTTGGCGAAAGTCATTGATTTCTAATTTATTTTCCATTCTCAAAATGCCGCTGGCAGTCACTGACGTCACAGCTTGCTTGTTTTACGTGCGAGTAAACCAGGCGAGCTGTGACGTCAGTGACCGCCAGTGGCATTTTGTGAATGGAAAATAAATTAGAAATCAATGACTCTGGCTAAATCAACGTTGATTGTCAGGTTTGTTAGGATATTACACAACTTTTTTGTCCAAGGTGTTCTACACCTTTAACATAGTGAAGAGAGTCCCATAGCTTGGTGAAAATCTTGCAAGCACAGAGATAGATGTGTAAGCTCTTTCTGCACTAGCAAGATTTACACAACTAAGGAACTTTCCTCAGTATGGTAATGCCCTTGTTGGTTTTCTATATTATTTACATTTAAATTATCAATTGCATATTATGCTTTCTATTATCTGTGCAAATTTGCTTGCCATCTTTATATAAAAAAAAAAAAAAATGTGATGTTTATTTATATAGATAGCAGGTATAATTTTGGGGATAATAGAAATTGTATTACTCTAAAAATAATTTATAGTATACAGTAAACTCTTGACCCAGACAATGGCCATTTCACAAAATGGAGAGTTTTAACATTGCCATGCTTATAGTGAAGTCTGCTTAGGACCCAACTTAGCATTTCACAAAACACCAAGAAATTCACAGAATTGAACTTTGCAAAATCAAAAGTTTACTGTATTTTGTTGTGTAAATTTTTTTTTGCATTCTTGTATATTGTGTTACAGATAATTTGTTTAATCTTTATAGTATACCTCCACCTTACCTTTTATTTTTTTATTTTTTTTTTTTTTTTAATGCATCTATTGATATTATAACAAATCTCAGTATAGTATTGCAAGTAATTTTTTTTTTTTTTACAGCCAATAATTATGTGAGACGCTATACTACTTGTTATTTTTGTTCTTTATATTTTTAAATAATTTCCTTTTTAGTAAACTTTTTATTTAGAAAAAACAAATTTAAAATGAAAAAAGGCTGTGTAAATTTAAATGTTATACAATCTTTATTATCAAAGAGGAAAATTAGAAAGAAAGAAAAAAGCACCAAAAATATAATTTAGTCGCCATCATTTTTTTTTTTTTTTTTTTTAAATTTATTGCTGTTTAAATTAAATTGGTGCTGGACCTCAAATAACTCAGGGGTTTTCATCAATATTTATTTCATCAACAAAGATGTTATTAATTTTTAAAAGAAATATAAAATTGAATGTTCAGATTTAATTATAAAGTGACGTGGTACGGAACCATGCCTATTGGAATTGGAAGAGTATTTTTCATAATTTCTGATTGAAAAATACATAAAAAAATTATACAGTGATAGTTTTTTTTTTTTTTTTTTTTTTTTTTTTTGAACAGTTAGTTTAAGGAAAAAACCATTGCGGTTAGGATCAATAATAATAAAGAAAAGGATAGAGTTACCAGCCTTACCACAATAGAAGTTCTATGGAGAAGTCGAGTCTCATGTGGCACAGTTTTTTGTTATAAAATAAGGTTTAGTTCATAACTGAGAGCAATCGTCATATGTAAATGACATTATCAATCAAAGAAGAAAATTAAAAGTAATTACTCAAGTAATTTTCTTCTTTGATTCATAATGTCATTAAAATAGTGACAAAAGCTCTCAGTTATGAAATGGACCTTATTTTATAACAAAAATACTGTGCCTCGTGAGACTCGACCTCTCCATAGAACTTCTACTGTGGTAAGGCTGGTAACTCTATCCTTTTCTTTATTATTATTGATCATATAGAGATGTTCCAATTAATTATCTTTTTCTTATCAATTTAATCGTGTCTATTAAAATATAAATACTCAAAATTTTAATTGTTTTATGAAGAATATGTATGTGTTAAAACAATTTTTCTTCTTTCAATATAGACATTTAAAAATGTTTAACTTGCAGCATGAAAACACATTATTATATGGATATAGCTTTTGGCACTTCTGACGTATGTGCCTTTGTAATTTCTTAAGGCCCGCGCAGCCATCTTATTTTATTTAATATTAAATTAATTTTAAAAAATAGGCCGCTGTGATTGGCAGAGAGTCTACTCTCAGCCAATCATAGCTGCTTATTTTTTAAAATTATTTTAATATTAAATAAAATAAGACGGCTGCGTGGGCCGTAAGTCTTTAAGGAGATTTAGCTAGAGATAACTTGCTATTTTCTGCACTGTATTATTTTATGAGAGTTTGTAATTTAACACCTCTTTTACACGGAGAGTTTTATTGAAATGGTTTGGCGTTTGTGTTACACCATATGTTATATAAGCAGTGAACTGACTTTGGAAAGTAATTCGGCCTGCTCGAGCAAAATTAAAACTTCATGTATAAAGTTCTAGAAAAATCAGTATGTGCATTGTGCACACATTTTCAAAATTTAGAGGAACTTTAGGGTTGCAAAGTCTCAATTTATTATTATTATTTTTTTTTTAAGGCTCTTATTATAATGTCGGAAAGCAAAAATTTGTTCAAATCTGTAATATTCATATTTATTACATCTTTGATTAATTAATAACATCTTTGAATATATTATGACACCAGGGTTGCTAATTATATAGCTATAATAGTGTATATATAAAAATTTATGTTTTTTTTTTTTCAAAATATTTAATTGTGTGTGTATTGTTGTGTAGTATTTTTCTTTGTACATTTTTTCTTATTTATTATTATTAACAATTAATGTCTAATGTCTGTAAATTACAGGCAGTATTAACATAATTAAAAAAAAAAATGTATGCTTCTGAAAAAAATGCAGGAAAAAAATCGAATAAAAACGAAAATTTTTGGAGTAAAATATTAAATTTGTTTTTACTTTATTTCAAATTCCTTTATTATATTGAAGACAGTAAAGTCCGATTTTTTTTTATAATCAATTAGCATGAAATGGATCTGTAAACTATTGATTAATTGCAGAAAAACTAAAATTGACAACGATTGACAAAAACCACTATGCTTATTTTAAATTTTACCGGGGCGATGCTCATTTGCATCTTTGCATTACCTTTTTGCGCGGTAAAATTTAACTCTAATTTACTTTTAAAGCAATTTACAGGCCTAATAAATACGTAATGACTAAAATAACATGTTATTTGTAAATAATAGCATTCTTTTACTATATCACCAAACAAAAATCCAATTTCCATGTAGTATTTTGTAATTTTTTTTATTCAAAATAAAAAACACTACAGCTGTCGCTGATTTACAGCTGTTCCAGAATGGCAGCGCTTATAAGAACAACAACAAATGTTTTCCGCATACAAAACGCATTTAAACATGGTTTTTATAGCTTAATATACAATAAAAACATGCATATTACATCTATGAAGCCTTTAATTAGAAATTTACCTAAAAGAATAGATGTAACACAAGGTAAGTGCAATATATTTTATGTCTATTGACACTACTATTTAACGCCGCTACAAATTGCGAAATCATAAATGTCATTTTTACGCCTTAAAATTTCTTATTAAATTTTATCATTTTTGCATTATTTTATATGTTATTAACCTTTTTATTTAATACATTTAAAAATGTACACTCTAATTATACGTATTAATTCACGTCTTTAATACACACAAATGTGAACTGCATATTGACAGGCCACATACATACCTGTTACGTAAATATATGATACCTGTTATATGTACATTTTATTATGATTAATTATGTATATGTTTGTACATTGATTGGTGATGGTTTGTATTGCTTTATTTTGCAGTTCGTATGCACGGAGAATATGAATGGCAAGATCCAAAATCAGAAGATGAAGTGTAAGTATACTTCAAGTCAATTATTCCTTCTATGCAGGCTCGGACTGGCCATAAGAGCAGGTCCGCTATAGCAGACGTGCCCCCCCCCCTGTTTGGAGGCCCGATTGGGGGCGTAACCTGGGTGTTACATCCTATTCGCGGACGAGGCCCCTTGAGTGCCAGTCCGACCCTGCTTCTACGGCTTCTGGAAACATGAATCGCTGATGGAAGGCCCGTGCATGTAATACTCATTAAGTTTAGAGTTAAGATACGCTATGATGCTATACTTTGGCATTAATTAACATTAACAATAAGTATATCGTCTCTGTGGCGGCTAAAGTGCCAATCTGCAAAATCAACAAGGCTCATTATCAATACAAAAACATAGAAAAATGACCTTTGTTGATTTTGCAGATCGGGACTTTAGCCGCCACAGCGATGATATGATAAAAAATATGTCATTTTTCCCCCATTACAAAAATAACAAAAATCATTCCATCAACTGCTGTTAATTTTTATATGTTTAGAACTGAAAATAATAATAAAATACTGTAATGAACTAATGAAGAATGTTTAGTTTTTAATGAAAATGGTTAAAAACTAAGTCCCTTACTGGGTAATATATTTATGTGCTAGAGTCAAATGTCATGCAACCACCTCAGAGTGGTGGCAAGCTGTGCACAGGGAGGGTCTGCGAGCCTTCTGTCTGTTTACGACTCATAAGAACAGTCTTATATATGGCGTGTTCACAATGACGCGTAAATTCACTTAACTTTCATTTAAGAATCCAAATACCTGTTTGCTGTTCACATAAAGAGTTACATAAATTTATGTATCACTGTGAACACTGAACAGGCCTTTGAAAAAGGTTAATTTTTTTTATCATGCTACACAGATCTAAGTTTATTGAAGAGCTATAGAAGTTTTCTATAGAGATCCGTTATGTTGAACTTTATATACATATCCAAATAAAAATTATATCAAATCTTATTTTAACTTGGCCTCTCTCTCTCTCTATTTTAATTACGATTGTGAGTGTGTGTGTTTCTTAAAATTTATGTTGTTTTTTTTTCTTTCTGTTTCAGAGTCAACGTTGTGTATATTGACAAAAATGGTAAAAAGCATCACGTGAGAGGAAAAGTTGGAGATAATCTCATGTATTTAGCACATAGTAAAGAAATAGAAATGGAAGGTAAGAATATTTGTATACGTATTACAAAATTTTATGTTTCATGTGTAGATGTAACATACAAAATTTCAGTCCCAATTTTAAAAATTTATCAACCATTCATTCATTCATTCATTCATTCATTCATTCATTCATTCATTCATTCATTCATTCATTCATTCATTCATTCATTCATTCATTCATTCATTCATTCATTCATTCATTCACTTGTTTACTCGTTCATTATTACTGTATTATTATTATTTATTTTTTGAATGCAGTAATTAAAATTCAGGCTTAGATAGATACTCAAGGGTCAGGTGACTTTATATTTAACTAAATTATAAGAGGTCATTCCAGTGGAGAGTTTTAGGCAGCAAGCCCACCTCGAGTGCAAATTTAGGCACGTAATTAATTTATGTCTTAGAGGTCAAAATTTGCTGTGAAGAAAATAAAAAGGGGGGGGGGGGACAACTAATACTTATCCCATGGTATGGCCAATCTAACTGCACTTCATAGTCCTGATGCAACTAATGGCAGATGCTTTAATGAAAACATCAAAATAGTATCATTCTGAACACAATAAAGCTAAAGAGATGAAAATTTAAACTTTTTGATACCTAGACCCAGGGTATAGGATTTGATTTGATAGTTGCTTTGAAACCAGTGCGCCATTCTGTATGTGCACCATGAGTATCCACCTTTTCTATTTAAATAACCTGAAAAAATCCATTAGACTGTCATTACATGTGTCACAACAATACAGTTTAACAAAATTATATAATGACATATCAATGTTGTTGCAAACAAAATGTCTATCTTGTTTTTTATCACGTGAAGCAAAGTGTCTATCTTGATTTTTGTCAAGGGAAGCAATATGTTGGAGAACTTTAAAAATGTTCTAAATGTGTGTACCTCGAGCGCCACCTACATTGCGTTCGGAAACGAGTTACACATTTTGCTTACCGTGACAAAAACAAAACAACAACAACAACGAGAAAGGCATTTTGCTTTACGTGATAAAAAATGAGATAGACATTTTGTAACATATCTTTCTTGATACGTCAAAGTGAATGAACTATGCTTTACAAATTGTACTCAAAATGAATAATCTACAGTTTTCTAAATTCAAAGTTCAATCATTTACTTCTCCTGTTAAATGTGTATGATTATCAAACGTAGATCATTCATTTTGAGTGAAAATTTTAAAGTGTAGTTAGTTTACTTTGACATGAGAGATGAGAGGGTTGATATAAGTAAATTGAATTATTTCTTTGTATTTACATTGCTTTATTTGCTTGTATTTTCAGGTGCATGCGAGGCATCACTAGCATGTACTACGTGCCATGTTTACGTACTGGGTGACTATTTAGATAAACTTCCTGAAGCAACAGAAAAAGAAGAAGATCTGTTAGATCTTGCACCATTCCTGAGAGAAGATTCAAGATTAGGTGAGTGTTACTTTTTTTAAGTTTAAATATAAGATAATTTGACTAAAAGTTGTAAAGACAGGAAAAAAATAATTCTTTACGCAGTGATACAAAGATAATCAGTTTACGTTATTTAGGACCTTATGTTGAAACTTCAAATCTGAAAAAATTATGGTGGTTCACCATAAAAATTTGAATGAAAAATTATTTTAGTTTTACTCTCTGAATGTAATCTACAATTTATTTATTCCCAACGGCAAGTTGTAATGATAGGCCTTGATTATTATTATTATTATTTTATAATACATCTTACTTTTGATTTTTTTAAAAAAAAAGAAAAGAAAAGAAAAGAAAAAAGCTTTTTATTAGGCTATTATTATTATTATTATTTTTTAATATACTGTTTGTAAGGCCCCAACCCTGAATTATACATCTGCAATTGTGGGGAAACAGTTCTTTAGGTAGTTTTTTAGCCTGCTCAAATAAACCTGTAAAAATATTTTACATAATAAGGGAGCAAACTAATAATAATAAAAAAAATTGTGCTGTAAGCTTAAAGAACAAGAAAAAAAGTTATGAGTAAAACTTAAATGTCAACTTCATGCTTACGCATATTTTTATGTATTCTTGCTCAATTTTGTCCTAATGTTAAATATTAATTTTGAAATAAAGTAATCCCACAACGTATCGCCAAATAAACAAGTGGTAGTGTTGGTTTGTATTAAGAACTAAAAATTGTCAAACGCCTACTTCTTTCAAGAATAACATTTTTATGTTAATTTAAGCTTAAAACCAGAAATATATTTACTATTTGTACACAAAATCATTGAGAATATAATGTCAGTGATTTATTTATAAAGATAATGTCAAACACATTTCTGTTTTTTTTTTTTTTTTTTTTTTTTAAATTAATACACTTATGTTGGGATATTGTTGATTGGGCATTTTGAGTTCTAAATTTTGTTGCATCTTCAATCAATAAACAGACATTTTATTTAAAAAAAAAAAAAAAACAAAAAAAAAAACATGCTTAGGTACTGAATGAAACTATAAATATTAACAGATAAGAACTTAAGTATAACATCTCTATCTTATCTCCTCTAGCTACTCTCAAATAAACAAATCCAATACTATACAATATTAGAAACTGTATCTATATAATATTTTGTTAACTATTTTTAATTTATGATGTATCATCAACAGTTTTATATAAAAATACTAAACTTTGAGTAGCAACAGTTTTACCATATTATCTTTGATAAAAATTGTATTGTTATATTATTTTCATTTTTACTTTTATAAAATTTTGTTAAAAACAAAATAATAATAATAATAATAAATCTATAGGCCTATAGATGATTTATTTAGTCATTTATGTTTGAATTGTATTTATGGTAAAGGGACCAGTTTTCGGCACCCTAACTAGTTTTTGGCAGCCTACTTTAACATTTTGTTTACCCCAGAAAAGTGCAATTCTGAGAGTTGATGATTTTTTGTGTCCTACATATGAACCTCCCCTACCTCCTTGATTTTTCTCTAAAAAGCTCAGCTGTGGCTGGTTTTCCCCCAAAAAAAAAAAAAAAAGTGCCAAAAACTGGTCCCTTTTCCATATTTATTTTTACTTTATTTTAGAAACAATTAAAACCATTTTATATTAAACCACATAGGGTGGTTTCATTTATGTTAAAGTCGACACCATAAGTGAGCGCTAAATAACATGGGCCAGTATAGGAAAATAACTCATTTTGTCAATTTAAAAGTACTTCCCAATATTTTGAGAGCATTGATGCTGATAACAGGTTGAATTAGTGTTTCAAGTATGCAAGAAAAATAATATTTACCACAAAATTTGCTAATTTTCCAAAGAAAGTAGCCAAAAACTACGTTTGTCCATTGCTGAGCAATGTTATTCATTGCTCAAGAAAGGCATTAAAAAGCATTCAGAATGACGTCATGCGTACACACCCTATAGATATTATACATTGAAAAAATTGGGGAGAGAGCTCACAGAGACACCTTGTGTATGTGTGGATGAGAAAGAGAGAGAGAGAGAGAGAGAGAGAGAGAGAGAGAGAGAGAGAGAGAGAGAGAGAGAGAGAGAGAGATTTAATCTAGGCCGAAATTAAAAGGATTTATTATTTATGGTCTACATTTATTATTGACTATTATTGGTTATTTTATTATTATAAACTTATGAATACACATATTATTATTATTAAGGAGAATTATATTTTCGCCAAATAATAAAGTTCCTCTAAAACGTGAGGTAAGAATGCACTCTTTTTAAAAACAAAATATTAAAAAACATTTCAAAATTTGTATCACAGCGAAAAAAAAAATGTTAAATTTTCTTTACATATGAGTAATTTTTAAGTTTAGATACGCACCATCAATTGTCATATTAAAGTCCACTAAGAAGATAATGCTATGTTTCAGGTTGTCAAATAATCCTAAATAAAGACTTGGAAGGAATGGAAGTTCAACTCCCTGCAGCAACAAGAAATTTCTATGTCGATGGACACAAACCTAAACCCCACTAAAGTCATATAGATATATTATACAGTACATAATATATATACATGTCTTTCAAATCTTATTAGAATCTTTTCTTTGTATATATAACTGCCTTAAAATACCTCGTTATATTTATAGAATGTACATCATGCTTTTTTTAATGCAATAAAATCAATATTTTGTAAAAAAAAAAAAAATTGCTATTTATTTGTTATCATTATTGTAACTTAAAAAACCATACATTTTACTGCAACTCATATATCATGCTTTTTCAAAAAAAAAAAAAAAAAAAATTAATGAATTTTATTATTATTAATTTTTTTTATATGTATTTCGATGTTTTCAGAACTGAGAATTTCGGGACTTTTTTTCCCCCTTCTTCCTCTTCTTTAAAGTCGCAAAGAATACCATAGTGGCTAGTGCGCGCACTTCACCATTATTTAAGCTAATAAAAGTAAAATATAGGTACAATAATAAAAATTAGAAACTTGTACTGACTGATAGACATGATTAGGATCTCATTAAATATACAATCTATACAACTTTTTAAATTCAAAGTTAATTATAAGATAATTCAGTATATTTATCTACATTTTGATTTGGCCAAGTAACTTTTATATAAAAACACTTTTATTGTCATTAATTTCAATTATATGTATTAGAAAATGTGATTTTACAAAGTGATTTTTCAGCGATCTATCGTATAATAACTTCCTATTCATTTTAGCTTCGATTTATATCTAACAATAATGAAAGAATTTTATTTTAGTTATGAATGGAAGGATAGAGAAGAACAACATAATTAAACAAAAAATATAAAAAATTAAATGGAAAACTTCATTTTTTCTCTTCTAGAAGAGAGAAACGGCGCTATTCAAATTTAATAACTTTCATTTATTTATTGCTTACTTTGATTTCTTCATTCTTTTAAACATAACTGAATATTTAATATTAATTAAATATGTTAAATATTTGTTAGTGGTTTACAACAATTTAATATGTAATAAAATGTATTTATATACTACATTTTTTATGATTATTTTAATTTCTTTGGTGTGTAAGTAAAAAGAACAAATGCCACATATTTTTTTATTAAAAAAAAAAAAATTAAATTAAATTAAAAACATATTTTGATAATAATTGTACTAAAAGAGAGCAATGCAAGCTTCAGTAAAATGTCAGAAATTTACATAACAATTTTTTTTTCATGATTTCACAAAGGTGTGAGCACTTTTATTATGAACTCAACTCATGCTCTCTTTGATATAAAAAGTAGAGAGGTATTCACATTGCGTTTCAAATTATATGAGCGTAGCAACATCAAACTATATGTACAAAAAAAAAAAAAAAAAAAAAAAAAAAAAAAGTTGACGGACCGGTTACGCCTAAATATATTATTGTCATAAATAGACAGCTTGCGAAATGTTTCATATGCCACATAACAAAAAATATATATAATTTCTCTCTCTCTCTCTCTCTCTCTCTCTCTCTCTCCTTTTCATGTGCATAAATTGCGTACAAGTTTTTCTTTTATAATTTTAATCCTATCTGTACACGAAAAATATAAAATAGTAAAAAGCACCCTTTCACTATAACGTAACTCCAATCTAGAGTTGTATTTCTTTGACTGTAGTGAAAAATATAAAACCTTCCTTTTTTCATATTATTAAAATATTTTACGTTATTCTCAAAAAACATTTTCACCATGCCGATATTTATATTTTTATAGCATATGCCTTCAAAGACATTTTTGATCAAAGAAAATGTTCAAAAAATATAGAAAATATTTATGTGTGTACTAATGATTTGATAGTAAAAATTAAAAAAGAACGAAATATATATATATATATATATATATATATATATATATATATATATATATATATATATATATATATTTATAGTAAATATAAAGCAAATAAAATTGGAACCTAAACTTAAATATTTTTGCGATACAAGCACAGAAAGAAAAATATGTTATAAATAATGTATGTATTCAAGTGAGCGTTAAAAAAGAACGACTTTTATACCAAATGTCAAAGTCTGCTGCTGGTGTCCTCGTAATTTAACAACCCCTTTTGCCTTTTTTTTAAGCAAAACACTTTGAAGTTTTATATTATATTATATTTCTTGAAAGAATTAATGTATGTATATATATATATATATATATATATATATATATATATATATATATATATATATATATATATATATATATATATATATATATACAGGGTCGGACTGGTCATTTAAGTTGGTCAGGAATTCCTGACCGGGCCCCCCTGGTCTGGGGGCCCTTTGCTCGCTAATAAACAAAAATGAAAAAAAAAAAAAAAAAAAAAAAAAAAAGGAGAAGAAGATAAGAACGAAGTTGAAAATTTTTTTTTCGAAAAAACATTTAAAAATTCCATCAAATTAAATTACACACATACTTATTATTTGTTTCACATCTTAAAATTAAAAGCGCTCATCAATAATACGGGAATGGTGTAATTTCGATTTATATATTATTTACTATATTTACTTATTTCATTGCCCGAGAACTATTTCATTGCTTAACACCTTCAGAAACCTAGGTTAATTTATTTTCCAGTATTCAACCTTTAAGATTTTTTTTTTTTTAATGTACGAGAGATTAAAATGTATAATAATGCAAAATTGACTGAAATATTTAATTCATATACTAAAAAATATTAACGATCGTGACGCAAAAAAAAATTAAAAAAAAAAAAGGAAAAAATAGAGAGACAGAGAGAGACTATAGTGGAAGAAAAAATATTAAGCTGATACCTATATTACCTATATATATTACAGAACAAAGAGGAATACCAAAGAAATTTTAAGGGGTAGTTTAAATAAAAACATTCTATATAAAAGAGGAAATATTGTCCTTAATCGATAAATATGTGAAATTTTTAATTTTTAGTTCATTTAGTATTTTTAATTAATTTTTAAAAGACGCAAAATGACCTCACAGTGATTGGCAGCGTTTTCCTATGCCCAGACATATAAAAGTTATCAACATAACGTCATTTTTCAATTTTCTAAAATTGAGGACAATATATGTTCTCTTTTAGAATATGATTTTTTTTTTTTTTTTTTTTTTTTTTTTTTTTTTTTTTTTTTTTTAGATTCGAATTCCTTATTGATGCTGGCTATAATTTAAAAATAAATAAATAAAATTATGGTTTATATTTAAAGATTAAGCTGCACGGATCCAAACAAATTTCAAAGTATCATAAAATATCTTCGCTATAAGTTTTGCATGTGATAATTATAATTATTTCAAAAATAAAAGTTGCACACATTTGTATTTATGTTGATTAATTAAATAAAATATTACGTTACAATTTTATGTAAATTTAAGTAAAATATATTATATGACGTTCACTAAATTAATAGATAATATTTCGTTCTTTTATATTTTTTGTTCGTTTTTTACTCTTTCATCGTATATTAACTTATGCAAAATTGTTATTTAACTTATTTCTTTACCGAAAAAACTGAAAAAAAAATATTCTTCTTGCAAAACAAAGAAATAATAAAAGCACACTTTTTAAGTGATTTTTTCCTCAAAAAAGGGGCGTGTCTTAAATTTTTTCGCCCCCTTTTGCTAGGGGGGCTACGCCCCCCAAACCCCCCCCCCCCCCAGTGGGCCCTCTCTGGTGTCTTCCTGAGTGGGCCTTTTCGAGTCAGTCCGACCCTGTATATATATATATATATATATACACACATATAGGCATCAATGAAATTTTTCATTATTTTTATTTAATTACTATATTTAGATTTTATTAGTATTCATATATATACAAAAACTATATATATATATATATATATATATATATATATATATATATATATATATATATATATATATATATATATATATATATATATATATATATATATATATATATATATATATATATATATATGAATGAATGAATGAATGAATGAATGAATGAATGAATGAATGAATGAATGAATGAATGAATGAATGAATGAATAAAACTTGCAAAAAATAATAATAAGCAAAATAATTTGGATTTTTCCTTTTCTTAAAAATAAAAAAAGCTTAACTATATTGATTCTCTCTCTCTCTCTCTCTCTCGCTCTCTCTCTCTCTCTCTCTCTCTCTCTCTCTCTCTCTCTCTCTCTCTTACACTTTTTCTTTCTCTGGAAAATGACTAAAATGAAAGTGACTTTAAAACAATCCACTTAAATGTGTATAGCCAGCCATTCAAAATCAATGAGAAAGGCACTGAAAACAAATTATACCATTTAGAAAATTGTCTTATTGAAAAAGATTGAGTTTATAAAATGTTAAATTATTTCCACTAAATATATTTTGCTATACAAAAAGCAGTTTTTAATTTCGTATTACATTACTTTGAGTTCGATTTCTTTTTCTATAAAATTAGGAATATTAAATTACACACTTCTAATTTACTTTTTTTTTTTATCGTATGTATATATACATTTATTGTTTGCTGTATTTCATATGAGTTAATTATTATTGTGGTTAATGGTTATGTTTCATGGTTTCTAAAGATCTAATGAATATATTTTATATGTATTTTATTCTTTAAAAAATATACATATTTTATAGTTTTAAATCACTATAAAATTCCTTTAATATTTTAAATATAGTAAATTTTTTTAATATATAATTTAAGATGAAAAAACAATATATTAGTTCATTGCAATTATAATTTTATAAATCAAATTTATTCTAAATAAGAAGAATACTCATAATTAAATCAAAATATATATTACAAAGGGCCTGTTGAAGAAAAAAAACAAACTATAATTATAAAATTATATCACTGCATCTATGATATCTCTTGTCTCGTTTCTTCCCTCTTTTATTACTTTTTTTTTTAATAAAAAATAAGCAATATTTGTCTGTTTCTTAAAATATATTTTTAGCCATTTTATATTAAAGAATCACGCTGGAAAAAAAAATGGGCTGAGGTTAACCGTTAAGGGGCCTATATCCATCTTTCTGTCCCCGGGCCCAAATTTCGTAGGACCGCCACTGGTTGCACTGCATTAGTAGTTATAGTACATAATAACATATATAATTGAATAAGTTCAAGTTAACTCAAAGTTTAAGAACATCATAAAATTTCACAATAATAAAAAATACGTTTTTTTTTTTTTTTTTTTTTTTTTTTTTTTTTTTTTTTTTTTTTTTTTGCTGAGTGAGTACGTAAACATTTTATTTTTATGAAAATCAAATAAAAGAAAATAGCAATGACAGATAGCCATGAATCATATAAATCGATTTAGTGTAACGTTTCTGTACGCGATAAATTATATTTTTCTTCTTTTTTATATGATGAACTTGTCTGTGCAAAAAAAGATATTTTATATTATATTTTTTCTTCAGATACAATTTATGAACGGAAATAGAAATAAATCACATGTTTGAATATTTTGTAAAATAACAAATGATCATCTATTTTATAGCAGTGGTTTTATATTTACATATTCATATTCATATACATATATGTTTTTTTAGTATGTATTTTGTGTACCCAATTTCATCGACTTATAAATGACTTGGAAAGGCAATTTTTTCTTACTATAGAATTCATACTAGAATTTAATAAAAAATATTCGTAAAAAAAAAAAAAAAAAAAAAAAAAAGGTCCACCTCTAACAAGCAATATTCTAGCGCTAAAAATAAAGTGTACAGTGTATACAATTCCTGGTTTATTTATTACTATTATTTAATATTTATTTTTTTCTCTTTTACTTTCTTTTTACGTTTTTTTTTTTTTTTTTTTTTTTTTTTTTTTGCAGGGATTTGTAAGAGAAAGGAACAACTAATTGTGGTGAAGGGTCTCTTGCACGGGTCCTGAGATTTGAAAATTTACCATTGAATTTTAAAGAACATAAAAAAAGTGCAGGGCATATTATATAAACATTTGAGTTTCAAAGATATGAGCCTTCTATCTCCAAATCTTAAATGAACTGTATTAATGGAAATAATTCACATTATATGATACATTTTTAAAATAATTAATTTGCGTTAGTAAAACAAATAATAATAATTGCTCAAACAATTAGTGTGCTGTGATAAAGTATTTTATAACTGATATTATTATACAATTTTTTGTTAATAGCCTTATATCAAAATAAATAAATCACGTATATCTTTCACTCCCCCCTCGCCCTCTATTAAGATATTTATTAGTTTTACCAAAAACGCTGCGGAGTTTAATATTGTTTAAAAATATCAATAAAAGAAAACTTTATATATAGCATCAGGTGTTTGTTTGCGGGAGTCTTAAATTTCATGGATATGAAAATATAGCCATATAGAAATGAGAGCAGGTATTTTCCTAATCCCATGATTTTTTTCCACAAACAATGAAATTTTAAGAAAGAAAATATAACCACCACACTTGAAGAAAAAAAAAATTGTAATCATAACCATTTATTTATTTATTATTATTTTTATTTTTTTGGCATTCAAGAAAAAAAGGTAATTTTACTTGCTCAGCATACTTAATTAGCGGTAAACATAAACACGCAGTATAGAAGCAAATTGCAAAATCACATACATACTTAAAACCCTGGGCCAAAAACAAAATCAGATATTTCTGCAACCGGATGCACCCCTTTTTTTTCAAAACAATTTTTTCAGATAAACACCAAAATTTTACAGGTGCATGATCATGCAAATGTAATATTGAAACTAATATATACGTGTTATATATTATATAACTTGATTAGAAAATGAGATGAGAAAATGAGGGTGGTTCCGGTTGAAATAATCTCTCATCTTGTTTTGGCAGTGGTTTACGTTTTAAATTTTAAATCACATTAGAATATAATTATTAAAATGAAAAAGACAAAAGTATTAAACAATTTAAAGTATCTTTTTTATTTGATAAAATTATATATAAGCATCGTTTTATTCGTCAATTTGCATATCAATTTATTCAATACAGGATAGATCTAGGTTTAAATAATTTTTAGACACGTTATAAGTACATGCGGTAGACACACTAAAACAAATCATGCACTTTCCTATACATTTTTTTTACTGGATCGTTTAATTATTTTAGATAAAATACATGTCATCAATATAATTACAAATAGTTTTTTTTAAGGAGGATAACATCATTTCTCTTGAATGTTGAATCTATTTTGCAATGTAACAAATTGCAATTCCCCTCCAAATTTGAATATATATATATATATATATATATATATATATATATATATATATATATATATATATATATATATATATTCACAATATAGTTACATAGATTAGTTATTATATATTATATATTAAATTTTAATATACATTATCTTATTGTTTTATGATTACTGTGATGTTAATTTTTTATGAATTTTTTAACATTTACATCGCAGTGATACACTATAGCTAATTATAGATGGTGCGGGAAAAGGCAATAGACATGCACTTAATTTCCTTCTCTTAAAATATATTGCAGCATTAAGCAGTAACATGTTTTTAGCGTTTAATGAGAGAATTTCTGCACAGAGTCTGTATAGCAATTATCAATTATTTGAGAGTGAAATAAAAACTAAATCCAGCCAAACATTTTTTTTTTTTTTTTTTTTTATTTATTATTTTTTTAGGTTTAGTTCACAATGTGAATGAAACTTTTTCACCTGCAATAACGCCAGTTTGTACGCAATATTATTTTGTTTATTCATTATTTCATTAATAAAGTAAAAAGCGTAATTTTATTGTTTTTTATTGTGCCTTTTAAACATGTTTTTAAGTAAAACATACGATAAATATATATATGTGTGTATATATATGTGTGTGTGTGTGTATATATATATATATATATATATATATATATATATATATATATATATATATATATATATATATATATATATATATATATATATATATATATATATATATATATATATATATGAATTTTGAATACTTAAAACGGATCTTTTTGTTTTATTCATGAACACTTCTTGATAAGAATTCACATTTCTTCTTACGTACCAAGCATACGAAAGTGTCTTTAATGGAATGAAACATTTATTATGAACTCAATTTCACTGTTTTTAAAAGTTTTTATTTATGAAAATTTTATTGTTTTATTTGTTTTTATACTTACATTTTTATAACAAAATATTTAAATAGAAATTTAAATTACTGTATTTTATCAAAAATTAATAAATTTATTAATATATTATTACTGCATTACTATATTATAATGCATAGTTGAATATACTATAATTGTATCAAATGTAAATTGTTTCAACTGTGTACTGTGTCAAAGACATTGTAGAGTAAAACTTTAATCGTGTTTGCATATTGAGCTCGATCTCGATACAAAATTTCATTATTCAATGTTCTCAAAATTTTGTAGCAATTTGATGATTTTGTAGCAATCCTTCATCATGAGTACCGATATAATTACTATTGTAAACAAGGCAGTTCATAAATTCAGTTGCTTCATTCAAATATAATCATAATCATTAATAATTATAAAATCATTGTAATAATTAAATAAGGCACAAGGCGTACTTTTATTGCATACATTACATTCTAAAAGAAGTCATTGTCCTGACTCGATCGATATGCCAATTTTTAATTTTTCACTTTCAGTACATACAAGAATAAATACGTAATAATTATGCTAGCTCATTTTTAGCACAATTTGTTCAATACAGCATAATTTATGCTATACTGCATAATAATTATGTTATATAGCATGAATAATATGTTGTTCTAATTTAGCATAATTTATGCTATAATGCCATAAATGCAGCATAAATTACGTAATTTATTCTTTCCGTGAGTATAAGTTTTTTAAATCAATTTTTGAAAGTCACGAAAAGACGTCACGGTCTGTAAGGCAACATTCATAAGTTGCTGACTGTGACGTCATTTTTCAATTTCAAAAATTAATTAAAAATACTTCAATAACTTTTAAATATTATAAATTTGCATATCAATCGATTCAGGACTCTTTTAGAATATGAAATAAAATTAACAACTAAAAAATGTTAGTCTCTTTCATTATTATTTTTTAAATTGAGTTGAGAGACGATAAAAATTGCTTTTATAAATTTATGAATGCCAAAATAAATATATACGTGATAGTATTGTAGTAATGCATGTTTGTAGGTCGTGAAATAAATCCACTTTCAAAATTTATTTAAAACTAGTTTATTGAAGAAAAAAATTCGAATAAATTAAGAGAAAAAAAAAATCAAGTTAAATCACAATAAGTCACAATTTTTTTTTTTTTTTTTTTTTATTTATTTATTAATTTTTTTTTTTGCAAATGAACTGTATGTGTCTAAAAAATTATTCTAAGTAAGGGTGTTGTTCATACGGCTCAATATTTTTACTATGCAATAAATTTCAATGCATATACTAGAACTTCACTTAAGTTTCCTTCTTTTCTTCACCCTTTTACTATTATTTTTTTTCTTAAATCAAGCTAATTGCTAAAATATCAAATATTGTATATTGTTACATATGCGAACTTATCACTATAGCCATGAGCCATGAGCAAAACTAAAAAAAAAAAAAAAAAAAAAAAAAAAAAAAGAGAGAGAAATTTGGTTGCATATTCTATATTTTAAACGAGAACATCGTCTTGAATCGATAGATACGTAAATTTCTAATTGTTTATTATTTTTAGTTAATCTTTGAAAATCGAAAAATGACGTCACAGTCGGCATACTTTTTCTACAATGCCCATAGTGACCGTGACAACATTTTCTTTTTGCAAAATTTACTTAAAGGCGTAGAACATCTTGAACAAAAAACTTGCCTAATATCCTAAAATACCCAAATATCAATATTATTTTAGCCGGAGTCATTGATTTCTAATTTATTTTCCATTTACAAAATGTCAGTTGCGGGTTTACTACGTCAGCTCGCCTGGTCCACGCGCGTGGAAACAGGCGAGCTGTGACGTAGTAAACCCGCAACTGACATTTTGTAAATGGAAAATAAATTAGAAATAAATGACTCCGACCAAAATAATGTTGATATTTGGGTATTTTAGGATATTAGGCAAGTTTTTTGTTCAAGGCGTTCTACGTCTTTAAAAATTTAATGAACTTTAAAAATAGAAATTCACGTATTATATCAATCAATTTTAGGACAATTTCCTCTTTTAGAAAATGAAATAAAATCACTCCCTACATATTATTTTAATCTTCTTCATTAGTTAACAATTTATTGCTTGTGTAAACTATAGACCACTTGCACATCCTTGCGCTTTGTCGCCATGTTTCTGGTGCCTAATGCATTGTCCCAGCATAGGGAAAAAATCATTTTTTTTTTTTTTTTTTTTTTACATAAAAAGAAATTATTTTAACTGAACGAATTTTTCTCATATTCTTCGAGCTTTTTAGGAGCTATATAGAAATAAGGCTTTGATTGAGGTTTGAAGCTTCTTTTGCTATTAAAAAAAATGATGTTTTTCCTATGCTGTATGGAAGACGTATTCCTGACCACCAAAATGGCAGCTCTCAAATATGAGTGCAACCTGTCTATAAGATGACAATCTACCTACATTAGGTGACATTAGGTATCTCTGTTTAGTCTGTTCCACCTTATTTACTTATTAAAATTTGCATAATATATGTACATATTTGTTGATTTTGTTTTTTCCGTGTATATATAATGGAAATTTTCCTTTAAAAAACAACAAATTTTTCTGTCAATAAAAATAAATGGAAATTTTTTCAATAAATAATTTCAATATAAAACAGATAGAGCTCTTCATAGCATTCCAAAAGCATCACATTTTGTATTGATTTCTGATAGCGCAATGCACAAAAAAAAAAAAAAAAAAAAAAAAAAACTCGTCTTATTATAATATAATATATATTTTTTTTATACTAACACATAAAATTTTCAAACATCTGGTGAATGTTTAATGGTGTTATAAAAAATGTTTTAATTACCATGAAGAATAAAAGGATTTTGTTATGTGGTTGTTTTAATAGTCTTTTTTGTGGTTACAGTTTTAGCTACTCTTAATTATAAAGTATATTATTTATATTTTTTAAGCATTAATTTACGTATTATTTTTAGCTTTCTTGTATATTCAATTACATTACATTGATCGATTTGTCTTTTCTACAGAAAACATTAATTATGCGTCTTACTTTTCATGTATCTTTTAAAGCAATAATGGGAATTTTTATACTTTTTATGTTGTCCCCAACCCAACCCTCTCCTCTCCTTGTTATTATTATTATTTATTTTTTTTTAAACTTCATCGCGTTACATACTTTGAAACGGTAAAAATAATTTAATTAAAATAATTGTTGGTAATAATTTTATTAATTTACAAACTTTCAGGCTCATTTTTTTTTTACTCAATTACTGGAAGGCACAATAAAAAAAAAAGATTCAATAAAATTTTACAGCAATTAAGTTTAAAAAACTCAAACATATGAACAATAAAAAAAAACATAATATTATAAATAAAAGTATCTTAAAAATTCTTAAAATAATAATAAAACAAAAACAAAAACATAATACAAATACTATAATATTTATTTGTATTCAAACTGAACTTACATATAAGATCAAACACCTATAGGCAATGTAAATGCCTTGTATTTTCAATGCTATACAGTATACACACAACAGCGAGTCTACTAAAAACGATGCGTTAATAAAACATAAGAGTAGGCGTTCTCGTCTGGTCGCAGCTTTTTTTTTTTTTTTTTTTTTTTTTTTTTTCTATCACAATATGTGTTCTATATATCAAGTTGTAACTATAAAAAACCCTCAAAACTTAATAAAAAAAAAGTCTGTATACAGTATATTGTAGGAAAAAAATTTAAAATCTCTCCAATAAAATAAATAATATATTTCTAGCCTTGAAAATTTTGAAGGATATTTCTTTTTTCTTTTTTCACACATTTTAAATTAGGTGCATAAATCAATAATGCACACATGCGTTTATAATAAATATTATATGGTATCGATATATCTAATATAATCGATTATATATTCTTTTGTTTTAAAGATATTATGATTTTCTGAGAACGAATGCGAGCAAATTGAAGGAACTTTAAAAAATGGGAGAGAGAGAGAGAGAGAGAGTATATCTCTGCTCCTAACGACATATCTTAAATTTGTCTCTTGATCTTTTCTTTCAAAGCAATCAAATTTTGTTCTTAATAAATATTAAAATATTATACGATCGATATGCTTACTTTATTTATGCAGATCACGATTTTTGTTAACAGGAAACTCTTTCAAAGAAGCGCTTTTACATAATATAGAGGGAGAAGAGAAGAGAACTATAATAATTTTTTAAACTCAATGTAAATTTATATTTCATAATACATATTATACTATAATACTATATGAGATATAAGTTTAAAAATACTTAGTTTTTACTTTCCACGAAACGTATGTGTATGCGTTTGAAATATAACTATTAATTAAATATAAAATTATATTAAATAACTATATAAGTACAGTACAATAATATATTAAATATTTATAAATTTATTTGTACATTATTTTAGAAAAGTTTTTTTTATATAATATTAAACTATTTATTAATATTACGGATATTATAAATACTTTATTTATAATAAATTTTCTTAGAATATTATATTAATAATAATTTATTAATTTAATTTTTATAAATTATTTAAATTTACGTTACTTTAAATGTCTGAAAACATTAAAATGTTACCAGAATGCTTAGCAAATCTGTAATCAGCAGATTACTTGCAGTTTGTTAGTTATGAAAGAGAAATGTAATTACAAGTTACGAATATTGGCAGTATAATACTTCATGATTATTATTATACGTTGAATCCTTTTTATTGTTGGCAGTATTTATTATTATTTTATTTCAGAGGTTGGTGAGCTGTTATTTAAGAGATTGTGCGCTGTCATTAATATTTTATTAACAATAACCAAACAATAACAATAACCAAACAAAAATATGAATTATATAAATAATTTTTATTGAAAAAAATTATGGGGTACATTTTTTGTTTTTGTATCGCTTATTATCAAGATTCCCCCATTCCCCCTTGCAATATAGCAACACTATCCAAAATAAACGAGTATCAAGCGAATGACACTTAATTTAATCATATTAAATTATCACCATTCAGTTAAGTCACGTGACTTGGGTTGCTCGCTTGACCTCCATTTTTTTTCACAAGGTCATTGCGTTATGAGTTTTGAAATTCTTTATAATATATTGTTGAATGCCTCTATTTGCCTCTGCGGACTGTGGAAGTATTTAATTTGGTAGCCTCTCACTCTCTCTCTCTCTCTCTCTCTCTCTCTCTTAATTTTCAAGTACAGTACATGTATGGATGCCACGATTTTATGTTGAAATTTAAAAAAAAAAATCATTTGGTTTTGTTTATAGCTGAATAATTAAAAAAATTAAATAATTAATAAATAATATAGTGTAATTTATAAAAAGAATCAAACTTAATGAAAGAGCTTTTAACTCATTAAAACTTAATGAGAATAATTGGAATGTTTATAGATATGTATATAATATTTAGAAGATTTTTTTTCTAATTTGTATATTTAGACAATTTAGACTCTACTTCTGTTAAAATAAATGAGAAAAATCTTGAAAGTAGAATCATTCTTAAGTTTCTACACTAAAGTATAAAAATGAACATGAAACAGTAAAGAATAAATAAAAGTTTTCAGTATGATTTTTTATTGCGTAATTTAATTTTAAAGTTTAAATTACAATTTTCTGAATACAAGTAATTGCCAGTAAATGCTATAAAAATAAGGAACCACTGTAACTGAAATGTTTTAAAATATGTAAATAAATTTTTAAATAATAAATCAATAATAATAAAAAAAAACTATTTCTAAATACATTAAAAAAATTTTACGTTGAATTATTTGCACATAATTTTTTAAAAAAATTAAATTTTTTTTTTTAAATTTAATTAATACTTATATTTTATTTAACTTTCAAACAAATAAAAAGTGAAATTAAAAAGTTTTATATTTACTTTTTTTCTTCATTTACTTTTTTAGATTATTGCTCTCTTTTAATATTAATTAAAATTATAGAAAAAGTTAATGTTTGTTCAACTTTAATATCTCTGGTATAGTATTGATATTCGGGTCTATGTTCTCTGTATGTATATTTTGAGAGAGAGAGAGAGAGATGAATAATAGATATAGTTTCAAATCATCCTCAATTTGAACGCAGACCACCATAAAGCCAAAGCACGCATACTATATGATATGAATGTTGAATTTGTGCATGAAACCTTCAATACTACTCTAAATTGCACAGCTTATACAATGAAGCTCATAAAATATTATTAAATTGAGATTTTAGAATGTTAAAGTTAAAATTCTGTATAATAAGCCCCATGATATTAAAAAAATTTAATTATTGTTTTTTTATAAAGAATAATTTTAAGCGAATAATTATTTCTTAAATATACTAGAATTTTTTAAGGTAACCAGTGGTATAAATGAATAAGAAAAATATGATATAGGCAGGAGACCATAATAAATTATGAGGATGATATAAAAATATTTGTCATGCATGTACTGTATTTAATATTATTATTGGAAATTTCAACTTTTTTTTTTTTTGTTCCTTCTTCTAATTTTTTAAATACTGCAGCAATAACTTTGATTGTTATGTGTGAAAAAGTATACCAATGTTGTGTAGAAAAATGGTCAATACTATACTTGCTCCTATATAGAATAGTTGCACACATTGATTATAGAGTTTGCGCTTTGACGATGTACAGTACATATGTGATCAGAAAATAACGTGATTACTATAGGAAAAATGACATTTTAAGCCAATTAAAATTTCATTACTCAAACTCATTTGGTATTTTTCATCATAAATATATAGGTTTAAATAAAAATGTTTAGATTACAAAAAAAAAAAATAATAATAATAATAATAATAAAAATAATAAAAAATAGTAAAATTGTCAAAATGAATTATATTATTCCAAATAAAATGACGTTTCTTCTATACTGGGTACTATATTTATTTACGCAAACATGTCAGTAGTGCGCATACTTATTAAAACATTAAATAATCGTCTTTATTAAAAAACAAGATACACGTTGAAAGGACAAGGTTTAGGCCTGACTTTATGACTGGCACTCTCTTACACACTCTAAAAATTGGTGCATTACTTTGTTACGAATCCTTACTTATTTAAGATATACACTTTTAAGTTATTATGAGTAGCTAAAATAATGCATTTTAGCAAGTTGTTAAAAATAGCTAATTTAAGTTGTTTTAAGTTTTTAGATGTTTTTTTAAGCTATTTCAAGCTAAATTAGCTATTTTTAATAATTTACTGAAACGCATTATTTTAGCTACTCATAATAACTTAAAAGTGTATATCTTAAATAAGTTAGGATTGGTAACTAAAGTAATGCACCAATTTTTAGAGTGTGCACCTAAACTCCAAGACATGGACGTTATCGGTTTAGCGCGCGGGGTGCTGCGGGGAAAGCTAAGGGTCCCCTAATTTAACATTACGCTTATGGAGAAAAACACGTTTTTTGCGATTTTTGAGAAAACTGCTCCACCGATTTAGGAGAAATTTAAATGAGAAATACTAGACATACTTTTACGTGTTTTAAGCCATAGAAAATTTTTAACAATTTTTTAAACCGATAACCTCCATTGAATTATACTATACATACACGGAAAAAAAAGATGTGCTAAATTTAAGTAGATTAGTATACTAACGCAAATAAGCCCGCGCCCTAGTACATGCGTGCAAGATCTGAGTAGCCTGCATCTCTAGCATAAGTGACGCCAAAACCCTAGCACTAGATTTTATACCACCTGCGATCTAGGGGGAGCGGTACCTAGCGTCAGTTATAGTCAGTATAGTTTTTATGTCACCTGAGATCCAGGAGGAGCGGCACCTGACTGCCAGCGCAGCTGTGCTTAACCCGCCTGAGCCGATCTAGTATTCCCGCGAACTAGGAGCTAGCATTGCTAAAATCAGCCAATCTCCGTTTAAATGGCCACGTTTCTCTATTTTTCAGGAGACCATGAAGAAGGTAATTAATTCTAAACTATCAGATTTATAAAAATACTTTAACTGTCTTAATTACCGCGTATAACATGCAAATAGAATTATAAGTGACGATTTTACATAAAAAATAAAAATGAAGTAATCGCACAGTCAAATAAGGTGCAAAATGAGTCGTCATGTAGTAACACAATGGTATATTATATTTGATATATTCATCGATATGGCCTATGGTAGCCAAACCCGATCGACGCATTGAAAAAAAAAATGGTCCTCTGTCCCCCGCTACTAACAAATTATGATATGATTTATAATGATGTAATTTATATGAAAGTATATTTGCATACAATTATAATAAACTATAGTTCTTATAAGAACATCCACCGCGGGAATTATTCATTTCATTGAATATTTCAAATTATTACCAACGTTTATTTTTTATAATAATTAATAATTAAATTAATACACAGAATTATTTAAAAAAATCTCATGTACGCCATTTTGCGGTCCAATTCTAAAACTTAGTATATTAGTGCTAACTCAAATATACTAGGGGTGAGTTTGCAAGCCCACCTCACCTGAGTCTATTTCTCCTGGCCGACAGGTATGCTATGCTGCGCGCAGGTAGGAGCGGGTCTAGCATACCGCCCTACTAATTCTCAGTTAGGACTGTCTCTATTGCAAAACACAGCATTTTAATACTAGCTTTTTGCTTAATTTAAGTAGATTTTATTTTCCGTGTAGTTAAGATAGTATATACATAGTCATTATATTATCATGGTAGCAAGTCTAACTGTTTCACTTTAATTTTATTATGAAATATCTCATTCATGATGTTATTGATTTGATATCTTAACCATGTAGATGACGATAATGAAAAGGATTTAATTCTATTCTAAAGACTTAGAAATACCTCAAATGAAGTAGACTTTTTAATTATCTATAATAGGGTCTCGTTTTGTATGTTTTCGTATTCTGTATATTATTGAAATTTCAACTTGAATTATTTTCATGTTCAAATATTATAAATTTAATTTAATATTTAAAGGTTATTATTAGGTTTTTGGCTAGATGTCCATAACAAAATAATCAATATGAATGAATGAATGATTTATGAATACTTATAATTTCTATATATATATATATATATATATATATATATATATAGTTGTTAGATTTATATTAACTTTAAACGAATTTTACAGATCACATGGCAATATCAACCATAATAATCAATTACTCGTATTATGCCAATGAAGCTTGGCGGGGGTGGATAGCACTATTATGTTATTATCAATCACACAGATGCAAATAGAAAAAGAGAGGAATCCCTAATTTCCTACTAAACTTGTCAACCGGTAACACCGATTTCATCATATACGTTATATTAATTTTTATACCGCAGTTAGTTATTATTATATTATTTGTTTGAAAATAAAATAGTAAATTGATTTTACTTTACGTTAATATATTGTGTAGCAAATCTTTAGTACAAATTTATAATGGTAAGAAATTATCGTTTTCTTAATAATAAGTATAATAAATAAAAATAAAAGCAATCTAACAGTTTTTAAATAATTGTATGGGACTGTTGCGTGCTGTTACAACAGTAATGAAATCTCACGAGGGCTTGATCGCAAAAAATATCAGATACATGCAAAAAGTAAATTTATATACGATAACCCGATAAATATAAAAATTAAAATTTATTGACTTTTTTTCTTCGTTTTTTTCCAATTTTGATACTCACAAGAATTATTAAATTTCCTTGAGGATTAGTGCATGGAATCTACGTCATGTATTTTATGTAATATGTTGGTTGAACACAGAATATAGTACTGAAAGTACAAACAATCAGTTTTGTTCCTTGATCGTACGAGAGGATTACCAAATTTAAGCTCTCTTCTCATACTGAACTCTCCTCTCTCTCTCTCTCTCTCTCTCTCTCTCTCTCTTCTCATACTCTCGTACTCTTGAGACCTTATGTAAGATTGTCTGGTCTTCTGCTGCTGCTGCTTCTTCCTTCATTCCTTCTTCTTCTTTTGTTGTTGTTTTTTTTTTTTTCTTCTTCACAGTTAAAAGAGCTATAAATTTAATTTTGTTTTACGGCTATTTCGACAAACTTTTCAGGCAGCGGGATGAATATTTCGATGAACCGATTTAAAATTATTTTCAAGACAGTGTTACAAATATTTTAGCAAATTCAGCCGCAAGGATGAAAAATAAGTCAGCGGGCTGGCGATTCAGTCGCTGTTACATATGGAGTGAGTGGCGAAAGAGAGAGTCGTGAGTAGAGGGGGTGGTTTTCTGAGGAATGCATAGATTTTGTATGCCTCCCCTAACCTCCCCTTGCCAAACTTCCTCTCTCAACGGCTAAAGCTCAAGTCTGAAGACGGGCAGCAGTGCAGTGGAAGAGAGAAGTGCAGTCAAGTTAACAACGCGGTGTTCACTTAGAAAATTTATGCAATTTACATCCAACTATTATTTACCAACATCTATATTTCATTACATGTAAGTATTACAGTAAAAATTATCATACATGTATTTTGAATAAAAACTAAATAGTATATGAATTATGTTTCAGGAGAAGATGCCGAGCCGTCTATTGAATTGGATGCTATACTATATAATGAATGCTAAAATAAAGATATTTCCTATTATCACCAAAGAACCCGGGGAAAGCTGAATAACCAGTACGTATAATTAATTTGGTTTTATATAGTTGTGATTCTTATTTCAATCTATAATTTTTAACACTATAATTTTTATAATATAGAGTAAACTAATTTTCATACACAAGTAAAATCATAAAAAAAAAAAAAAAAAAAAAAAAAAGTTTTCTTAAAACATTACAAATTGATTGAAAAGCCTAAATAGAATCATAATTATTTAAAATACAAATTAATTATACGTATAAACAGCGAAAAATAATTAAGGCGGGAAAAAAATTCAGGCTAGAAAATTAATAATTATTGCTAAAAGCTGAAAATTAAGTCACAAACCTAAAAATATTTTTACTTTCATTACGGAAAATTTTAGCCAACTGGCTGAATTTTCAGTCATTCAGCCGCCTGGCTGAAAATTTCCAGTCAGAAACACAATTCAGCTCAACCCTGTCAGCCGCGCGGCTGAAAGTTTCCAGTTCGGAGTGGGTAAAAATTCTCTGTTCTTTTCTATAAATTTTTCCCATCTATTTTTAACCGTGTTCATTTTATGCTTGCTAGAAAATATTTAAATGTGAAAATATACCTCGACATAAAGGGAAGTTTTCCAGGGGAAAAAAATCTAAGAATTGAAATAAGGCATCTAGAATAATAATAATAAAAAAAAAAAAAAAAATGATTGATTAATAATAAAATAAATCATGAGAAGTGAAAAATTGTTACAAAAATATAACTTTTACTGAACTCATTCTTGTTCATATTTTTTTGAAATAAAATGAATTATTTATTTATTATAAAAAAAAAAAAAAAAAAATGGTACAATGAGAAAGACCAATAACTTTTTAATTGCATATTTTGAAAGAAGGCGTCCTAACGTAATTGATGTGCGATTTTCTAATTTTTGAGTTCATTATACGTATTTTTAATTATTTTTTGTATTTTTTTTTTTTTTTTTTTTTTTTTACAAAGTTATATTTTGTTTAGCATTATAAAATGCTTCTAACTTGAAAATGTAAGTAACTTATGTAATGTAACTTGAAAATACTGTACACTGTATGAAAAAGATTCCTCAAAATAATACATTTCAAATGTAAACCACGATCTAATATCTAATATTATGGAAGTACTAAAATCTCTACCAATTTGTGTATAACGCACATACAAATGTCTGATAAAAACAAAAATATCAGCTTTTGACGTAATTACTTTTTAATCGAATACTATTCAATTAAATAACACGTACCAGCAATTTAGTATTATTATTATTTTAGTTCAAAATTTAAAGTAACAAATTTTAGTAATATAATTTTTTTCATGATTATAATTTTATCATAAAATTAGGTTATTCATTTTTTTTTTTAACATTAAAAATGTAAAAATATTGACATTAAATTTTATAAATAATAAATAACATCCTGCCGTGTTTCATGTTATTTTCTAAATTAATTATTAAAATTGTATACAAAAAATCAAACATTTCATGTCGACGTAATTTTATTTTATACGTACAGTACACATTATATGGAACTTCAATTTTATTTTCAATTTTCCTCACTCTTTCGATAGTTTTATTTATCCAATAGTCATTTGCAATATTATAATATATTTTTTAATTTTTTTTATTGTGTTAATATAGAAATTTATAGTTGTTAATTTTATTATGGTATTAATTAATTTATTTAATAAATTATAAAATATTATTTATTTATAAAAAAGTGCAAGTTTAATTCTTTAGAAATAAGATTATGAAAAAAAATTTAATTCAAGGTTAAAGTTAATATACATGATATCCGCATAGAATGCATATAAGTAAATACGCAGCATTAACGCTATACTTGAATAGAAAAATGGGATTTTAAAGCATAAATGACCAACGTCGATTAAGGGTTTTCATCATAATATGTAGGGTTATAAAATATATAATGCTTACAATTTTATTTATTTTTACTTGAGTACTAAAATATCCTCTTAATTTATAAAACAACAATAATAGTTCATTAGAAATATTTATTATTGTTTAATCTTGGAAAATATAATTATTCCTGTTCAGTTCAATGTTATTTATTGACGTTCAAGCTTAAATCAATTTGCAACACTGTGATGAATGTTTCATATATATTAGAAATACGTACTCGATAATTAACGTTTGATTACTATTTGATAGTAAATTAATGCATTTAATGCACCTGAGTTTGTGGGGTAAAATACTTCTGTAAATTGGTTTTAAAGAGTAATTTCGCATGCAATTTAATAGTGATATTAAATAATTAGAGCAAAAATACATCATTAAAATATAAACATGGTATTGCCATAAGGTATTAATAAACTCTCTCTCTCTGTCTGTCTCTCTCTCTCTCTCTCTCTCTCTCTCTCTCTCTCTCTCTCTCTCTCTCTCTCTCTCTCTCTCTCTCTCTCTCTCTCTCTCTCTCTCTCTCTCTCTCTCTCTCTCTATGTACTGCATTCAGTGCAATTAAGGTTGATTCCGATTTCCGAGTAATCTTCATTTTAAAAAAAGCCATGCAATCGTTCGTATTCATTGCATCTTATAAATAGAGGTTATATAAAAATTGTTTTTAAACTTGGGGTACGTTAAGTATGGCTGTTAAATTTATTAATTATTATTAATTTTTTTTTCTTCTTTAAATGTGCAGGTGTAGAGCCCTGGATGGTTGATAACATGTTTAAATACGAATCACATTAAAAAATAAAAGAATAATTAAAAACTAATAGTATTATGAATTTACCATAAATTAAAAGCAATTAGTTAGATCGCTTGTTAGAGTATTAAAAAGTATAAAATATTTTATTTTGTCGTTTCTTTTTTTCAAATTTGAAAAAAGAGAGAAAAAAAAACATAAAAAAAAGCTTTCTTCACAAAATTGTCTTAACTATAAAAATTTGACATCCTCTATTTAACATAAAAAAACTATTCTTTATTAGAATGCATTTTATTGAATTTTTCCGCTTTTCATCTAAAATAATAAAAATTCTTATATTACGTGAACATATGCTACTATGACTACTTCTGTAACGATAACTATGTATAATATTTCAATGAAATATTCACTATGCATGCAAGCAATATTATTTCAACACAATTCAATAATAAAAATGATAAAAAAAAATATATGTATAAATATGTAAATATGACGCTACAAGTTGTATGCATAACAAAAAGGGGAGTTCCATTATAATTATTTAATAAATTGTAAAATGTCATTGGTTTCCGGTAAATATTACGTATATAAAAATATTTTCGTGGCACCTGTTGACTATTGTATAAAGTTGGTAATTTTTTTTTTCTTCTGTTTTTTAAAGGTTAGACCTATAAGCTGTTTACTTGAATATTACTCCTTTATTTGTACAGTACATACATACATAGCAAGTACTTTGGATCATATTTTGTTTGTTTTGCGTGTAGTGTAAAAAGAGGATTATTCGTGCAGTTGGATCGCGTTCTTATACGAACTTGAGTGCCAAAATCTTAAATAACTATACGATGATTTAGAGGCTACTAACTGTTCAAGCGAGAAAAAAAAAATGATGCGATGTAACTAAACAGTAAATAAATAACAAATAATTAATAATATAATAAAAAAACAGTCAATTTTTATAAAAATAAATAATCAAATTATAGCCACCAAAAATATAGCTCATTTTTTTTTTTATTGAAATTAAATAGATTTGACATATTATATTGAAAATGAGAAGATCATATTTAAAAAATAATATACCACGAAAATGAACACTAATTCAATTAAATAGAACATTAAGTTTGATTATTAAATTATTTTAAATGGCTTGAGGCCAAGAAAAATTTATTAATTCTTCAATTTACTATCAATCTGTCTCATCTTAATCTATATTAAAAATAACAAAACAAAAAAAAAAACAAAAAAAAAAAACAAAAAAAAAACTACCACCTGCCCTGCCTTGAATACTTTTTTTTTTTCTTCTTTCTTTTTCTATTTCCTTACAACATTGTGCCAAAATATGCACACATTCGGTTCTCTTTTCAAATGTGTTCCCCTCTATGTAACAGTACGTAAGGTCTAAAGTTGCATGAACTGTGTGCGCTCACTATAACGATTATTTATAATAATCGATTGTATTTCTATCGATTAAAAATTTAATTATTATCAAGTATCTGTTTTATTTTAAATGTTAATTATATTTGATATTTTGCAAAAAAAAATTACTACATATAATTTTTTTTCTATTAAAAACAATTATTTTTGAATAAAAAGTCTTTACATTTTTTTACATGTAGTAACACATTTTAATGAAAAAATAAATACATGAACAACATAAAAATTAATCCAAAAAGATGATTTGTTGGATGATCCAAATGCTTTCATCAAAATATAATTCTCCAATATTAAAACTGTATTGAAATTACTAAATTGATTTGAAAAAATTATAAGAATCGACAAATTTCTACTCATAATATCCGTTTAAAAATATTTATAATTTTTCAATCATAAGTAATTAAAATAAAGATTTACTAAATTTGAGTTTAATTACAATTTATCTAGCTATCTCAAATTTTAGAAAATAAAAAATGTATCAACTTAATTACGTGATCAATAAAATAGCTTGAATCTATATTTTTATGTCATTTTATGATAGATTTAAATTTATATAAAAATTTTATGAATTTCTATATATTTTAATTTATCTCTGGCTAAATATTATTATAATTGCAAAATACTTAAAATAAAATAAAGATAGTAAATAATGTTAAAAAATTGTATTAAAAGAGGTTATAAAAAAATGTACTTATTTTGCTGTTTTTATCAAAACAAGTATAAATAACGGTAATTATTAACAACCTGATAATATACATTAAAGCAAAAAAATTAAAATTTATTTCTCTAACTATGTAATACATTATGCACATAATATAATATAAAAAAAAAGAAAGTATAATATCGATTATATAAAACATCGATTATAATTTTATCACGATATTAAAGTCTCGCGCGCCAAACTCCCCACCTCTCATTTTTGGCTTGTTCTCCGATTCTCTTTGCAGTCAGGCTTGCTTCGTTCGTTCGGTTGCCTCCAACTCTCCATCTCCAAGTTAAAAACTCGTTGTATGGCCTTCAGTATTACTTTGGACGGCTGATTGTCCATAGTCACTCTCTTCATCATTTCTGGTTATATATTATTTTTGTGTACGTAAAAAATAAAACAAAAAACATTTTTATATAAAATAAACCTTAAAATAGTGTAAAATAATTACGAATATTCAAAGAATTCTCTACTGTGAAACGGTAAGTTAATTTATTTTATTTCTATTGTTTTTTTATACGGATGGTCAAATAAAACGGAAGTGTTTGTTGACTTTGTTTTTTTGTCTGTGTGGGCGAGATATAGAATGTATTTAATTACACTTTTTTGTTGTTGTCCATTATCAACGCCTTCACTGTTAGTAACTATAAATTGTACTCTTTTTCTTTATAGTGCAAAAATAAAAAATAGTTATAAATTTTGCACTGCATGCAAAGATAGTATGAATAAAATTGCTAATAATATGAACTTTCAAAATAGTTAATACATAAATTTTACGTACTTATATGAATAGAAACTGGTAATATTTTACTTTGGCACGTTTGCAATATCTCTTAAGAAATGTATGTTATAAATAAAGAAAAAAAAATTAATTTTTTTTCCTGAAAAGTGTACGTTTAAGATTACAAAAAGAAAAGGTCATATTAAAAGTCAATCTATTTTATTTTTCTCGCTATAGATTTTATAGAATTTAATACTATTTTTATGGGTCTAATAATAGTGATATATTGACCAATATAATGTACATTATATTTTTTTGTTCTCGTGTTATATTTTATATAAAACTGATACAATTATTTTCCTTTCGTTGTAAAAAAAAAATTACAATTGAATTGCGAAAGTTACTGTTTTAGAGAGCTAAAATTTTTTTTAAACAATTAATAACTGTCAAAATGAAAAAAAAAAAATGTAAAAGCAACAACTATTTTTTAACATTTTTTGATTTAATAATAATTTGAAGAATTCAAATCTATGTTTGAATATGGAATTTTGTTAAAAACAAGATAATAATTCAAATCTATACCATGCCTAATCGTGTTTAAATTATATCATAATAGTATAGTGAATAGAAAATTTTGCTTTGTCATTTTTTATTCCGGTAGTAAATCAGTTTTATTATTATAGATTTTTTATATATTATTAAATTTTGTTAAAATAACTTAATAAATGAGTTTTGTTATAAAATTGTATATATTTTAACTTTATTAACTTTTTTTAAATATTATTTAATTTTATTTAATTTATTACTTACAAAGTTAATTATGCACGGCATATATTTTCTTGTCGAATATTTGATCAGTCTGAAAGTAGAATTGATAAAATGTGTTACTTGAATTGAATGCATAGTTCTCGAAGTCGAACGGTAAGATAATAAATACTATCAATAGTTCAAAAATTACCGAAGTTAAGGTATCTTTAATAGTGGATGGAAATATTGCATGACTATCATTAGAAACAATTTGTGATACCAACTTAAAATTTTACTACTAAAAGTCTATTGTTTGCAAAATTTATTTAAAATAGTCTAAATTTATTGTCTCATTGTGTATGACTTATGAGTCAAAGAGCTAAATTTATATAAATACTTTGTCTACGTATAAGTTACAGAAATGTCACTTTAATTATAAAACTATGGTCACTTTCTTTAGTTGATATAGAACTTACTACCTCAAATGTTAATAGAAGTTACCTGCGATTTTTTTTTTTTTTTTTTTTTTTTTTGTGACTATTAGTTTTAAATACGTGTAAGTGTTTACATCATCCCTAATTTCAATGTTTTCAGCCTCGGTGCAGTATAGTTTTTTCAAAATAAGCACTTAAAAAAATTATCTCACAGTGCTTAATGATATAAGAAATTATAGGGGATCCTTTATGTAATATTTTCACGGCGACTACACCAAAAATCTCCATTAAATATTATGCTTCAAAATAAATTCTGCATGGCGTTTAATATTATAACTGAATTGTTGTAAAGCTTTGTACCTAATTATTATTTGTAATAAAGTTTCAAATTCAATATCAACAATTATTGTCTAATTCTATAAAACGTTAGCTTTTAAAGCACTTGAAAAAGATAAATTGATAAGGAATAGATTCCAATGCACTTACAGTCAGATATTAGGGTTGTGGTTGACAGTTTGTGTCAAATGCTTTGATGTATGTGTAAAGTTTGTGTATATGAGTTGAGGCATAGTATTACATATAGTAATACACTAAAATTATACTATAAGGTTGCGGTTAAAATGAGTTGCTCTTAAGATTTGACTTATAAAGTTCTAGGAGAAGTAAAGTCATAAAATAATATTTCTCATCAAATAGTCATACTTAACAAAAAGAAGAAGAATTATACATTATACATTAATAAAATAAACTTATTATGTTATGGTCATGCATTACCAATTTTTAAAACTTTACTTCCATAAATACTTATGTTAATTTTATTTAAAAAAAATCTAATAGATACAATTAAGGTATTTCTATAGATAGGTAATAATGTCGTTATTCAATTTTTTGTTGCCTTTCAGTTTATTTTCTCCTGATTTTTTTTTTTTTTTTTTTTTTTTTTTTTTTTTGACATTTTGATCAATGTAATTTTGACTCGCAATTCACATCTCCAGCTGACCAGTACTTTTCAGCAGGAATCCTCTTTGGATTACCACTATTTGGATTATCTACTTACATTAGTTACAATTACTGTGATTTTGTTTTTAATAGGTAGTTAAACTGTGACTTTCAAACTACAAACAATAGGGGGCTAGCATTTGAATTTCAGATTTATAAAACTTCGATTTACAAATCTTATATAACATAATGCAGAACTAAAGTGTATCGAATAATGTTATAGAAGTTTAACTTGCAACATAGAAAACTTTCAAATAAGAAATTAAATACGTTACTTTTCAACTTGAAATCTAATTACGTTTTGATTTACTGATATGATCTAGTTGATTGACAAAAATCTCTTAAAGGTTATTGATCAGAATTATTTCATGACTTTTATTCTCTGTCATATAGATTATAACTTAATAAGTATAAATAAAAATTTGAAACCTGAAAGTTTAATAAAGAATGAAGGTATATTTTATTATTATTATTTAAATAATAAATGCACTGATAGTACTTGTGAGATTTTTTTGAGAGCACGTTTTAGGACCAGCCATTGATTTGTTAACTTTTATGAAAATTAAAAAATTACGAAATATTGGAAAGATTATATATGCTCTAATGTGAGGACTCAAAAGTTTATTTATTTGTAACTTTTTTTTTTTTTTTAACTTTTTGCTAAAAAAAAAAAAAAAAAAAAACTATTTATATTAGTCATTTGTTAATATTATTATTATATTTAAGACGTCTTAAAATGTACCCGAAGGAAATGAAAAACTTGCTCAACAATGGGAGTAAATGCCAACATTTCAATGCATTCTTTGCCACCCACCGCACCCGCTCTATATCTTGGTCTGTGTAATATATATGGCAATGTTGCCATATTTTAGATTTTTCCATAAGCCTAATGTATTGCCAGATTTAGATATCAATTCGGTACATCGTATAAAACGCATATGAAACAAACATGTGATTTAATGTGACGAAATAATTATCACCTAAAAGTTTAGTCTTATCCATTTATTTTAACATTCATGTTATAAGAAAGAAAGTATAAAATAGAAATAAACTATAGGACAAATAAATATAAATAAACTTCTATAAGTATCAAAACTGAATGGATTACAATTATTATTTACAATATAATAGGAATCAATCAAATACATTGCTGATTAGTGATTTCAAAACTTTGACAAAAGACTATAATAGTCTTATTAACTTTGCGCAAATAAACGTGTACTTTACAACTTGGATCGTTAAAAATATCAATTTCAAATCATTAGATACTAGTAGTTTTTATTGGAGAAAAATATTATATAAAATATAACAAAAAACGTATCGATAACATTGCTTTTTATTATCTCTCCGTCTCTCTCTCTCTCTCTCTCTCTCTCTCTCTCTCTCTCTCTCTCTCTCTATTTTTTCCCCAATAATATCAAGTTTACAATATGGTATACATTTTTCATAAGACCGTATCACATGTTATACTTTTTATTATTATTATTTTACATGTGTTGTTAGTGGGGAAAAAAAAAAAAGAACAAAGTGAGTTTTACTACAAAAGAAAAAAAAATGTAACAATCGACATTATACTCCTTTTGTTTTTTTACTTTATTTTAACAAAAAGAATTCAATAATCACCCTCGTCATTTTTTCAATATTATTAAAAATAGCAACTGAACACAATGTACTGTACATTATAGTTTGTCATTTTTTTTTTTTTTTTTTTTTTTTTGGCAGCATAGTACAATAAGTCTATACATATAATGATAATTATACTAGGAAAGCAATAAAAAAAATAAAAAACTTAAAAAAGTTTATGGATGAACGGAATAATCATTAAATTTCAAAATTGACAACATGTTATTATATAATTTTTTTTTTTTCAAAAAGTACACTGTAACAACTAGCTTTGATAAGTCAAAATAAAAAATTAAATTAACTGAGAAGTTTTTTCATCCATCGAAGACCATTAAAGTAGTTAAACAAATCACTACAATATTTTATTGTACTGCATGGTAAATTAGTAAAAAAAAAAAAAAAAAAAAAAAAAAAAGAACTTTAGAGGATGTAACATTTGCTCATTCGAAATCAAGCAAAAAAATAAAAATATGCATCACATCATATTAATATTAGATGGACATTATTTCATTAACGGAACGAAGATATAATATAACTTTTATTTTTTACAGAATTAATCACTTTTACATAAATTTACATGTAACCTATATAAAAAAAAAGTATCTTGAAATAAAATTGTATTTATCATATACAGTTAATTTGACATTTACATATTTATCAAATTTGCATTATAACTAAATGTGATAGCAATTAATGATAGAGTGCAATTTATAAATATAATCGCGCTCTTAAAGGCATAGAAAACATGAAAACATTTGCATTTATATCACAAAACACTTGATGGGACTTATATTAATAACGTTAGTTGGTCTCAAAACCCAACTGTAGCTCCGTAGCAGTGATCAGAAAATTTAGATTTATGCAACCCGCACAACATTTTCATATTAGTTTTTGCCTGTTAATGACGTCATAAACAGAAATATTCACGCAAATTGCATACTTTACATATTTTTCAAGCTCTTTTGTGGGGCTACTTTAATATTCTGGTAAAAATTGTCATCAGTTTTGTAGATCCCATTTTGTGTTTAGAACATGTTGTTTCAATGTTTTCTATGCCTTTAACTAATTGCAAAATTGAATTTGCATTTTGAACCAGTTAAATGAAATTAAGATAAAATAAAATTATTGCATTTGAATATGTTATTCAGCATACACTTTAAATACTATTGTTAAATGTTCTAACATATAGCATGTGCGCATGACGTCATACTGAATGCTCCCGATGCCATACTGGAGCAATGAATATAACATTGCTCACCATAGCATAGAAAAAAACGTAGCTTTGTCAATTTTCTTTGAAAAATTAGTAGTGGTTTTTCGCATATACTTTGAATTAGCAGCATCAGTACTTTCAAAAATATTGCTAAGTAATTTTAAATTGGCAAAATGTGTTATTTTCTCATATTGGTCCATGTTATTTAGTGCTCACATATGGCATCGAATTTTATATTAATGTAATCGCCCTATTGTTTTAATACAGTAAAAACTATAATTTTTATTAAGTATTAATAAATTTTATTTTGTAATGCAAATTTCTAAGAAAATTAATATAAAGATAGTTGTGATATAAAAAATATTTTAGTACTTTCTAAGTGAGGTAAAATACGATAAAAAGATAATAAATAGTAAAAGAAAATTAAATAACGCTGCTGTAATTTAACTATACCGTTAAGATGACAAAAATAATAATAATACATCTAAAAAAAAAAACACAAAAACGTACGACGTTACGTGATCCTAATTATTCTGTGCACGGAAAATAATTATATTTTATTGTACAACATAAAAAAGCTTCTCTAAGCAGCATAATACTTCGTTGTTGGACGTTTTACTTCATTATATTATACGTATAGTATCTTTTGTGCAATATAGGAACTTAGCAACTTTGCTATATTGAAAAAAATTATTACTAAAGCGTTTATAAGTTGCTTTATTTTTTTATATTTTATACGTTGCTATACAATAATATAGTAGTTGCGCCAGCAGTCAATTCTCCAGTCTCTTCTCTTTGTTTTTTTTTTTTTTTGAACAAAACTAATGAATAAATTAAAGAGAGAACATAAAAATAAAACAAGCATGTTTTTTTACGACAATTGCACAAAAAAAAAAAAAAAAAATGGCGCATTTTAATACGATGAGTAATATCTCTATTCTATTGTAAATATTCCATTGTTGTTAACTCAAAAATTAAATTTGGTTTTTAATAAGAAGTACGCTCAAAAGTATGTTCTGTAAAGGCAGTATTGAATATTTTATTCCGTCGTAATAACATTAATTATTGTAAACATAATTTTCATCTTTTAAATAAAAAAAATTTAAAATATGTACTGATTTTCTAAAATTATAGTAAATTATTAATGAGAAATAAGGGAGGTCATCGGTATGAGTATGAGTAGTATGGGAGAAGCTTATAATTTCGTATGGTCTGTATTGGTATGATTAGATTTTTTTTTTTTTTTATTTTTTTGTAAATACCACACCGAGGTCAGAAATATTTATATGAGGGATACCAGAAACACTTTTACTTGTTTTAAAGTTATTAATTTTTTGTTAACAATTTGTCATCGTTAATAACCTCCGTTTGATGCAAATTAAAAGAATTACTTTAATTATTACTATCATTATTTTATATTCCAGATTATAAGTTTCAATATTGCTGAAGTCAAGTAATGAAGTCAGTACGCTAATATCTAAAATTACGATTGTGTGTAGCAACGTTTGCATTATAGATATGTAAGTAAGTAAAACTAGTAAAGTTTTAAAACAAATAGTTTCTAACAATGTATGCAGAAAGTTTGTTTGTGCCATACTATAATTGTATGTGCCATTAAGCTTTACTAATTAACTTAATGTGAAAAGCATCTCTCTCTCTCTCTCTCTGTTGAATTTATTTGCATTTTTAAAATATTTAATATCAAAATGATAAATTGTCTAATGATTTTTAAATCAAAAGTATTCAAAGTATTAATGTGATAAAATCCCAAAAATAGATGACATCTGTTTTGATGTTCACCACACTTACATACAACTTTGGAATATTATACTGCAAATAACATGGATTCACAAACTATTACAATATATTTATATTTATTAAATAATATGTATTTCGTTGGGTAATTCATCTTATATTGCGATGCTGTTGCGGCTAAACCACTCTTCTACATTTAGCTGGTTTGCTTACTATCACGTATCTACGTTTGTCGGGATAGCCATAGAAACACGCATCTACATTATTTATCGCAACAACAGGTATACCTGTACTGTACTGTACATATATATATATATATACATAGGTATACTTCTACACATGTTTTCCTATTATTTGGCTTTTGTTCTATGCATAAATTAATTTATTTTAAAGTTATTTCTACAGGGCCAATGCTTGTTGTAACTTTGATTGTTACTGTGAACAGCCTCATGGGTCAATAAAGATTCTTATTCTATTCATTCTATGATATATTCTGTTCTTATACTAAAATAGCGTTTATTTGTTTGAAAATTGAATATGCAAAATAAATATTTTCTTAATTTTATGAATATATCATATTTTATTATTAATTTTTTTTAATGATAATATATTATATTCCTATATAAGAAAAAACTTGATTTAACAATTTTTGAAGATTCGACAGGTGTGCTAGCCTGTTTGAATTTTGCGAATATTGCGGTTATGCATGTAAAGTTGAGGCTTGAAGTAAAGATATTACAGGTAATAAAATAATATTTACAGCTTAAACTGGAATTCAAACATTAATTATAATATTATAGCATTTTTTTTTATTATAATTACTAATTTTTACTTTATTATTATTAAAAAATATTATATATATTTTTTGGGAGAAAATAATTATATATAATTGCGTAAATTAATACATATTAACAATTTATATATTTTTAATATATATAATATTTAATTTTTTATTTATTTATTTATTCAACAATTTAGATAACAATATTAAGTCAGTGTCAATCATAACAACTTGATATGTGATAATCTAAAATAACATTAAAATAATTATAGGAAAGATAGAAGACGAGGTAAACGTTTTGATTATATTCAAAAGAAAAAAAAGATCTACACTTTTTTTCATCCAAATATTGTTAATAATAATAAATTGTTAGTGACATTTAAAATTTGAAATAATATAGTAGAAGCAAGAATACATAGACAAAAAAGTTTATATCATTCTCATTACATCAGACACAATTTAATACAAAGAAGAAAAAAAGCAGCTTAAATATAAAATTATTCATTTTCTTGGGTATTTAAATATATTTTCAAGACAACAAAATGTAAACAATCCTTATACTTCTGTAGGAAAATATTCTAATTTCGTATAATATAACTAACAAAAAAAAAAAAAAAAAGTAAATAATTAAGTTTAAATTCCTTTTGTCAGAAACATTTTCTTAAACTTGACTTTAATTTAAAATTCAGAGAACAAACATTATAAATATAAGTCTAAAACTTGTGATTTATATTTTATTATAATAGAGTATTATAATATAAATGAAAATAAACATGAGAAGGAAATTCTAACAGAATTTTATATTATGTTGTGATAGGTCAGTATATGTGAAATATTATATGAGAATTTTTATTAGATAATAATTTCTCATCATTATACAGCGTTGCCATAGTAAGATTTTATAAAGCATTGCAAATATTTTTTATGCATTTTACGTCGTTTTCATGTTGAACTGTGTACTTGAGTTCAAAGAACGCTTAGCTTTTCTTTATGAAGTAATAAATGTGCATAAGAGTTTGTATTATTTAAGCGTTAAGGTGTTGCTATACATATTTCATTAAATATAAAATTTTATTGTTTAATTAATTACGTAAAAGTTTTTACTGACTTCTAATAACTTTTACGTAGATTTTTTTTTTCTGTAAAGACAACGCTGGTTCTACTTTTTCTGATTATAATCAAACTTTTCTCTCTCTCTCTCTCTCTAGCTCAATTATAAAAAAATTATTGATTTGTTATCATCTAATGACTGATAAATTTATGCTATACAGACTTCACTTTAGTATTCATTTTTAAGATCTAAAAATTAGTAACACACGAAGAAAAAAAAAAGAAGTTCCACAAAATATTTACAAGCCTGTCCATAGTAGCTTGTTCGGTGAAATATTAAATCTACTCTCTGTGGTGGAATACATTTGATTGAATGAAATTCAATAGTTTATTTTAATGAAGATTGAATGTAATAAATAATTAGACATTATAAACATTACGCCATGGAAGTACAATTTAAATCACATCATTTTACGAGTTGTAGAATTTTTGAATTGTTCATTATATTCAATGAAAGTAAAAGTGCGATTTATTTTTCTATTTCTCATGATGTTAATAATAATTATTAATATTTTAAAAATATTAATGTCTTACCAAACTTATTTAATTATGATTTGTTATGAATATTGCATTGTATAAAAATTCGAAAATAAACTAATAGAAAATAAAAGTAAAAAGTAACATTAATTATTATCTTTGCTAAGTAACAAAAATAAACAGACCAAGAGGCAGACAGACAGATCCTTAATGCTTAAATCAGCAAATCAGAAGAGCAAAAAAAAAAAAAAAAAAAAAAAAAAAAAAACGGACTCCCCCCCCCCCCCCCCCCCCCCCCCCAATATTTTGCAATTATCACTACAAAAGAACGTTCCTTTTAAACCAAATGTGCTTACAAAATTATTAAATAAATTGACGTAGTCCCACACTACAATGACATTTTTTTTTTATCACAACTTTTACATTGAGCATATTAGTGTATTTTTATAAAACGTTAGAGGTAAATTTAAATGTAGTGGAAATGTTATTTCTACCTTGAACTAAAAATGTTTAAAAATAAAGTGTCATCATCATCATCTCCGTAACTACTATACTCTCTCTCTCTCTCTCTCTGTTACTCTCATCATCTCTCTATAATAGACATAGCTGGAAAGAGGTGTGGTCCAGGGCCAGACTAACTACAAAGAACCAATTACGTTCAATTACTAACTTTTTATTCAATTTTCATTTCATTTTAACTTTTACTTAATATTTTTTTACTTAATTTTTATATAATAGGTAAAAGTTAATCTCTTAATTTAATGCTATTTAATATAATTTGTTTATTAATTATATTATTATTTTTTTAAATATATAATATTGAGAAAAATTATATTTAATATAATAATTTTTATAATAAATAAAGTGAAATCCATTAAATAACTAATTACTAACCAGTGATTAAAGTTCTATTGCAAGAACTGTAAAAGGCTAAAAAAAAAAAAAAAAATTGTAAACAATTTAAAAGGATGTTTGATAACAGAAGAAAACTATTATATTCAAAATTAATAACACAGGACAGGAATACCATTTTAAAGGTTACAGACTAAATACGAAGGAAAATTCGTGTTTATGTAAGAAAAGAGTGAACAAATGTGAGAAAGACGTAACATTTCAAAACTTCTTACTTGCAGTGAAAAATATGACAATACATTATGACGTTATTAATTGAAATTATTATCGTATATAAGGACGGGAGAAGAGAGAGAACGGTGTAAAATAAAGTTTACCATTACATGGCTAGACTGGTCCTGAATTATTAAAAATGAAGGTGAGGTAGGTTTATACTGTATGTATGGAAGTAGAAATGACAAGCATTCAAGTATGCTTTAACAAATATTTGTTTTTATGTTCCTTTTGTTCAATTCACTTTCTATTCAAGTATTCATTTTAGTATTTTTATCCCTGTTATATAGCAGAAACTACTGAATTATTATTAGTGAATTTTTTTATTATTTTTTAAAATCCATTTATGTTGATTATAATTATCAAGAATTAGTTGTTTTAGAACCAATGAATACATAAATTATTAAGTTAATTATTGCCATTTCAAATTTATTCTCATTTCTTTCTTCTAAAATTAAATAAAATATATCTGGCAATGTAAGAGTAAAAAAGGTTTATCCGTAACTACATAATGAATGAATGAATGAATGAATGAATGAATGAATGAATGAATGAATGAATGAATGAATGAATGAATGAATGAATGAATGAATGAATGAATGAATGAATGAATGAATGAATGAATGAATGAATGAATGAATGAATGAATGAATGAATGAATGAATGAATGAATGAATGAATGAATGAATGAATGAATGAATTACCACAAATTATTATATTATATACTGTATTAACAAACTATGATTATTTTTTTAACATTTTAACTTGTATATGTTAGGAATGCTTACTTAAAATTAAATAGTTCTAATTTGAGAAATGAATAATATTTTTATTTCAAGAAGAACAAATTTCTTAATATGTTTACTAATTTACTTTGACTTAAGTCGCTTAAAATGATTTTCTGTTTTCGTATATATATACATACTTCATATAAATGACAGAGCTATCTTTGTGCGTCACTTTTTGATGTTTTTTAACTACATTGCATGACACAACTAAATTTAACTCAACACGTGTTTTTCAGATATTATCAGTTTCCCTTTTTATTTTTTACATCGAGGAAACAGAATGATGCAAATCGTTAAAAGAAATTATAGAGAGAGAAAAAAGGTATTATCTTTAATAATCCGTAAAGAGCTAGAAACAATTTTTAAAAAGTAGCAAAGTAAAAATAATAATAATAAAAAGCAATAGCAACTGATATAAAACAGATTTCCTATTGTCGTTTAATTTATATATAAAATTATTAGTTTTATATGAAATTTAAAAACGAATAATTTTCATTACTGAGTTCTTCAATTACTAACATTGTTAGTGGTAGTAGAAACGTTGATTAACGAAATAGCATTTAATTAAAAAAAAAAAATTAAGTTAAAATATCATGAATTAATCCAATTAAAAAAGTTGAAATTTGTCATTGAATTATAATTAATAGGAGATTTATAAAAATGTAATATTTTGAAACGTAATATTTAAACATTATAATAATAATAATTTTAAAGCTAACCTATATAATTTTTTTATCATAAAAACTATCTAGCTACACAGTTGCATATAAATTGAATAAAAAAATATATGTAGGAAAAGATAAATGATGACAATTTATCATTGCGCCATGATGTCTCTATATGATATAATATAAATGTGGACTACAACAATGCATCTCTGTCTGTGATGCATTTTCTCTCTATTGTTAAAGATAGTATGCTTATGACATATATATAACGTGACAAGTGATTGGTGTTAAACTACAGTACGTGTTATATAATAACATATTATTGTAATCTAAGTGTATGTCGTCTCGTGGAGGTGACACGTTCATGGAGAAATAAAATAGAATAGAAATTGAGAGTATAACTGGATTATTACATTATGTTATAACTTTCAGTACAATGGTATGGTAATACTTTTTGTTATAATATTGCTTATATTTTCTTTTTGTAAAAAATTATAATTTTAAATTTAGTAATATAAATTATATACATATAAATGGAAGTAAATTATTTATTTATTTAAAAGATAATTGCAATTTGCAATGCGAGTACAAAGTATATTGTGCTTAACTTGGGTTTATTAAGAATTATGAAAGTTATAAACGTAATCTAAAACTTAAAGCATTTTAGGGGTAGAAGTCATATAGCACTAAATAGCATGGGCTGGTATGGGAAAATGACTAATTTTGCCAGTTTAGAAATACTTACAGTTGGCAATATTTTTGACAGCATTGATGCTGTCAATAGGTTGAATTAGGTTTTCAAGTACTCGAGAAAAATAAATATACAACCATTATTTGCCAATTTCCCCCGAAAAATAGCCAATACGATTGTTCTAGGCTAAGCAATGTTATTCGTTGCTCCAGTGTGGCATCAAAGCACATTGCAGCTCTTTTTTTATGCTCACACTCTATATATAAATTGATTTTTGACCAATATAATTTAATTTCTATGATTTTTCCTGTCGCGAATTAATTCAATGAATACAATAATGAAAATTTAAACTTAGTTGCTGAAGAACTAATAATATGTAAATATATATTATATGTTTGAAGGAAAATTGAAAACATTTGATATACAATGCTATAATGTATAATTATTTATAGGTCTTTCGTTTCTAATTTAGTATGTTGTTCAAAATTGTGACCTCATGTTTCTATGATAAACGATCATACCACAAGACTTCTATCGTTGATATAACCTCTAATAGGTGACATTGAGTAAGGACATGATATACATAGACACGCGTTGAGTAAAGTAAAAGTTAAATTCCTAAATTTTTGTTTGAATCGGTAAAACGTAAAATATATTAAAAAAAAAAAAAAAAAAAAACTCTTGTAATAATTTTTTGTTTGTTTGTTGATAAACAATTTGCAAAATTTATTGTTCTGGATTGTTCAAAATGAAACCCATTTTTACATCAAGCAAATTAATCAATTTAATTGCATGATTATTGAATCATGAAAAGTCGCACGTGGAATGAAAATCTTACATTTTTAAAATATTAATAAGTCTTTAGAAAGCTTTCCCTAAAATGTAGATAACAAAATTAACCCTTTATAATATGGGGGGGGGGGGGGGAAGGGGGGGGGGAGAAATCACATTTTTTAAAACCAATTTTTCCCAAAATTTAATTTTGCACCATTATAGTGTGTTGCAAAAAAATATAATTCTAAATTTTTAATTTTTGCATGGAAAATCAATGATTCTTACTAATGCTGAAGTAGCACCAACACCAACAGAGGTGCGATAGAAAAAGGCGCAGAACCATTTCCGGATAATTGTAAATGAGGGATAGTAGAGATATGTTTATTTATTATTATTTTTTTTTTTTTAATTGCTGGTATAAGCATTTAAAGAAAGCCTATTCTAATGTCTTTAGTGATAGGTTTTTTCATGTTTCGTCATAGCATTATACATGGTACGATATTTTCAATGTCTCATAAATTTTAATTGCAATTTTGATGCGCAATCAAATTTACTGCATACAATTTAAAACTAGCTCCGTGTGAACAGGTCATAAAAGTGACGTATACATACACTTAATATAAAAGACAATAAAAAAAGCATAATAAAATAAAAGTAACCACCTGCAACCCGCAGAACAAACATATTTTGAAACCTGTTTTATGTGCAAATTAAACATTATTAAGAAAAAATAAAGTGTACCTTATATGTAATACCCCTATAGGTTAAAATAATAATTATTATGCGTGTCTTGAAAAATTTTCATTTGATTATTAATGTTAAGTATTTAATCATATCCATTTCAACAACTTTAGATATGATGATGAAAGAAGATACTTAATGATATATTGCATAAACACATCATTCTTGTCATTATGGTAAATAATAATAATATGTTACAAAATTATTGATTTGTGGCGTCAAATATAACTTTTCCTTCATTTTTTTTCCTCCAAGTACTTACAGTTAAAATACATTTAAAATGTTGTTTTTTATTATTTTTAAAAAGGTGTATAAAATATATATAATTAGATAATTACATATCATAATATCATATTATTATAGTAAACAACTAATATTTAATTTAATAAATATTAATATTTAATAATTTAATAATGTCACATTTATCATATTATTATACAATAATTTAATATGATAAAATTTATATTTTTGTTACAATATTTGTTTTTAACTCGACTCTTAATATCATCATTAAAATTACGTAAATAATCTTGAAATATATCAGTTCAAAACTCTATTTTACCTAAATAAAAACTTTTAATGTGTGATGATATAAATACATAAATGAATATTTTTTATTGTTTTGTATACTGATTGTATACTGAGGCTTAAACCTCGCCCTTTCAAAAATTTGTATTTTTTTTTTCTATGCATTTTTTTGAATAAAGACGATTATTTATTTATTGTAGGAGAAAGAACTAAAATGAAACAAATTTTTTTTAGTTGTTTTTTTATTATTATTACAAATTTATTACTATTAATAAATATGTAAGAATATAAAGAGATGTACTAAAATTGTAACAGTCAAAGTATTGCCAATTATGCATAATTGCAGCATGAATCGTGACATAAATCTATATAAATTAGAAAAATATTAGATGATCAACATATTTTTTTATATCTTGTTTATTGTTTGTCCAGTCACAATCTTGCCAAGTTTGAATTTCATTCTCTCTCTCTATAGATGTTCACTAGCTCTGAAATTAAATCGATAAAGGGTCAAATTGCATTATGAACATACATTCAAAAACTATTCTTATATAATATCTTAACCATTATTACCACATAACGGATCACTTATCAATATGTACATTACATATCATGATGCCATAATCCCTTTCGAGGTAGGCCAGGATGAATCCTTTCTAGTAAGAGGGCTTACAATGATCTGTGGCTTACCAGACCACAGGCTCTACCCTTAATACCACACTCCTCTGGGCTCTTAATACCAGACCTTTGCAGCTCGGACCACCAAATCTTATTTATTTATTTCTCAACCAAAAACAGGCTTGCGCCCAGTACATTGGCGGTACACTCACAATCAGTACAAATAATCAATGGATTACAAAGTAAAAATAACTAAAGTAAAAATAACACACGCATGCACATATTATACATTAAATTTAGAATACAGATTACGTATTATTAACATAATCATTGCTGTTCAACATTCCTATTATACAACATTTTTATTGTATTGCAGGAATAATTGAAGATATCAATGTTTAAGTCATTACATAATGTTGTAGCTCTTGTTATAAAGGAGTTTTTAGTCACGTCGTTAGTACAAGTAGGAATGCTAAAAAAAAAGGTTGATTTATTAATATCAATATGTAAACTGATATGTAAACTGAAGTGATAGAACTTAAAAACTAAATAATAACTTTTCCAAAAATATAAAAATAAAAGTATTAAATTTTAATCAAAACAACATTAATTTTATTAAAGTAATAAGTCTATTGATTATTAGTAACAATGAAACCTCTCTATAAACAACCTTATATTATAAATTTTACTTGAATATACCTTTTAGAATAGACAAAAGAAGCAAAAGCCTTGTATACTCGACAGAAGCTTTATTATATACATGAAATTTCTAAAATTTATTTCTGATTTATCAACAATATCTTATAATTTATAAGGGTTCATATTTATGAAATATATAGTATAGATTAAATTAAACTAATATTAACATTGGATTTATATACTGTAGCTTAATTATTCATATAATAAAACAAAAGATTAACATAATATCATTTGAAAACGTGTGCTCTGAAATGTTATATAATAATACATTTAACATTACTATTATTATTATGTAATTATTATTATTAAACTAATTATTATTATTGTAAATTTTAGCAACTGTTAAATATATTTGTATTGTTTTGACTATGTGTTAATTTTATTAAGCTACTAAGCGAAAATTGTTTTAATATAGAATAGTATAAAGGATATGAACAGAAGACTTTTAGAATATAAGATATAAATCTGTAGTTTGTTATACAAATATACATGAACATATATATAACATTTCAACTATGTAGTTCCTTTTCCTTTTTTTTTAATATTATTATTACTATTAGTTATTATTTCAAGTTTAATATTAAATTAAATTACTAATTATCTTTATTCAAAAGCAGATATTTTTTTTTTATTATTTTTTTTAAGGGTGAGGTTTAGGCCTGACAACATTTAAGAAATTTAAATTCTCTAGACACTTGGCCCTCTCGCATACCTAATTCACAAAACAATATATATTAAAAAAATCATAAATAAATACAGTAAGACAAATTATTATATTGAAACAGTTTAAACAATTAGAAAAATATTAATTTACAGCGAAATTATAAAAAAAAAATGTAGGAAAGGAGCAGAAGTAGGATAAAAAAAAAGAGGATAAAAAGGACTTCTTTTTTCAATCTTTAAATAAATCCAATCCAATTATAATAATTAATAATTCTTATAAAATTTAAAATCTAAGAAGTATTTTATATTCATAGGCAAAGCAGTCGAGTGTTTCAAAGACGAGCTGAAGTAGTTGTAAAAGAGGTTTTATAGAATTATAGTTGTTATTAATTAATTAATTAATTAATTAATTAATTAATTAATTAATTAATTAATTAATTAATTGATTAATAATATTGTCATGATATAAAAAAAAATGTAAAGCACAATACATGACGTTACAAGCATCATTTGAAAACTGTGGATGTGATATTTTTAAAATTCCAATAGAGTACAGACATTTACAGACAGGTTGATATCAGTTAGGGTGCTCACGTATTGGTCATTTAAAAAAAAAAAAAAAAAAAAAAAATCTTACCGCTTGGCTGATTTAGCCCTAAATTTTTGGAATCAACCAGATTTGCACTTTTGGATGCCAAATTTATGTATTACAATTTATTTGTTTTTAGATACGTTTATATTGCACAGAACATTTTAGAAACAAAAGTTTTAAAATTAATATTTCAACACGTCTTTGATGAGTACAAAAGTGCATAATAATAATTATAATAATAAACAAACACGGAGCACATAAAACTGTTACATAAATTTTTTGTTATTATTTCACTAGTCAGAACTTATTAGCAAAACCAAATCTTTTGTATAGCTTATTAACAGTTCGCAATGGTATAAAATCAATCAGGGTGCATGACCATGACGTCATTCTGAATGCACTTCTACGCCATACTTAATCAATGAGTAACATTACATAACATATAGGACAAACGTGGGATTTGGCTATTTTCTTTTGAAACATACTACTTTTTTCATGTTTCTGACGTCATTAACATGCATTTTTACGCAAATAGCATACTTTACAGCTTTTTCACGCTCTCTTGTGGGGCTACATTAACATTTATATTCTATGGTAAAAATTGTCATCCGTTTTGAAGATCCCATTTCGTGGTTATTCATTAAAAAGCCCAATGCTGTTTTATGTGGTCTATGGCTATAATGTTGGGTTATTATTATTATTTTTCTCATCTACTTGAAATTCTAATTCAACCAGTTAACAGCACCAATTGCCTCAAAAATATTACTAATTATTTATATACTGGCAAAAAGAGTAATTTTTCCATACTGGCCTATGTTATTAGGTGCTTACATATGGCGTTGACTTTTATATTAATGCAAACCTATATATAGACGAAAAGGCGATTTCACTGTAAGACAGATAAAAATGTTTAAAACTAATCATTTAATCATTTAAACTAATCATATTTAAAATAAATAAAAATAAAATGATCAGATTGATCTGTGATATAGATGATCATCACAGCTACACTTTTTTTAGTTTTAAATTATAAAGATTTAAATAAAAGCCACATTGCGGGTTCAATTCCCTTTTACTTAAAGTTACATAATTACTCGGGCGTTGTTTACTTTCAAATGAATGCATCGCTGAGTTACTTATTCTTATACAGTACTCTTGAAGTAGCATTATTTCATCAGAATTAATTGTATATATATACGCTGCACTTAACATTGAGGATTATTATTAACTTTTCTATTATAAATTATAAAGTGAAGCTCAAGTGTCATTGATATCTCAATAAGATGTGTGAGAGAGAGAGAGAGAAAGTTTTCTGCTATGTAAATTTAAACCATTATAAAATAGTCATCTGGTAGCATCTGTTCCAATTATTTTTATATTGAATTCCCGTAAAGTTTTTGCATGCCAAATTATGGTATATACTAACCTATATAAATAAAGTTTATTTGAATAGCAATTGATATAGAGATCTTTAAAATACAATGTCAATATTTTGATAAAAATAATAGAATGGAACAGTTAGACAAACAAAGGAAGAAAAGAATATCGTTGTTGATTTTTTTTTTTTTTTTTTTTTTTGAAACAGTTTTTAATGCTCGATACTGCTAGTGACGTGCACTGGAAACCCCTAATTTCCTATCTTTAGCATTTTGAGACCAGAACTAAAATAAATACTACTTACGTAATAATTATGCTATAGCTTAATGCCGCAATATTTATACATAACATAATTTATGCTGTAAGCATAATCGTTACGATAGTCAGCATAATTATTTCTGTTTTTTTACAAAATAGCAACACTTGTGCTCCTCAATATATAGTAATTATTTAATACAGCATAATTTATGTAATTTATTTTTGACGTGCGGTATTCTATAAAAAGTTTCTTTTTTTGAGAAAAAAAAAATGCATACTATACTGCAGTTAAAACCGAAAAATTTAAATATGACATTCAAAGGTACAGTACACGTACTTGTTTTAGTTTAAAAAAAAAAAAAAAAAAAAAAAAAAAAAAAAAAAAAAAAAAAAAAAAGCATTTTTCCTCATGAGCGTAATGTTAAATTAGGAGACTCTTAGCTTTCCCCGCGTTACCCCGTGCACTAAACCGATAAGCTCCATTAAACACTGGAATAAGTCAGGGTTTGGAATTTCTAAAATTCTCATGTCTCTAATCTTATTATTATTATTATTTTTGTATGAAAGTAACACAAGATTTCTATTTATACTTGAAAAAGAAACTAAAACAAAAATTATAAAGTTTTGTATCTGCTTTTTATTCATTCATGCAACAGTATGCTTGGAATTTGCATACTATAACTAGATTTAAGTTTATAATTTTTAATACTCGAGGCTAAAAAGTAATGCAAACTTAGCAACTTCTGTGTGTAATACAAGACTACAACTTTTTTTTTATCTGCGCTTTTCGAGCTCACACACCCACTCACACTTCACTTCCTCTCTCATGTATCTTGTTAATACTTTGTTTTATAATTACTTTTCAATGTTATGTTATATGCATTATAATGTAAAAAAAATAGAGCTGATCATGTTATACATTTTAGTAACAATTTATTCTGCTAATTTTACACGAAATACTTATTTAAAAACAAACAAGGTACTTATCATAAGGAAGTTAAAAAATAAGTTGTGTACGTGTAAAATAATTGGCTTTATCGTATAATTATTCCTGAAAGTAAACTAACAATAACTAGTGTGTTTTACTATGTAGAGCTTAACTTGAAAAATATAACAAGGCATTTTTAGCTAAGTTTTTTATCTTTACTTACATTTTTTGGCGGCTCTTGATATGATGAAGTGACCTCCATGAGTCAAAAAGTTATCATTTCTTGACTTCTAGTCTGATTTATTTTTATCTTTTTGATAATAATTTTATGCTTACACACGCAATAAATTTACTTTTCTATGCATTTTATTTGAAATATTATTTGTAGTATTAAATTATTGCAATTCACGTAAAATTTTAAGAAGTCCTACTGTGAGTAAAAGTATTCATAAATTAAAAACTTAAAAATTATTTGTTTTTTTATACGTTTATTATATTGCATAGAATATTAGAGATAACAGTTTTAAAATTAATATTTTAGCACATTTTTGATAGATATAAAAAAAAAATTTAATAAGTATGGTATAGACACCCCTGTTTTCGGCAGCCCCCCCAGAATTCGGCAGTTTATTTTTGTGTGGGAAAACCACCAACAGTTGAGATTAGAGAAAAAATTAAGGAGGTGGGGTAGGTACGGGTAGGTAAATATTAATATCACAAAAAAATTTCAGCTCTTGGATTTGCATACCCTTGGAGTAAAAAATATGTAAAGTGTAGTGCCTAAAACTGGTCCCTCTACCATACACACAGAATATATATATATATATTAGTAGTTATAATAATTGTAATTTAATGTGACATTTAGCTTGTAAAGAAAATTATCAAAACAATTAGTTTTACTTAAATATTTAATATATTTTTATAGTAGGCAACATAATATTGTTTTTACGTGTTTAAAATCTTACTTAATTATAATAATTATAGTTAAGTGTTTTGTAGGGTGTATATAATTATTTTTTATAGTATGCGTTTTGTTAAAACTACTATAGTTTTTATTTTGTTTTTTTACTTTTTTTTTTTCTTTGTATATTTAAGCTGCGTTGCAAATGATGAGTTTTGATGTTTTGATATAATAATTTAATAAGATAAGTGTTCTTACATTTCGTTAAGTAATTTTGAATTACAGACTATATGGGACTATATTAGCCTCTTAGTGTTCTATATTTTAAACTATATCTATATATAATGATTATAAATGGATTAAATTAAAAATGTATAAATAAAATAAATTTGGAAGTATTTTAGAATTCTAAATATTTGAAAGAGCGTGTTATGAATTGGACAGAATTAATTAAGGAAAAACGTTGATTTAATTAATAGTTGTTAAGAAAGTAACTATTAACTATTACCATCATTATTTTGCAGTAATATCTATGAAAAATTCATGTGCAAAAATGTAAAAATTATTGTGGACCAACTTGCAAAATTATTTATTGAGAAAATTGTATTCCCAAAAAGTGGTATAGGATTTAACCATTCGTGATAAAGTCGACGCCATGTTGGATCACTCAATAACATGAGCCATAACATGACTCATTTTGGCAGTTTAAAAATATTTAGCAATTTTTGAGAGCATTGATGTTGTTAATATTTAGCTTGAATTATATAGTATCTCTTTAGGGTGTATGCAGATGACGTCATATTTATTGCACTTGTAGGCCATACTGGAGTAGTGCGTAATATTGCTCAGCATAGGACAAACTTCATTTATGCCAATTTTCTTTGGGAAATTGGTTAATTTTTTGTTATTGTTATTTTTCTCACATACTTGAGATACTCATTCAACATATTTACAGCATCAATGCTCTCAAAATTATTGCATAGTGTTTTTAAACTGGCAAAATGATTTTAGTTCCTATGTCACCCATGTTATTGAGTTATCCAACATGGCGTCGACTTTAACATGAATGCATAGACCCTAAAATAATAATAACAAAAAACTATAACCGATGTACAAAAGAAAATAGTAAAAATTAAAATTTGCTGAGCAATGTTATTCAGTACTCCAGTATGGCATCCGTCCAAGCGCATTAATTATGACATCATGCGCATTTACACCCTATATAAAGCCTCATTTTAATTTTAAATAAATATGTTTTTATTTTTCATAGTTTTTTGTTACCATTGACTTTAAAATTACTATACTTAAAACAGTCAGTAAGCCTTGCAACTAAAATCTTTATTAATCGTAATTAAATTATGATGATCGTTCCTCAAGCGTGATTGTGGAACGTTGCCAATAGATAAACGAAATTCCATCTATACTATATTCTGTCATTAGGATATATCTAAAAACGTCTACAAATTTGATTTAAAAAGTTATTATTTAATTATTTGCAGATGTGGACAGAAAATACTAGTAAATAACATGAATGAGAGAGAGAGAGAATTAAATTTTACTTTTCATATAATTATTATATTACATCCATTCAATATGTTACTTTTTTTTTTTTTTTTTTTTTAATGAATGAGAAATTTAATATTTTGCGTAGATTTTTGTGTTTTTATTCTCCTCACAGCTATATATCTTTTTTAATCAATGACATTTTTTTACTATACTCGTATTACTAATTATGTATTTGAAACAAAATAAAATGTTATCAGTCATCATGTTTTATTATTTATACAATGTAAAAATTTTATACAGATTTTTTTTTTTTTTTTTTTTTTTATAAAATATATAATAATTATTTTACGGTTTATTTGCCTTGTAGGGAAGTTAAAATATATTTAAATATTTTGGGAAAAACACAATTAAAGAATTGTTATTGTTTTATCGGCAAGATAGTTAAGGGTTGTGGTTCGTCCTACCCCCCCCCCCCCCACTACTTTTAGTTGTATGGGGGAACATCTTTCAGTTTCAGTTTCTTTATTGATCATAATACCAATTGCCATAAATATTGATTGCAAAAATATTTAAAAAGGAAATACAATTTATTTCATAATAGTTTTGAAGTCATCATAATTCATATTATTAGGAATATATTCTATTCTTATATAATATTTACTAAAATTAACAATAAATCAAGGTTTTGCGAATTGCCTATAATTTCTTCGTTTTTTCCCGTGGACCTTGAAAAACTTCCCTTAAAGACATAGAAAACATGAAACAACATGTTCCTTTTTAATCATTAAACACAAAATGAGGTCTACAAAACTGATGATAATTTTTACCAGAATGTAAATTTGGACCCACAAGAGAGCGTGAAAAAATTGTAAAGTATGCAATTTGCGTTAATAATTCTGTTTATGACGTCAGAAACAGGCAAAAATTAGTATGAAAATGTTGTGCAGGTTGCATAAATCGAAATTTTCTGATCACTGCTACAGCGCTATAGTTGAGTTTTGAGACCAATTAATGTTATTTATGTAAATCCCATCATGTGTTTTGTGATATAAAAGCTAATGTTTTCATGTTGTCTATGCCTTTAACAAAAAGTGTTAAGTAATCCGTGGTCAAGTATTATAAAGTTACTTTTTAAATATAATAGTAATAAATAATACTAAGATTTATTATAAAGAGCATGATATTACTCTATATTTAAAGTTCTTTAAAAAAAATAATAATAAAAAACGAAATCGGTTCCAATCAGTTCTATCGAAACCGATAAATGTTCTTCAATACCGTAGATTCAGTCCAAAGTGTAACTTTAATTTTAGATGATTATCCATTAGTCATACTTTATGTAACTTTTTTTTTTACAAATATATTCTGTCAAGAAATCAAATAAAAAAACTTAATCTTGATGATGAAAATTTAATTAACCTATTTTTCAATGAATAAAATTTTTACTACTTAACTCATTTTATTATAAAAGTTCGATTTTTTATTTTCTTCTCGCCTTCTTTCTTACTCGTCTAACAAAGAATGAAAAATTTAATTTAAACGTCTGTGGTGTGCATTCTTTGCTCAGAAAATTGAATGTGAGAGAAGTGAGAAAATAAAAATCTGGACACTAGACTAGAATGGGATAACATGTCTTTCACAAGCTGGTTCAGATTACACTTTATTAAAACTATATAGTTGAACTACCATCAGATTGAACCAAAATTTACCGGAAGTAGAATTTACAATGAAGTTTTTACAATGCAAAAACAAGTAGAAATATCTAATTCTTATTTATGTAACTTATTACAACACGATTTTTTCTTTCTCTATCATGTTCAGTCCCAGATTTTTAAAAAAAAAAAAATATATATATCGCCTTCGTAAAATTAAAGCACGTCTTTGAGTGGCTCTCAGAATACCAAAATTATGTATTTTTTAAACAATTTTTTATTTTATTATAATTATTTTTTACTTTTTTGAACCCCCTACTAACTCGAGAATTCTCAAAATAGCTTTAAAAACGCATAAATTCAAAGTGTTTTCTGGTCCAATTTTCATATTTTTATCTCAATTTGTCCTCTCTCTCTCTCTCTCTCTCTCTCTCTCTCTCTCTCTCTCTCTCTCTCTCTCTCTCTCTCTCTTTCTCTCACATTTTTTTATTGAATTCTCTGATGTCCACTGTATGTATATTGAGACTAAAGAAGCTATAATTTTATTATTAAATTTTTATAGAAGCAATAGAGATAATTAAAAAAAAAAAAAAAAAGTTAAAATGACCTTCAAGGTCTATTCCATTTTTTTAAAATTGAATTATTTTTACAATTTTTTTTCTATCTATATACATGACAAAAAAAGGTTGTAATAACTCATGCAGTAACATCATACTGTACAGCGAGAAAAGCAATTTATTGTGCTATATGCCACGATATGTAGCACATGGAATCACATATTGATATTGCATTAAGCTTGTTGCATTACAGCTTGTATGATGCAGGATGCAGTAGTGTATAAATACGATCTAATGGAATTATGCAGTAGTTGTATAGAGAGTAACCTTTTTTTTCTCTCCATGTATGGTTCAGAAAAATGACATACTTCTTAAAATGCTTTTTTAACATTTTGGTTCGAATCATTCTTTTATATATATAGCAACAATGTACTGTATATCGTGGATTATGGAGACAAAGTATAAAATAGTTTTTGTAGTAACGCCTTTTTTATTATTATTATTATTATTTTTCTGGACTTGGTGCAGTTTTCAAATAAAAAATTGTCATGCAATGGATAAAGGATAGAAAATTAGGAAACCCAATAAAACTTTTCCCGCGTGCCTCACTAAAAATTTACAAAATTCAAAAAAAAAAAAAAAAAAAAAAAAAAATACAGTTTAGATTTATTATCTTAGATGATAATTCATGATTTGTGTAAAAATTGCTTTCATTTTTGAAAACTTAAGTGGTCAAATTTGTTTTTCCATCAGAAATACATTTAGTAAACAATATATGATCACCAAATTTGTATCAATGAAAATCAAAATTCACTGAACGCAAATCATGAAATATTTAAAAAAGAGTGAAATATTTTACAAAAAAAGTTTAAAGTTGCATTAAATATTATACACTTGGTTATATTTTAAATGCGCAATTCAATTTTAATTAATCCTATCAGCTTATTTACTTACTATTATTAATTTTATATAGTTACAACTGTAATTTAGTTTAGTTGCGATTTCTTTAATCAAATGTGAGTGTTTTCAATATGCTATGGTTGTTTGCATACAGTATATTTGAAATTCCAGATAGTATAGTATAGTACTGAAGGTACAAACGATAGTTGAATATTTAATAAAATTTACATTTCAATTTAAGACTATACACAGAAAAGTAAAAGTTGATTAGTTTTTGCTGCAGTAATTTATTTTAGTTTTAACGAGATAAAAAAACAAAAGTCTTAGTATATATAGTAAAGAAAAGGAGAAGTGAAGCTACTTTTGTCTGGAAAAGAGACAAGTTAATTTTGAACTGTAAGTAGAAAATCTTTCGTTTTTTTTTTTTTTTTTTTTTTTTTTTTTTTTTTTTTTTGGCAAAACTTTGAACTTGCGTTTATATCTTTAACACAAATGATACCAAATAAATTACAGAAATTTTTTGAGTAATGGCACTAAAATGTGCTAACTTTTACGTTTGCTCTCTTACTATTATGTTATACTTATCTTATAACACAAATAAATCATGATAAAAATTACTGTTATAAAATTCAAAACTGAAATAATATTGTTTTAAAAAGCAATATAATTTTAGCAACTAATTTTTACTTTTGTTGTTCAATTCGCTTTCGTTAATTGAACTTTAATTATACCAATGCACAAACATTATTGCCACCATTAAAAATAATATATTACGGAAGTGAATGTATGTAAAATAGGTTTGTTTTAGAAATTTATTTCTGAATATATATATATATATATTATTTTTTTTCTATTCTTTATTATTAATTCGTACTTGTGTAAACTGATTCTTTAAAGGCATAGAAAATATGAAACAACGTGTTTTTCAATGTTGAAAAACACGTTGTTTCATATTTGTGTTCACAAAATGGGGTCTACAAAACTGATAATAATTTTTACCAGAGTGTAAATGTGGCCCCACAAGAGAGCGTAAAAAATCTGTTAAGTATGCAATTTGCGTAAATATTTCTGTTTATGACGTCAGAAACAGGCAAAAACTAGTATGAAAATGTTGTGCGGGTTGCATAAATCAACATTTTCTGATCACTGAAACGGCGCTACAGTTGGGTTTTGAGACCAATTAATATTATTTATGTAAGTCCCATCAAGTGTTTTGTGATATAAATGCTACTGTTTTTATGTTGTCTATGCCTTTAAGAATTATGCTTTAAAAGTTATGCCTTTAGAAGTTAAGAAGTATGATTTTCTCTTTACATGCTGTTCCTTATAGAGATCAGCGAAAGGGTCAATTGCCCTACCTAACTACAATCAAATGCTATTTATTAAATATTGTTAAAACAAAATTATTAAAATTGTAGACCACAAGGTTCCTAACGCTGAAATTATATATTAAGGGAGTAAGGTAACGACCTTATATTTAAAAAACTAGAAATGTTTTGGGTCTAAATTTGGTATCATTTTATAGCTAAGGGTCACACCTAGCCGTGATATAAATTCAAGATGTTTGACCGTTCCAAAAAAAAAAAAAAAAAAAAAAAATGTAATTAACATTGGGCCTTATGGGCTTAAAATTTCAAAAAAATCATATAAAATTAGTTTGTACAGTGATCCCCTAAAATTTTTATATATTTGAAATTGTCTCAAACTGAAGTATCATTGTGCAAAATTTCAGATTTTTTTGACGAGAAAAGTTTGAGTCTAATGGCCGACGTCGGTCCCTACTTTTTTGAACAGGAACTTACTAATTGTATTAAAAAAGAAAAAAAACTTTCAGATATTACTTAAAATCTGCGTAGAAACAGTAGATGTTAGCCAGCTAAGTGATCTATAGTAGAAAATTTAATATTTTAATTTTAGAGATTGAAGATGTACGCTATATAGCAATTAAATTTAATATTGCTAAAGATATTTTATTTCCAAAAAAAGAGCTAATTTATAAAACTAAAAACAATCAGAACTAAAGAAAAGAAAATCTTTCATTAAAAGTTGAACTAGACACTTTAATATGTAGTTTAACCTTTAATATAAAAAATATATATTGTTCTTGTGCCAAATTAATGAACAACTTCTTTTCAAGTGCGATATTTCTTCTTAAGTTGCTCATGATGTGTTAAATCTTAGCTAATTTTGAAGTAATCAAGTTTGTTTTATAAATAAGTTTAATAAATTATTACATAAGGTTTTATACTAACTGTGCAATGGATGTTATAGCTGGCGTATTATATAAATTTAACTTAAAATGCATCAAAATAATTTTTACATATAATAATATAACATATTTTGTTTTGAATATAAATAAAAAAGTTATATAGTAAAAAATAATAAAAATCTTAAATAATTTTAAATTTATTAGTTTATTTAGTTTTAGTTTATTAATTTTTAAATTATTTTTATTTATTATTTATTTTTTAATAAAATTTTTTGTATATATGAACAAATAAAGTTTCGGTAGAAATTGCGGAAGGCTTACAATTAATAAAAATGTATCACTTTATAATATTTAGAAATTTAAATTATACAGCTTATATTATAAATCCTTGGACGAATACGATAGTGAATGAAGTTAAAGAAACGATTAAAATTATGAAATAAATAAGTTTATTTATTCGTTTATTTAGAAAAGTTGGTGCAAGCTAGGTCTGAGCTACCTCCCACTTTTACCGTCACGTGGTTTCCTCTTCCGGCACTTACTTTTCCGTATTTTGAGTAAACAGAAGCAATCAATTTTCATTTTGACGTTAATAACGCAGTCTGCATGTAGTTTTTATATTCGTAGTGTTACAAACAATAATTACACTTATATAAAACGTTGAGTTGAGTTACAATATAGTATTTAAGATAATTATGCCTTTTGCGATTTCATAAAATTTACAATTTTAACGCAGCATAAAACACTATTAATAAAATAGTCTCTAACTTCCATTAACTAGTGATTTAGAGCTGAAAAATTACGACAAAAAAAAGTAATAATAAAAATAAACAAATAAAAAACAATAATAGTAAACAAAAACAATACAGGAAAATATATTTTCTTCTAAAATGATAAACGTAATTACCATCACTCAGATTTTAACAACATGCAAATATGTGGAACGGAATCTATGTTTTATACAAGGGGTAAAATATCTGTAATAATATTTGGTTTAATATCTAGGTATTCATATGATTTAGCGTGAAGTATAATATTACTGAGCTTTGGGTTTAAGCGATTTGACCTATTCATGATATAAACTTTATTGACTTAATATACTTGATTCCTATGTTTAAAATCAGATGGTGAATATCATCTATACTATATAATACGGATAACATCACGTACTATGAATGTCTACGTTCTATCTAGCACGTTCTTCGTTTTCTTTTATATATATATATATATAAATATTATATTTCTTAATGGCCCATTGTATTACACGTATAACAATAAACTGAAAATTTTGCTTTCAAACTTTAAAATAATAAAAGACTTTTTAGTTTTGCAAGCATTCAAAAGAAGAAGAATAAATATCATTTTCGTAATTACTTTTATTCTTTATAATAAATTGAATAAAAGTTTATATTATTATTATTAGTTGTTTTTTTGTTAAAAAGTTTCAAATTCTTTTTCTTTTTCCAATTTTTAATAAAAATTTATAAATTCTGTGATTAGCCGTAAATGTCGTATATTTTAATATAAGAATAGAAGACTAATAACGCCGTTTTATTGAAACTTTACGTAGACATTATCTTCCTTTCCTTTTCTTTCCTTTCCTTTCTTTTCCTTTTTTTTTCCTTTTTTTTTTTTTCTGAATGTTATTTTAGCAGACTTTCTGGCAGTTTTATTTTTTCTTATTATTATATAAAGCAGAAAAAAAAAAGGAAGCATTTATTGAAAAAAAAAAACCTTTTAAATTTAAAAGTTGTAACTATATAGGCAACCCAAATGCTTTCTCTATATAAGTCTAAAGAAGATACCTTTTCAAATTAAAATTCACTTGTAATTATATTATTTAAAAGCTCTATCTTTAAGATTAAAATAAAAATTCAGTGACTATTAGATAAGTGAATAAAAAAAAAGTTATATATGAATTGGATATAAGGTCTGATGAACTTTAATTTTTGAGAACAGTTGTAAAAATTGGTGATTGGTATATTTCTACGAGCGTATTAAGTTTGCCTCTTCATTCGTATAATAAGAAATGCATTTTTTTTTCTACTCTGACAAGAATTGTACTAATTTCTCCACGTTTGAACTAGTATTAATTTTTTTAATCTCAGTATCAAATGTTTTTTTTTTTTTTTTTTTTTTTTTTTTTTTGTGTAACTGATAAGTATAATTATTTTTGTTTTTACTTTGAAGATTAAATTGTAAACTAAACGTTTTGCCTTATGAAAGTTAAGAAAAAAAAAAAATCACAAAATTAGAGCTAAAATAATTTTATGTGCATATAGTATTATGTGCTAATTTTATGTGCTAATTTTATGTGCTAATATAGTTAGAATATATTATGCAACAATCATTTTATGTTAAAAAAAAAAGTGAAATACATGAGAAAAATTACTTTGGTTGAACGGATTGTAAGAAAAAATGTATGTCTCTCTCTCTCTCTCTCTCTGTAAGTTTTAAAATTATAGTCTCTATTATAAACAGTAGTCTTCTGTTTTATTCTGCTCTACAATATTTCAGCTCATGTATACATATAATCTGTATATAAAACCAAATAAAAAAAATTATCTATTAAAATGTTATCAGAAAAGCCTTCTCAGTGAACTATTTTAGAGATATTTGATAGAAAAAAAAAATGTCAATATTTTCAAGTTAAAATTTTTTTTATCTATATGTTAACAAAAAATTGTCACGTGTAAAATAAATTGATCGATATTTTTAATTATCTCCCAGCTTTATATCGATTATATTGTATATAGCATCATACAGAACAGTTTAATTATTAACTAGATATTACATATCGGGACCCTATAATTATTAAAATATTATAATATATAATAGAATTATTTAAATTGATCCAATCTACCAATGTTAATGCTATATGACATAAATGTGGCATAAATTACGCAAAAATTATACATAAATTCCGAGTATATATATTTTTTATTTTAGTGCTTGAAATTTTAATGATAATAGCACGTAAAAAAATAAAATAAGTGCATAAATATGTTTCTGTTTGGAATAACGTAAGTAATTATGCTAATACTATATAGTATTGTATAGATAATGTAGTTTTTCACGGTTCGATAAATGAGGTGATACAACATTGCTAGTGTCGTATGCTCTAACGGGATAACCGCGTGGTGGGTGTTAGCATAAATTATGATTTTAAGCATAAATGTTGCTACATTGAGCTAGCATAATTAGTACGTAATTTATTAATTGTAATAATTGTACTTTGGCATTAGTGGCATGAAAAGAAATATCTTACTATACACAAATAAATTAAATAATAATCTAATTAGTAAAAAATAAACAATTTCTATGTAAAAGTATATAGTTATGTAAATATATTTTTTAAGGTTAATGAAATGAATTTTATTTTAAATGTATATTCCCTTAACTATACTTTATTTTACTAAATTTTGTAATAAGTGCAAAATGATTTTATCGTAAGAGAAACAATATTTAATATATTTTGTATCGTTACAATTATGTTTTTGCCATACTACAGTTAAAAAGTAAAAAGATCGATAAATTCAATCTTATTAAGTGGTTTAAAATTTAAAGACGAAAAACTTTTATAATAATAATACTCGTTTTAAGATAATATAAAATTATTAAAATATGTATTATAAAGAAAGAAAATAAAAAGTTACATCAAAATTGATTTTTTTTTCTTCTTGTTTTATTAATTCTCAAATTTTTTATATTTTTATAATATTAAATAATTTATTTCATTACTTTTAACATATTTATATGTTTATTTAATTTTATACTTTTATAACAATTTTATAAAAAAATACTTATGGCTGTAAGCTGCAACCTCTAGTTAAACCTTAGTTATCTTTTTTTAATTGTTGCAACAATCAAAATAACAACTTAACTACGGTTTAACTAGTTAGTTAGCGTCGCAGCTTATGGGGGTTAATAATTTCTTTATTTATACTTCATGTTTGTGCTGAAATAAATTTATATTCTTATTTCAAGTTTTTTAGTGCTGATTTTTGCAAGGTGAATGAAGTAATTTTTAGTAAAATTTAGTAATAATGCATCTTTGAAAATACATATTGTACCACTTGACGGTTCTGATTTGTAGAGCAAATGTTATAAAACTTTGCATTTTTATTTTAGTAATTTTAATTTTATTTGTAAATTAAATTTGAGACAAAAAAAATTATTTGCCAGAAGTTTAAAGGCGGAAAATCAGATACTGCGGGATTTGACTAAAAAGTTGTAAATAAATAAAAATCTAAAATTTTGCACACACTGATACATTACGATAAGATAACTTTAATGATATAAAAAATTTCGGTGGACATCACGCTAGATTTATTTTATTATTTTTTTTTTTTCGTCAAGTTTTAGTCCCATAAGAGCCCATGTTAATTTCAATAATTATTTGCTCCCTTATCTGATAGTCACAAGTTCTGACAATTTTATCATATAGACCTGTGATAGCTATGAACTTACAAACAGCATCATAAAGTTTGAAAGTTTTCTCTTTTATAGATTTTAAAATAGAAGCCATCTAAATCCTCTTCAGTCCCCGATTTTTTTAAAAAAATTATTTCAATGTCCTAAATTTTAACCTCGTTTTTGTAGGCTCTCAGAATGATAAAAATATGCTTCTTTTGTCAAAAAGGGTTTCTTGCTTTTGCGGACCCCCTACCCAATCTAGAATGCTCAAAATAGCGTTAATAATCGCGTAAATTCAAGGGGAGTCTTCTGGTCTAATATTTGAAAATTTAGCTTATTTTTTCGATTTTTTTTTTTAAATTTTTTAAATTTTTTTTTAATCGAATTTTCTGATGTCTACTGTATTGTATACTAGTACTGAAGAGGAAAAACAACCCTTAATAAATATAAAATTATGAATTACAAAACAACAAAATAAAGGAAATAAAGTTCCTTTATTTCGTTTCGTTGTTGTTTATTTAATTTAATTTTATATAATTATTAAGGTTTGTATTTAGATGGCTTCTATTTTAAAGAAATGTATATCAAGAATGTGCACTTGCGTTTTCTTTAAGTTTAAAATCTTTCATTACCAAAACTTTGAAGAGCTATAAACAATAATAAACAAAATTTTAGTATACAGCAAGAATTATTAAACCTTAATAATAATTTTAAACTTATATGTAACTAATTTAATTAATTTGTACATATATATCCCACGTATCTGTATTTCAATCTAGAGGTTTCAAAATTAATAATCATAAAAAATAAATTACAAAGTTATAAATAAACAGCTAAAAAAATATAGTAATAAAATATAATTAATTTCAATAGTGTATAAAAGAAAAAGTTTTCATATAATCTTGAAAGTAAAAAAAAAAGAAGGAAAAAATTAAAGAGAAAAAAATTTGATATATTTTTTCAGGTAGAGAAAAGTATATAAAAACAAAATCTTGTAGGTCTTCTATATAATATAAAAGTTTGTAGTGCAATAATTAAGGGACGGTATGATAAATGAAACTAGTCTTTTTTTTTTTTTTTTTTTTTTTTTTTTTCAAAGACTGATGATGAACTTTTTTGATAAATCTTTTTACAAGAGCGAAACATTTTTTTATACATTATATAATATAAATTATTTTTTAAGTATATTTTTTATGTAATTAAAATAATATAAATATTTTAACAAAGAAATTTTTGTTTCATATAATCAATAATAAGGGCTTTTAATTATAATTTGTTATTATAATAATATGTACTAAGTTTGTACAATATACATACATACATAAAGCTATTAAAAATTTAAGTAATGAGTGTGCACATGCATATTAAACACTGTATGAGTAATGGAACTTAAAATGTTTACGAGTTCTGATAAAACAAAGAAAACATTATTAATTTTACACAGTTACCTTTTTGAATTGAAATATTTTAGTTCGTTAAATTAATAAAAAAAAAAACTATTGTGATAAATAAATGTATTACAGTACATAATTTTTCATATTAACATATCATAATAATAAATAATATATATTTTTAAAATAAATATAATTATAATGATATGAAGAATTTATTTAATTTATGTTGCAGTTTTCAAGTATCGCTTAAGTGTTATTAAATTAACGAATTGTATGTAAATAATTATTCTATGATCATGACATCAAACTGGATGCTTTTTGACGCCATAATGGAGCAATGAATAACATTGCTAAACATATAGGAGAAATTATATTTTTGTCTATTTTCTTTGGGCCAAAAATAAATGATCGGAACCTAATTAGCCCCAACCATCGGAACCCAATTATAAAAACTATTCCCTTTGATTATGCTTAGGATGTCTGAAAACACTCCACAGTTTATTTTGAAAAATACGGAAAAATTCCAGGAAATACGCCACTTTTTACTTTTTGGTAGAGGAGGTGTTAAAAATTGCCATTTACTCGTAATATGATGTATGATGTACGTTAGAAAATTCAATGAAACTTATTCATTACATTCATTATTCACTTACATCATGGTCTTAATAATGTTATTGTAAGATGGGCATGCACAGACATACTTTTACGAAAGAAATATTACGGATTTTGAAAGTTATTGAAAACAAAAAGATCCAACATCAAACACACTCACACAAAATGCTTTGTCTTTGCAGTTGTCATTTGTGACTTTTTAACGCTACCAAGATCATACATGTGTTGTGTTTACCTTTGTTATTATCATGGTTAGTTGTATAAAGAGAGAAAGAAAAGGAAACTGAAAATTGTGTTACAATTTTACGCAGTCATACTACACAGAGAGAAAAAAGGACGAGAGAGAGAGAGAGAGAGAGAGAGAGAGCATTGTTTTATAAAACATTAATATTTAGGTTTTTATTTATTTATTTATTTATTTATTTATTTATTTATTTATTTATTTATTTATTTATTTATTTATTTATTTATTTATTTATTTATTTATTTATTTATTTATTTATTTATTTATTTATTTATTTATTTATTTATTTATTTTTAAAGATTATTCTTTTAACGTAAATGTACTATGGATTGTGCCCATACCCATATGACTCAAATTTCAAAGAATCGAAATGAAAAGATGAAGAGATGGTTTGCATATGATGTACTTTTAAAAATTGACGAATAATATAGGGTAGTTCTAAATTTGTATTAAAAATTGAAAATTCAATAATTTGAAGAGAATAATTTACTAAAAATATTCCAAAAAATATCTACGCTATCGATTGCATAATATACAAAAAAGCATACATTGATTGTTTATGTTTACTCAAAATGCGGAAAAGGAAGTGCCGGAAGAGGAAACCACGTGACGGTAAAAGTGGGAAGTAGCTCAGGCCTAGCTTGCTGCTAGCACCAACTTTTCTCCCACTTTTACCATCACGTGGTTTCCTTTTCCGGCATTTCCTTTTCCGTTTTTTAGAGTAAAAATACGCACTCATTATTGAAAAATGTTTCAACATTTATTTATTTAATAATTTGGTTTTTGCTGAAAAGAAAGCAAAGAAAGTGTCTGATGTAATTTTTTTTGTCAGTGTAAGAAGCGCTACTGTATATTCTTGACTCTTCTTTATTGTTATGTTTTCTTGGTGCATTTTTTTCACTTTTTGTTTATATTTCAACAATGTTTCGTATTAAATTTTATTCTCAGTGGAACTTGAAAAAAAAAAAAAAAATTGGTAAATAGAAAAACAAATATACACAGTGAAAACAAAAAATGCAGCAACATAAAAGTTTTATAAAGAAGTTCTCAAAACGACTTCAGGCCAAAGAGTAATTAGTATTATAAGTTTTCAACGAAAAAAAAAATTAAAAAAACAACTACGAGATTAAAAAGACATTACTTTTTTTCAATACAAGTTCGTTATAAGTTTAAATTTACATTTCTTTATTTTTTATATATTATATTTTTTATAGCAAAAACTTAAGTTAGGATATTTCAGTATGCAAATAAAAGTGAATCGTGTTACACAATTTTTATTCAGTACAGTGACATTTTTTATTTTTATTATAATTTTTTTCCTTGTAATCTCATAGGCTAACTATTCTGTATTCTTATCATGAGAAAAATTAAATTTTATAACTTTGATTTTTATAACTATAAAAATGAGACAGGCAGAATATTTGACGTTGTTTTACGTCTATGCACGTCAGCACTTTTTTTTTTTTTTTTTTTTTTTTTGTTCTTTGCTTATCTTTTAATTTAAAAATTTCAGACATGTCATAGCCATATACGTAGTGTCTAGAAAAAAAAAGTTTCCATAAAGTTATATACCTCAAAAGAAAATCCCTATATAAAAAAAAAAACGGGGGTATGAGGTAGAAATAGCCTGACAATCCGTTCTTTTGATTGTAATTAATTTAATTAAGTATCTTGATTGAGGGTTAGAGTGAAGGACACTTGGGTTAATTGCATGAAAAAAAAAAAAAAGAAAAAAAAAAGAAAAAAGGTTTGAAGTGTCTAATTGTATATATCACGTAACACAAAGCTATACTGTAGAACTCAATATAATTTAACAAGAGGGGTTGCTGTAAGTGACACCTCTACATATAAAAATCCATTAGGAATTTATTTAATTACTACTCACAAAGAAGTGACCTAAAGCTTTTGTCGTATATAGTAGACAGTATTAATAATAATAATAAAATGAACTGTATGTATAAAAATATACTTCATTAATCATTATTTATTAACATAAACGATGATTTAATCAAGTATATATAGAATTTGTGTATGCTTCATTTAAAATTAAATATTTTTTACTTATACTTACTTACTTACTTACTTACTTACTTACTTACTTACTTACTTACTTACTTACTTACTTACTTACTTACTTACTTACTTACTTACTTACTTACTTACTTACTTACTTACTTACTTACTTACTTACTTACTTACTTACTTACTTACTTACTTACTTACTTACTTACTTACGTCATACTTTTTGTATCGGATAAAGTATTTAATAATTTTGTTAATATATTTGGTTGATCAGTCACTGAAAACCATACACTTCATAATAATGCCGTAAATAGTTGCGTAAAAAAAAATAATAATCATAATATTATTATGCTATCTTTAAATTAAAAAAGAAAAAAAATGCAATAACTATAGGGTGTATGCGGATGACGTCATATTTATTGCGCTTTGAGGCCATACTGGAGTAGTGCATAACATTGCTCAGCATAGGACAAACTTCGTTTAAGCTAATTTTCTTTGGGAAATCGTTTAATTTTTTGTTATTGTTATTTTCTCACATACTTGAGATACTAATTCAACATATTTACAACATCCAAGCTCTCAAAAATATTGCATAGTGTTTTTAACCTGGCAAAATTATTTTTTTTCCTATGTCACCCATGTTATTGAGTTATCCAACATGGCGGCGACTTTAACATGAATGCATAGACCCTATAGTAATAAAAAAATACCAGCACACTTTTCATACATGGTACATTATTAAATATTAATATTGTTGATATTTTATAAGTAATACGAATCTTTTCTTTCTTTTCTTTTCTTTTCTTTTTCTTTCTCTCATGTTTAATACAAAAATTACCAAAGCTGAAGAAACTTTTTTATAAGTCTTTTTATAAAAATTGAGTTGTCTGAAAATGTAGACTTTTGTTACGGCGATGATTCTTCTTATCATGTACAATTATGTTAATTTTTTCTTTGTTCATTATCATTCATCATTATTATAATATACTATATTATTAAATTAAATGGCCTAAATATTTAGTAATAAAACCATATTATACTAAATTAATCAACGATGGAGATCAATTAATAAAGTTGTCTTCAAAATAAAATGATTTTTGACATATTGAAATTTTTTTAAATCATACCAATTTAAATCTAGTTAACAATTTGAAGTGTTGTCATGATTTATTTTTTAATTATATAAAATTTGCAACCAATAAGGATCAATATGTTAATTTAAATAATTTCTTACTTTCTTATCTGATAGTCTTGAACTCGATATATATATATATATATATATATATATATATATATATATATATATATATATATATATATATATATATATATATATATATATATATATATATATATATATATATATAAATGTTTTATCTTTTATAAATATGTAGTTCACATTTATGTATAAATGACACTAAAATTAAAAGGGAGACAACTTGTATATTAGGTCCAAGTATTAAAACAAAACGTTGTAAAAGTGCTTAAAAAGTTAACAATTTGAATCTTTGTTGCAATTTGCAATATATTGTATTATATATTTACGTAGTACGTGTTAAAGGAATAGACCAGAAGAAAACATAAGCATTTATATCACAAAACACTTAATGGAACTTGCATTATATAACTATAGTTTGTCTCAAAACCCAACTGTAGCTCCGTAACAGTGATCACAAAATTTCGATTTATGCATCCCGCGCAACATTTTCATACTAATTTTTGCATGTTTCTGACGTCATTAACATGAATAACTTAAATTGCATACTTTACAGTATTTTCACGTTCTCTCGTGGGGCTGTATTACATTAACATTCTGGTAAAAATTGTCATCAGTTTTGAAGATCTCATTTCGTGTTTATTCATTAAAAAGCACATGTTGTTTTATGTGGTCTATGACTTTAAGAACTTAAGTACATAAAAATATGTCTGCCAAATTTGAAACTTGTGGTACTTCTATCATGAAATGCTATCAATAACAAATAAATAAATAAACTGGAAAAAAATAAAACTCCTTAAAAAAAATGAACATACATTTCTAGTTATATTTTTATCCTATAAGGATAATAAAAATATAATGCAGTAGGATTTACTACTAAAATCTCAGTTTGACATTTTGCCATTACTCGATATAAAAAAGTCAATATTTATACAGCACAAAAGTAAGTATATAATATCAATCGTAACAAAAAATATATACAAAACAAAGCAATTTTTCTACAAGAAAAAACAGTGGGAGTCAATAACATAGACTATGCATTATTTATTTTGTGATACTCGATAGAGATACGTACTTTAACATATTGAATATAGATGTACAAAAAAAAAAAAAGAAGATATTTATATAATATTTTATATATTATATTTATATATATTTATATGTGTTTAATTTTTTTTTATATTTAAGGAAATATAATAATGTATTAATTTTTTATTTTTAGCATTTTTAAAAATTTTAATAAAAGAGATTAATAACGTTTTTATGTGTTTTTGTATTTATATTATAAATTATTAATATTTTTATTAATTTAAATATTTAAAAATATTTTTATATAATTTAATAAACCTTCACCATATGTTTATCCTTAGTTATAAAATTCATAAAATTTGTAAAATATTCTTGCAAGTGCTGTACGCCCTGTGTACGCCCTATGTGCGAGACGAAGTTTATTTAGCGATTAGTTATGGGAAATATTATGTTTATACCAAAGGCATCATATTAGTGTTGTTCGTAAACCCTGTTTTCTTGCACCAAAAAATGCGCATTCCATTTGAATAACCAAAGGCGATCGTCATTTTTGGTGCAGAGAACAGGGTTTACGAACAGCATTATTATATGCGCTTGGAGGACAAACGAGTACTGAATAACAATGATCAGCATAGGACAAACTTTGTTTCAGGGTATTTTTTGGGGGAATCTGTAAATGTTATTGTTATATTTCTCACATACTAGAGCATTTACAGCATTAATGCTCTCAAAAATATTAAATAGTGCTTTTAAACTAGTAAAATTAGTTATCTTCCTATGCCGCCCATGTTATTAAGTGATCCAACATGGCGTCAACTTTAACATGAATGCAAAGACCCTTATACATTAAGTTTTAAAGTGTGAAACTACATGAAATAACCATGTTACTCTATAGGTAAATCTTTTTAATGTGTCAAAAGAAAAATAAAGGAATTAGTTTGTAGTTTAATCTCTCCGATGATTTGACTAAAATATCTCAAGGCAGACAAATTAAATACCTAAAAGTTCAATGTTTATTTTTCACAATAATTTTTTTCTCCATTATCTGTTATTCAAGGGTCTTGCCCTTGACTTTGAAATGACACCAAAGATGTAGGGGGTTAAGTAGTTTATTGACGATGCTGGAGTCCAGAAAATTCTCTTTACTGTAGAACGTGCTGCAGTGTTGAAAAAAAAAATGGGACCTGTAGTGTTATTGACTAATAAAGGAACAACTGTTTTGAGGCTGACTATACGCGATTTTGTCACATCTGCTTCCGTTTTGACTTACTGCGCATGCGTAGTAAGGAGAAACGGAAGTGGATGTGACTGAAATCGCTTATAGTCAGCCTCAAAACAGTTGTTCCTTTATCAGTAATTATCGTCATGGGAGCTTTTATTTTATTATTATTAATATATATATATTTTTTTTGTTGAGAAAACTGATGTTAAAAATATTGAAAAGAGGGATACTAGGGCACACTCTTAGTAGCTGGCTTAAAGACAGTAAAAGCTAGTGTCAGTTCTCCCGTGGGCTAATACTATAGGTGATGGCACCAGTCATATAAGCGTGGGGATACGAGTTCGTGGTCCGCTGTATAGTTTGACTTTTACCAGTCCCTCTGAGCCGTCTTTCACCGTATAGTATTGACTTGTTCTAATCTGTAAAGACATGGAACGTAATAAAATCTTATATCTTATGAACATCATATTTATTTCAAGTTATCAAACTGCGTAAAAACTCGCTTGAGATTTGTGCAGGGTGTATGTGAATAACTTAATACTGAATGCGCTTTGACGCCATGAATAAATGGCTCAACATAGGACAAACGACATTTGTGGCTATTTTCTTTTGAAAATTAATAAAAAAAAAAATTGTTAATATTATTGTTCTCCCATACTTGAAAGTCTACTTCAACCTGTTAACAGCATCAATGTTCAGCATTTTTTAACTGCAAAATACAAGTCATTTTCCCATACCAACAAGTGTTATTTAATATTCATAAATATGGCGTTTACTTTTATATGAATGCAAGCACCCTGTAGAATTTATATCAAATATTCTAATTTGTAAACAGAAAATAAGAATTTAAACTTAATTTATTTAATTAAGATATAGGTGCGACAACCGTATATCGTCAGGACAAGTATTTAATTACGTAACTATTTCGTTAAAAAAAAAAAAAAAACTTTGAGATTTTATACGTTGAAAATTAACACTTTTATATAATCGTTCCGAATCCAATACCTGTTTAATTTGATACGTTAGGTAGGCAAAAGTAAGTAAGTTGAAACCATCTAGTATGTAATTGAAGATGTAAAGGAAATTCAATAAAAGTTCTCCACAGCACCAGAATTCAATTTCAATCTCGACGTACATACTTTATATTGACCTTTTGGTTTATATACTTAAAAAAAGAAAGTAAAAGTCAATAAGGGATAAAAGTTATTTGCTTCTAAAGTAGAAAAGGAAAAAGATTTTACGAATCTGCTTAACTGAATACAAACAATATGATTTATTTGTATATCGTAAGCTGGTATATTATTAATATTACTTCATACAACTTGTAGATCAGTGAATAAACTTAATGTATACATTGAAATAAAAGGGTGTATCGTTTGTGTTATGTAATCAAAGCGCTAGAATCTATGACCAAAGTATTCTATAAAGGATCAAAATAAAAACAAAGATCAAAAAAGTTTTTTTTTTTTTTTTTTTTTTTTTTTTTTTTTTTTAATAATATGAGGATTTTGAGTAATGCATAATATAATATACTCTAAACAATTAGAGATCGCCAACAGATGGCAATATGACTAATATGGATTTACAACCTTTAGTTAAGGGAGTAGGGTACCGACCTTAAATCTCAAAAACTAGAAGTGTTTTGGGTCTACATTTGGTGCGTATTTGTGTACTGTAAGGGTCACACCTAACCGTGATAAAAATTTCATGATGTTTGATCGTCCCGAAAAAAAGAAAAAAATTATTGAAATTAACATTGGGTCTTATGGGCTTGAAATTTCAAAAAATTGTATAAAATTAATTTGCACGGTGAGCCGCAAAATTTTTATATATTTGAAATTTTCTCAATCATTGTGCAAAATTTCAGATTTTTTTGACGAGCAAAGTTTGAGTCTAATGGCCGACGTCGGTCCTCTACTCCCTTAAAACTTTCTTAACGTTTTTACATTGTTTTCTATTTTGCTAATTATGTTGCAACTTACGGGTTAAAGGGGGGAGGGGTTAAACCTCTAAATTTAAATTTTATTCGACTACAACTTATAACTTATTAAATATTAATACAGTATTATGACTAATTTTTTAATATAAAAGCAAATCCTAAAAACATTCCTTTTCAAAGTATAAGCCAATGTATTATGTATATTCAAAAAGAAAAATCACCAATGCATGAAATTTGCATATCAAATTATGCAGTAGATAATGGAAAATATTATAAAAAATATAAATTTAATATATGCATAAGATGAATTAAGTCATTTTCTATATAAATACATAAACGCAACGGAATAATATGTTGTATATTATTTATTATTTATTCTACAGAGCAAAATTTCCATTGTTGTAATGTGTATGTATAAAGGTATTCAATATCGTTTTTAGACCTTACTTATACAAAATACCATACCTTGAGGGTATAAAATATCAATGTTATAATATTCTCTTGTCATACATGTGTAAGAGAAACTGCGCTATATAGATTTTTGTTTACATAATATACGTATTATATAAATCTTAAGAAATATTCTATAGTAAAGTAAAGTAAGATAAAAGGACATATTTCTTGTATAGAAGATATCTAAAGGCTATTTTTGGATATACCTGTGGATTTTTTTCCTTCATCTCTTTCTATTGAGATAAAGGTATCGCTTTAACGTGTTTGATGTACGTAAATAAAAGTGAGTCTTTTATGTCTAAATTTCATTTTTGATTAACTTGTCATTGATGTCATTGACAGTTTTTTTTTTATGGCAACAATAATGATTACATCAGGTACTTTAACAAAGTGAATATGTTTTTTTTTTATATTTGAAATCTTTATATTTTGATAGATTTTATTGAAATTTTGGTATACTTCATTGAACGTTATTGGTTATGAATAAGATTGGGCGTAATCGGTGACAAAATGTTCTTCTTTTATTTTTTTGTAAAACACGTAAAAGTATATTTCTATCTATAGTATTCCTGAGTTATTATTATTATTATGTTTTTATTTTTTGGTAGTAGTGCCATAAGTATTCTAAGTGCATTTTTTAATAAAACAATTAACATGTTTTTTAAGTAATTTGTTTCCTTTTTCTGCACCATCTGTGATTATTTGCGGGCTTGCATCACGTATATATACTCTTATTAGTATACTTTATCCTTATTATTTTTTTTTTGCATTGTTGTATTTATTTGCAATCAATCAATCAATCAATCAATCAATCAATCAATCAATCAATCAATCAATCAATCAATCAATCAATCAATCAATCAATCAATCAATCAATCAATCAATCAATCAATCAATCAATCAATCAATCAGGAAAAGGAGTGATAGAGGTAATTCTTCAACACTTTTATTATTAATAATTCATCATTATTACTATTATTGATGATTTAATTAATTTAAACTACAGTTGAACTAGTTAATTAGCGTTACAACTTACAGAGGGTAATTATTTAAGGATAGTAATTTCAATTACCAAAAACTTGCAGAATGTGACAGAATGTTTCTTTGATCTACAAAGTCATTTATTAATGAATTTTGCCCCTGGATTATTCACAATTAAATATTTATTTTTATCTTGTATTATATCATGGATGCAATGAAATTAAAAATGTAATAAATTTCTCATTAATTTTGTTAAACATAATTAATTTTCTTATTTTTTAAAATTATTTTCTTGTTTTTTAACCTTTTTTTTCCTTACATATTTTTTCAAATTAAATATTTAATTATTTTTCTAAAATAAGAAAATTAAAATTTCTCAATGAAGCATGATGGTATGTCTTCAGCCTCGCGGGGATGATCTGCTCTCCCCCCCCCCCCCCTCTCTCTCTCTCTCTCCTTCTCTGACTTTTCTTTTACGCCATAAACACGTATATCTGAGTTGTCATTCAATTGAACGTCTTGGAATAAGAATTCCTTGTGAGAGAGAAAAGCATTTTAAACATCTTCAAGGCAAATTCTAAAACGTTTTGAGTAACTCGAAGCATGCGAGAGATGGAGACGAAATGAGATGATGACGATGATGATTATTGTCATTTTTACATGACGATATTAAGAATTTTATTCCATGTATTTTCTCTACTTACAAATTTTATGAGGTATTTTTAGAAAATGTATAGCTTTTTTTATTTAGTAAATATTTAAAGTTTTTTTTGTTTCCCCCTTTTCTTTTTCACCACTCGCAACGGATGTAAAAGGTGCTTATTTACCACCGGCGTGGTTCATGAAAATTGCTTTTTTACCATTTAGGCGAGCGGCCAGTTATATATATTATATAACTTAAAATAGATATTTAAACATATTTACAGGTTAGTAAATAGTACGTAACCCCAGAGTTCCTTTTCACAACTTTTTTATGTGATTGAGAATCTAAAAATGCATGATAACGGATCGTTTTTTAGTAAATCCTTTTTGTTTTTTTAATAATCAAATTATTTGAAAACCTATATATAAAATTTAAATAAATTTTGCATAACAATTTTATGTAGTTTCAAAAAAAAAACCTGATTGATTACCTAATTGTTCTATTATCAATTTTATCTAACAATAAGTAACCCCCCTTTTTTTTGGATAAGAAGATTATTTTATCCTATGTTACAATGCGAAGATTAAATTTAATAATATGTATTGAATATTTATAAAGATGAAGCTAAAGTTACAAATTATCTAATATAATAATGTCACTATATAGCTTTCTGAATTATCAGCTTTACGTCATAATAATAATAATTGCGTATTCTGGTGAACAATTTTCATATATTTTTGAAAATTTATATTTTCATACATCCTACTGAGATATGATAGAAGTATATAATTATAGAAAGTTACAAGTGTAGTAGCTAAGTAGCAAAAAAAAAAAAAAAAAAAAAAAAACGAGTTAAGGCGGGAAATTAGGTACCACGGGATTTGACTAAAAAGTTGCAAAGAAAGAAAAATCTGAAAATTTGCACAATGATACAGGATAAGGTATCTTCAAAAATATAAAAAATTTGGGGGGTCACCATGCTAGATTTTGAATTATGATATTTTTGAATTTTAGTCCCATAAGAGCCCATCTTAATTTCAATAATATTTTTCTCTCTTATCTGATGGTCATGATGAGTTTTAAAGTTTTTATTATTTAAGTATTATTAACTTTCAAATGGCATCATAAAGTTTGAAAGTTATCTTTTTAGACTTTAAGATGCAAGCCATCTGAATACAACCCTTAATCTAAAACTATTAATTTAAAAAATCAGTATATTAATGAAAAGTTGGTTTCTTACAGAAAATGAACTTGCAGTCATAATTTACACTAACAGAATTATATAGTTGAAGGAATAAGTTAAATTATATATAAATATGCATATAATAATAATAAGCACAATACTCTTGATGGTAACGTAATTCAAACTGCATATAAGCTGACATTTTACAAATACTTCAAATGTAGATAATTAAATTTGATATTATATGATTACATTGCAATCTAAAGCTTAAATCACGTAGAAGAATACTCTTTAGAATAGTCTGTAAGTGAAACGATGCAGAAACCAAACTGACATCTCATTTAATTAAAGTGCAATTTAACTTTGTAAACTAGAATAACTGTCATTATCAAATCTACAATATGTATAACGTACAGTATACATATAATGAATTGTATAGTTGAAGATTACTTTACTAGTTACAAGAGGTGAGAGTTCATTTTAAAGTTTAATTTTAGATATTGTTAAAATTTTAATTAAAGTTTTGTTACTTTTGTATCTGTTCAAATGGTGGCTATTATACTTTTTGTGGATATATAATAATGTATAATTTATTGTACTGTTCAGAATACTTATTTTAATTATTTGGGTTGAGTTTCAAGTTCTACGATTTCGGATTCAGTCTCGAGTGCATGATACATGTATTATATAAGCAAGCAGAAGAAATAATATGATAGCAGCCTACAAAGATTATTATTAAAATAGTTATATAGATATATATATGTTGGCAACCATTGCCGAATTCGCTCATTGGCCGAAATAAGTGACCACGTCGCGGCGTGGCAATGCATTTTTGCCAAGGTCCGAAATGCATCGTAATTTTGACCACGTTGCGGAGTGGTTTTTAACAAATGCCAAATTTTTGGCAAATACATTTTAGTTAGTTCGTGGAGTGGTTTTTGATAATTGTCACGCTGCAGCGTGGTCAAAATGTTTAATACGCAGGTTACGATATTCGGTATAAGTATATGAATAATATCATATATATTTTTTTATTATTATAACACATCATTTTATATTATGGTTTTCAGTTAATTAAAATATTTATAAATTTATAAAAATGATTTCTTATTAAATTTGACAAAAAAAAATTGTCTATGGTCAACATTACTATGCACAAGTGCTGAATTTCAGATCTTGGCAAAATTGCATTGCCACGCTGCGACGTGGTCGCCTATTTCGGCCAATAAGCGAATTCGGCAATGGTTGCCAACATATATATATATATATATATATATATATATATATATATATATATATATATATATATATATAATATATATATATATATATATATATATATATATATATATATATATATATCATTTCATCTCTTTTCAAAAGATTAAAATTGTAATAATATTTAAGCAAATGAGAATAACTTTGTATTTAAGGTGTATTAATCAAGAAAATTATTATAAAACGGTGGAAAGTGATACCGCCATACTAATACTTTACTTTATTATCTTTACCTATTTTTATTTAAAAATTAAATTTTCAAATGACAGTTAAAATTATATAATGTTGATTTCATTTGAAATCACCTTAAAGGACTAGTAAATGCTACCTATATACCCTATCTTTGTTTTATAAGTACATATTATTCAGGGTTGAACTTGAACTTGAAATGCTTTAAATTAGATCATTAATTATTTAGTAATACCTGAAACCTGAAATGTTATCAAATTGTTACCTAATCGAAGGTGAATCATGTGACATACTCGTGAAGGAAATGTTTTAATTTCTAAGAACAATACATTGTCTTTTAATTGAGTTGCTTCATAACTAATAAATGTAAATAAAATAATTTAAGGGATCACTTGCAATGAAATTTTTTTGTTGGAACGTGTATGTGATAACGATTTTTTCATAAGAAATGCATTAAGAGTATTTCAAAATATTTTAAAAAGTTCGTTCATTGCAAATTATCCATTAAAATATATATATTGTAATTTAAATTGAAAGTTTTCATGCAAATAATTTTTTTAATATTTTAAATATCTAATGAAGCATTTGAATGTAAATAAACGTATATAATTCAAATATTTATTGTATACAGTAAACAAACGATTTATTGAGATTGTATTTTGATTGAAAATGAAATACAAATAAATTCTAGTTTTAGATAAACAAAATATTTTAATATTAACGTTCAAAATTTTTGTACAACGATTATTTCAGTTCTAAGCTGTAATTAGAACTTTCAGTATTTGTACGTAAACCACACGAATGGAGAGTTTATTTTCCGTTGAAACTCTGTAAAATTACTATTCTAAACGTAAAAATTAAATATTAAAAAAAATATATATATAAATGTGGAAATTTTGATTTACTTTTTTACAAATTAAGCGTATTATAAATTTTAAGTTTTTTTTTATTATTTTTTCTTTCCTTTTATTTGCTTAGTGTAGATGTCATAAGTAATTAATAACATACGTAAAAGCTTGCAAACGAAGTTTTACTTTATGTATAATTTTTTTCTTTTTTTAAAAAGCAATTAAATGTAAAATATCATGCATGTACGCATAAAGTAATATTTCATTTAATTTTCTCTCTGTATTTTCAAAATTAATTGCCTCTATGATCACTTTTTTTTTTTTTTTTTTTTTTTTTTTTTTTTTTTTTTTTTACAAAAGTTCCGTTTCCTACATATCTCACGTGTGAAACTATACATGATAAATTTTAAATTATATAACTTGCCGGGGATTCTAAAATTTATTGTTCTATTTCTGTTATGAAATATAAAAATAATAAAGTTGAGTATTTATTGTGGTGGCTATTTTGCACATCATTCATTTTTCAAATGAGAGAGAGAGAGAGAGAAAGAGGAGAGAGAGAGAGAGAGAGAGAGAGAGAGAGAGAGGAGAGAGAGAGAGAGAGAGAGAGAGAGAGAGAGAGAGGAGAGAGAGAGTTGAACATGGTACAGTACGTACATCCGATGTTTGTTTGTTTTATATCTCAGATATATTTCATAACACCGCACAGTATACAATCGTAGTTTCATACACCCTGCTTACTTGTTTATTGTTTT
>OX439136.1:12905283-12962689 GCA_949318235.1 Ecdyonurus torrentis
TATTTAAAATTTGATTTCTAATTGTATTAAATTAACATTTTACATTTTTCCTTTAATTTAACTTAAAAAAGTTACGCAGCTAAATTTATTTCATAATTATTTTATTTAACATAGAATTCTTAAAATTTTAATTATTTTATTTATTACTAAAATATAAATTATTTGATACATTTTTAATTTTTATTATATTGCATAAATTAATTATTATAAATTATTTTTTAATATGTAAATATAATAATCATGGTAACTTTTAGTAATTGACCATAGATGGGACTTATAGGAATACTAAGTATTGAAAATCGAAATAAACATTTATTTGTAATGAATAATGCAATTATTAAAGCCATAGACAACATACAACAACATATTGTGTTGTTTAATGTATAAACACGAATTGGGATCTTCAAAATTGAAGACATTTATTATAAGAATGTTTATGTAGCCCCATGAGAGAGCGTGAAAATACTGTAAAGTATGCAATTTACGTGACTATTCATGTTTCTGACGTCAGAAAAAAAAAATGTTGCGCGGGTTGCATAAATTCAAATTTTCTGATCACTGCTACGGAGCTGGGTTTGGAGATAAACTAGTTATTTATGTAAGTCCCATCAAGTGTTTTGTGATATATCAAATGCTTATGTTTTCTTCTGGTCTATTCTTTTAATGGAAAACATGCAAAAAAAAAAAAAAAAAAAAAAAAAAAATTGAAATTAAGATTGGGCCTTATGGGCTTAAAATTTCAAAAAATCATATAACATTAATTTGCAAAGTGACCCCCCAAAAAATTTATGTATTTGAAATTGTCTCAAGCTGAAGTATCATTCTGCAAAATTTCAAATTGTTTGACGAGAAAAGTTTAAGTCTAAAGGCCGACGTCGGTCCCCTACTCCCTTAAACTAATTTAAGTTATGAAATTTAAATAAACATTTGTAATGTATAATGTAATTATTAAACATTTAATAGCAATGAAAATTAAAAACAAAAAGATTACAAGGAGATGCATTGCGGGTAGAAATCCGAAAAATTCACGATTGTAGTGAAAACAAAATCAAGCTATTTTAATTAATACGGTAAAATGAGGGGGGGGGGGGGGGAGAGGGCGTTATTATGTAAAATATGATGACAGTATTGTCTTCTATAAATCAATATTAATGTGAAGTTATATAAAAATATATGGGAAATTTTATCAAAGTACATATAAAAAATTGTTAATAGTTTTTGAGAAAGCTGTCCATTCAATATTTTATATTTAGTGAAATAATATTCAGGAACATCTTAAAATAAAAGATATAAAATATTGGGAAGGAAGTCAAAGTTTGCTAAGACTTTAATGAAGTGTATTTAAAAGTTCTTAAAATAATGTACACTTAAGTTTGCCAGGAAAATATAATTTGTCTTGTGGAGAAATAAAGTTTTTGTTTCACTTTTTTTTTTCTAGCATTACTTTTTAAAACTTTCTTTCACATTTAAAAAGATAGTTAACTTTGAAAACTATAAGTGTAAATTTTATTTTACTTCTTTTACTTTACTACGAGCAGTACATTTTTTTCCTAATGTTTCTTAAAAATAAATTTCAAATACTTGTTTTGTTTTTTTATATTATAGATAATGTGATTTTATTTCAAACGAAATTAAATTAGTTTATAGTTAAAACTAAGTTAATTATGAAGGATAAAAGTAATAATAATATATTTTTTTTAACAGAATTGATTCCATATAGGGTTTATGCATTCATGTTAAAGTCGACACCATGTTGGATAACTCAATAGCATGGGTGGGATAAAAAAAAAAAATCATTTTGTCAGTTTAAAACCACTATGCAATATTTTTGAGAGCATTGATGCTGTAAATATGTTAAATTAGTATCTCAAGTAATGTGAGAAAAATAACAATAACAAAAAATTAAGCGATTTCCCAAAGAAAATTGGCTTAAATGAAGTTTGTCCTATGCTGAGCAATGTTATTCACTACTCCAGTATGGCATCCAAGCGCATTAAATATGACGTCATCCGCATACATCCTATAGGTTAAAATATACTGTGTCCTGTAACTATGCCATATGTTTAAAGAATAGACTAGAAAAAAAAACATAAGCATTTATATCACAGAACACTTGATGGGACTTTAATAAATAACTTTAGTTTGTCTTAAAACCCAAGTGTAGTGCCGTAGCAGTGATCAGAAATTTCGATTTATGCAACCCGCACAATATTTTATATACTAATTGTTGTATGTTTCTGACGTCATAAACATAAATAGTCTCGGAAATTATATACTTTACAGCATTTTCACGTTCTCTCGTGTGATTACATTAACATTCTGGCAAAAATTGTCAACAGCTTGAAGATCCCATTTCATGATAATTCATTTAAAAAAACATGTTGGTCTATGGCTTTAACCTAAGAAAAATGTTAAGAAATTGCAAAGAAACTGGCTAATCTCTGAACAAAAATGACTTTTGTCATAATTTTGCTTGAACTCTCTCTTTCTCTCTGTTTTTATGTATGTCTCCTTTTATTTATATATAAGTTCTAACATACCATTAATGTGCAATAATATGAAGCTTCTATTCTAAATTTTTAACTAAATTCAAATATGTATTATTCTTCATTCAAAAATTAAATACATATATTTTTAAATCGGAAAGGTTTATAATTCGAAAGATTGATTGCAAATTCAAAAGTGCGTTACAGTTTGATATTTCATTTACTTGGAACGTAAAGTAAATGAAATTAAGCCCCACTATAAAATATTTTATTGTATATAATATATGATATGATCGACGTTGATATTTTTTACTTAAAAAAAAATATATAATATATTTTATTAATTTTTATATGTAATTCGGAACAGAATATAATATAAACTATGTAATTTATAATAAAACTAGCATGATATTAGAATTGGAAATTTATTGTGCTTAAAAAAAAAAAAAAAAAAGAAAAAGTTAACAAGTAAAAGAGACCGTAAACAAGTGTCCGTCCAGTCCAGACATAAACATGCCCTTTACTTTAATTCATTAAACACAAAATGGGACACCCAAAAGCATAATATTCATTTTTTATTATTACTCAAATCAAATGTAACCCTACAAGAAAGCGTGAAAAAGTTGAAGAGTAGGCAAAAGTACACATTCTGAACATTTCTGACGTCAGGATTGTTCACATTCAATAGAAAAAGTTGTGCAGGTTGCATAAACTGAAAATTTGATTATACGTTTAGGGCGTCAAAATTAGTTTCTTGGACAAAATATTATATTTTTGAAAATCCTTTTTTTGTGTTTCATAAATTAAAAAGGCGCGTTGTATGGTCTGGACCATGTCTGGACGGTTCCTTTAAGCTCTTTCATTGTTCAACAAACGCAAAACCTTGAGTTTTTTTTTTATTTTTTTTTTTTTTATTTTTTTTTTTACGTTTTTATTATATTTTTAGTACGCTGTTCAATTTTAAGCTATATGTGTTAAATAAAAAAATTTCTATCTCTAAATAAAATCACTTAAAAAAAAAATTCAAGGGAAAAGTTACTTAAAATATAAACCTGTAGAGCTCCAAAATGTACATAACCAAATATTATTAAATTTTAAAACAAATTTGAAATATTAAAGTATAAAAGGTGTGATTAAAATTTAAAATGAAATTATAATTTCATTAAACTCATTTAGTGGAAGGTAAAATATAATTTAGGTGCCATGCAACGATAATTTTATTAGATCTTTGTCGAAAGTGTTTTAAGTATATTTAATATGCAATAGGTCGTAGTGTTTTTAGTATAATGTACTTTAGAATTGTAGTTGTATGTGAGAGAAAGAGAAAGAGAGAGAGAGAGAGAGAGAGAGAGAGAGAGAGAGAGATAGTCCTAATAATAGATGCAAGTAGCTCGCGGGTAAGTTAGAACCCACAAGCAAAAGACAATTTTAATTTAATGAATGTGTGAAATTTAACTTAATTTAATTGTGTGGTGTAAGTTAAAAAAAAAATCTAAATAATTCTGTATATTTCTCTTTCTGTGTATATATTATATTATACAATAAGAATTTCTTGTAACTTTTAATATAATAAACTTACAGCATGAATACAAAACTTAGAGGGGGAATGTATAGTATAATATATTAGATAATAAAGTTTATAAAAATTATAATAAATATCAATGCAGTAAAGAATTTTGCAAAATTCCAATTGAAAATAGTTAAATGTAAATCGCAAACTTTTTTTTTCTTATTAATCGTTCAATATAAAAAAAAGTTATATAATATTTTTTCTTTTCGTTTGAGAGAAAAAAAAAGCGTAACAATTGGCAAGGTTTATTGACTTTGTATTGCAGTATGGTCATACAACATTGATAATTTCAATTTATATATTTATTACTGCAATACACAAAAGAGAAAATGGCATAAAGCAAAAATAAAGCGTATACAATTATGATTTTCCAATGACAATAAGGTTTATATTTACCAACAATTATATGGTAAAATGATCTTTAGTATATTATTTATTTAGAAATATATTTATACGATGGTGCTAAGTTTATAATATGAAATACTTGCCAACTAGGCTAAAATTTCCATGACTAATATTTACTTGGACAGAAAGTACAATATTAAACATAGAAATATTTATCGTATATAAAAATATTTCAAAATATCAATGATTTTCTTATATTATTAAATTTGTACACTTAATTAGAGAAATAATTGAAAATGTCATATTTTTATGATGTATTAGTTTTATTCAAAACATACGCTATACTGTAAGTATCATGTTAAGAAGTGTTATATAAATATTACTGTAATTACACAAAGAGAAAATCGCATAAAGCAAAATTAAAGCGTACACTTAAAGAGAAAGTTCAGGGGTTACAAGATGGCCTCTTTAATGTTAGATAATTAGAAGAACTGTTCATAAACTCATATATGATGAACCAAAGCCCTTCTGTAGACCCGCAAATTAGTGATCATCCTGCGAGATATACAACCTGTCCCGTATCTCTTACGTCATAGTTACGACTTTACTAGAGAAAATGTTGTAGCGGGTTGCATATCTCGCAGCATGAGCGCAAGTTTGAGGGGCTACCATGGAGCTACGGAAGGTCTTTGGGCCATAATATGTGAGTCAATGAACAGTTCATCTCATTATCTAACATTGAAAAAGCCATGTTGTAAACCCTGAACTTTCTCTTTAAGATTTACTTATGACATTAAAGATTTTCATTTAACAATAATTATATCTATTTAAAAATAATATTTTATTTATTTTTTAATATTATTTCAGACTTTTCTTTCTTTACTACATTTTAGTCAAATCCCGTAGTACCTGATTTCCCACCTTAATGAAAATAGCATGCAATCATATTTATTGTGCTCATTAAAAATGTTGCTAAGTGTGAAAAAATCTTTCATATTTATTACTTATAATAACATTTTGATAGAAATATAGTAATGGTCGTTTTACACGAACCAGTGAATTTACAATAAATATAATTACATGCAATCTACGCTAAAAAATATCAATTTTTCTGTATGTAATGACATTTATTGTACATTAAAAAATATTGCCCCTCTAGTGAACCGGAATTAATAATAAGAGGTTGTAATTTAACGCCTATTTTTTTTATTAATTTTTTTTATATAATAATGAATGAATTAATTAATAATATTTTAATAACTGTTAAAAGAACCGAGATGCGAGCATGAATGATTTTTTGATACGTTAAATTAAAAACAAAAAATATTATTATTGATTCACTCATATTGTTTTGAATGGAAGGATCAAATGGTGCAATATTTTAAACACGCACTAAATTTTATTGCCTTGGATCTTAATTTAAATAAAGTTTAAAATATTGCTTTATTTGCAGCAGAAACCCATAGATTTTTATGTCATTGAAATTTGGAAACGACATATTGACCGTTTATGTTTACTTAAAAACAGGAAAAGTAAGTGCCGGGAGAGGAAACCACGTGACGGTAAAAGTGGGAGGTAGCTCAGTCCTCTCTTGGTGCTATCACCAACTTTTCTCCCACTTTTACCGTCACGTGGTTTCCTTTTCCGGCCACTTCCTTTTTCCGCATTTTGAGTAAACATAAGCAGTCATTATACATAATACAGTATACACATATTACACATATTATATTTATACAATCATAGATGATGAAAGTTTAATTTTTAAATAAAAATTAAAAAATTATTTTTCTTGCAAATTCCTGTCTTACTATTCCTAAAGTGCTATTGTTCTAACATTGTATTATTATTATTTTTTTCCCTTATAGTTTTAAAAAATGTTCTCAATTTACCACATCTAAAACTTTATACTTTCATGAACAATTTTTATTTTCCATTTCTTTTACCATGTTTTTCTATAGAGATTAAGTAAGTTATTGGAAATGTAAAAGAAAAGAAAATGAAAATCAATTTCAAAAAATATATTATATACCAAAAAGTTATTTATGAAAAAAGATAGAAAAATATAAACGTTGACCTTTTTAGTGTTTTTTTTTAATCTTCTTTGAGCTTACTTATAAAAACTTTAGCATTCAAATTTTTTATATATTTTTTTTTATTATTATTATTTATTTTAGTAAAGCAATCTTAAACATTAAATTTATTTAATGTAATACAAAATTAAATTATAAATTTATATCAATATAATTAAATATATTTTATGTAGCATATAATATCCTATTTTATATAATTTGATTTTAAAAATACATTAATTTAATAATTATTTTAAAACTTTTTTTTTTTAAATTAAAATCAGCTACGTATGGTACTTAGCAATGTAGGAAGTTGTTAATCAAGTTAGAAAGAGCAAAGATTTATTCGGATTTACGATGGATGAAAAATCTGAAATCTACTTGTATGAATAACTTACTAGATAACAACGTGTTCAATGCATTAGGGAAAATGTACCATTTAATAATGAACAAAAAATTAATTTTAATTTATTCTGAAATTCTATTAACAATGAATCAAATTACATAGATGTAATCCAGGATGAGGTAGAGAGTAGTAGGTATGTTATCATTATGGATATATAGATTATTATTTATTATATATACTTTTGAATTTTCCTTGAAAAGGTTTTTACTACCTTTGAACTACCTTACTAAATACATTTGAATCTCTTAATCGTGTTATTAAAAAATAATGCTGATATACTAGTTATACTCAAAATCGCAGCAGTTTGGGTGTTTTATTGTTAATAATTATTTCAATTATTAAATAGCGCTTTATAAGTACTAAATATATTTCACCAATTATATTATTAATTATCGCTAGCCATAAAAAAGTAACTTGTAAAAAATACTATTAAACGCATCACTGATTTCCTATCTTTAACCATTGTAAAAGTTAATAAAAAATATGTAATATTAATTATATATATTATTATCTTTAACTCGTGCACCAAGACCTAAATTTTTATAAATGACAATATATATTATATAATACACACTTTTACATTTTTTAAGCCTATGAAAAATGTGGAAAATAATGTTTTGCTTGTAACTTCGGTAATTTTGGTTAGCAAAAAAAAAAAAAAAAAAAAAAAAAAAAAAAAAAAAAAAAAAAAAAAAAAGCATAATTGCTTATTAATATATATATATGAAAAATGAAAGTAAAATAATATAAATATACATAAATAAAGTAGTGTTTAAATTATAACATAAAATAGTTACGCTAATTCTTTGAACAGTTTACTGTTTATATTTTTAGTATTATACTATAATAATAATAATAATAATAATTAACGGCTTTTTTATTTGGGCGAAATCAGGCGTACAACCTCTCAATTTAACCCAACTGTGTAACAGTACAGTCAGTTACATTTTTTGTTAGTATAACATCAACATATATCATGAAAATTAAATAAATAATTTTTTTGATAAATTTTAATTAGAGTTGTTAATTTAATAACTAGAATTTTAAAATTTAAGTTAAGTATTACTTTCACTTAAATTTATATAGTTGAGAATATATATACACTTAAAATTGTTGTTAGTAGATATGAAAATAAATAATAAAAAATAGTGAGAATAATAATTGAGAAATAATATTTATAAAAACATATTGTTGAGAATAATATTATGCATTTTAGACACCATAAGTTACATATTTATAGTTATTGCTGCAAATAGCGCTCAAATAACATTTTATTTAAGTTTGATTTAAAAGTATTAATAGAAGGTGAATTTCTTACTTTAGGGGGTAACATATTCCACAATTTACCTCCTAACACACTGAATGAGTTATCAAACATTTTATAATTTGATTTAGGAACTTTAATTATAGTCTTATCACATCTTGTGTTTCTAATCTTAACATCACAGGCTTTTGTTATAAATGAATTCAGATACTCAGGGCTTAAACCATTCATAATTTTATAGATCTGAGTTAACAAATGTAACTCTCTGCGTTCCTTAACTTTAAGTAGGTTCATTTTTGTGTAGTATTTAGTAGTACCTTCGCCCATCTCCAGATCATAAACATATCTAATCAACCCGTTTAGTAACACTTCAAGTTTACGATTAAATTCATAACATATATTTGTTTGTACTACGTCACAATAGTCAATAATAGGACACAGAAGTGTCTTAGCAAGCAAAATACGGGTAGATTCAGGAGTATATTTCCGGAACCTGTACATTTTTTTAATGAGATCATAACTCGTTGATATACATGAGACACATGTCCACTCCAATTAAGATTATTGTCAATAACAAGACCGAGGTCTTTCACTTTTGTTTCATAATCAAGTTCCACAGTACCAATTTTTATTTTATCACATTTGTCCATTTCTAATTTACTTAACAAAATTGGGTGACCAATAATTATAGCTTTACATTTAGCAGAGTTAAGTAACAAACCTCGACTATCAAAATATTTTTTTAAAGATTTTATATCTTCATTAATAAGCATAATAGTTTCATTGAAATTTTCAGGCAATGTGTGGCGATACAGTTGAGTATCATCAGCATAAATGTGGTAAAAGCAGTTTTTTATATGTTGACCAATGTCATAGGTATAAATCGAGTAACACCAAGGTCCTAAAATAGTGCCTTGGCCACAGCCACTGACAACCTGACCCCAATCCGAGCGCTTGTTATCAGCACTAACTACACATTGTTTTCTGTTGCCAAAATAAGATCTAAACCATTCAATAGCACTTAATGAGAAATTAAGCACTTCAAGTATACTATAAAATATTTTATGATTCAAACTATCGAATGCCTTAGAGTTATCTAACAAGACTAGTACTGTTAACATTTTATTGTCCACAGAACATCTGATTTTCTCGACAATATGTAGTAGTGCTGTATTGGTCCCATGCCCCTTCCTAAAGCCAGATTGAAAGGGATCAATTATATTATTAGAAATACAATAATCATTAACCTGATCCAAGACAACTTTTTCAACAATCTTAGCTTCAATATTTATTTTAGATATAGGCCTATAATCAGCTGGGAAACTGGGGTTATTATTTTTTTTTATGGGAATAACAAGTGACTCTTTCCAGCTTGCCGGAACAACTGAGTGTTGCAAAGATGTATTAGTTAGCGTTAATATTGAAGGTAAAATTACATCGCCAAGTTGGTTTATCATATCAATAGAAATACCATCGTTACCTTTAGCTTTACTCTTTATTGACTTAATAGCAAATTTAATGTCATGAGGGTATACATGTTTAAAATAAAACTTAGGGGAAACATTATCATTCTTAAGTGGCTTAATGTACTCTAAGATACATGATTCAATACTCAAATCAGATAATTTTGTATTGCAATTTATAAAGTAATTATTAAGGATGTTTAATTGTTCAGTCGTGAAACAGCATTGATTTTTTGTTTTTTCCCCAATACCAAAATAATTTACATTACGCCAAAGAATTTTAGTTGATTTTACAGATAACAAGCTATTAGCATGCGCTTTAATAGCTTGTTTTGTTTTAATATTTACAACATTTCTAGCTTCAACGTAGTTTGCTTTAATTATAGGAATGTTTAATTTATTTCTTTTCATTTGATTAAATTTACGTCTACATTTATCTCTGTGCGAGCGAAGTAACTTTATTTCATTAGTAAGCCAAGGTGCAGGTGGGCGAGTGACTCTAACTTCTTTTAGGGGAGCATGTTTATTATAAAGCTCATTGATTAAAGTGTGAAAGAAGTCAATTTGGTTATCCAATGAAACAAAATTTATTAGTTCGTGCCATTTTTTAGTATAAGCCTCATTTATACTATGTACTTCAACTTTCTATATAATAATATTCTTCTACTATTTTGGCAAAAGTTATATATGTATATATATATATATATATATACAGTATATATATATTCACATTAGATTTGGCACAAAAATGAAATACACCTGTTTACTTTGGCTTAAAAATGTAATATAAATATAACATTCATCTTTAAACAATAGGGGACAAAAATACTCAAGGTCGTTTTCAAGTTATAATTAAAATGTAATCTTGACGTCAACTCAAATTAAAATATTTATTTTAATAATTAAAACTTATTAACACATTAATGTAAGTTTAATATTTTGTGTGTTGGTTTTGTTAGAAATAGATAGATAAATGATTTGGAGTATTTGATTTAATAACTGAATAATTATTTATTTATAAATTAATATATACTACACTAGATCTTCTCATTGTACATCAATGTTTATAGATACAATTACGATTCTATTTGCCAAAATAACAAAGTTTACATACTTATTGATCATTAACGACTTTCCGAAGCTACACAATATACCTTAATAAGTTTGCTATTAAAAAAACTAATACTTTGGTATTTTTTGTCACAGTATATTCTGAAATTTTGTACTTGTCATTGTTTAATATATCATCATAATATTCATTTAGACTGCACAATTCACATATAGTTATCTGTCATATAAGGTGAACATAATAATAATAAATAAACTTGATTAAGGCATATGCAGGACTTTTTCAGCCAAGTTACCAACTTATTACCTGAACATTGTGTTGTAACGACAGAAAAATATGGAACAATAGGGGTGATTTTAGCGGTAGGCTTGCAGTTGCTGGGTGTATTTATGAAATTTGCAGGCCGCTGAGGGTAAAAGACTAAAAGACACATTTTGCTACTTTATAAATACTTAGCCATATATTTGAATGCATTGATGCTCAATAGGTTGTAGTTGTTTTTTAGGTATGCAAGAAAACTATTTACAAAACAACTAATTTTTAAAAAGAAAATATGTTAGTTCTATGCTGAGCAATGTTATTCATTGAGTCAGTATGAATTCCAAGCGTATTAATTATGACATCATGGATATACACCATATATTTGGGAAAACCATGCAAAAAGTTTTAATTACGAGCCTTTGAAATTTAACACCCACAAAATTCCATGTTAATTATTTTTATCCTACCACAATGTGGTGGTAGTAATACTTTGTTAATTGTATTATACAGTCTGGTGTTATCTGTACCTTCCAAAATAAAAATGATAATATATATATATATATATATATATATATATAATATATATATATCAGTCATGGAGTCGATACCGAAATTTTCGATACCGATACGATACCGATATTTTTAAATTTACCCGATACCGATACCGATACGATACTGCTCAAAAAAATTTGCTCCGATACGATACCGATACGATACCGATATTTTTCGATACTTTTTCGATATTTTTGCTATATCTCATACAATAAATATTGCACTATAAATTTCATTTTTTTTTTCACCTTTGAGACATAAATTGGTATCATAAAATCCATGTATATTTTTGCCACATTTATTATTTATTTTATTTATTTATTCATTTATTCATTTATTTACTTATTTACTCATTTATTTATTTATTTTATTCTAATGTTCGTTTGTTAAACTAAAATGACTAAAAAAATTATAGTAGATTTAAAAATATATATATTTCATTCGTTTAATGAAATTATACGATTAGAATATCCTCTACTGTTTCCAAGCACTTTTGTTAATTATTTACAAATTAGCAATTTCTTTATTTCGTATAGAAGTAATTTTCAAATATTTAATAAATTTAATTTTTTTTCATGGTATTTTTTTAATTTGCAAAAGTAAACAAAGTATCATTAGCTTTCGTATTTATTTTATTGGCTCAAATCATCCCCGCTAAACGAAAGGGGTTAAAGTCCAAAATTCCCCTATGGTCGTAAAAATCCTTTGATTTTGTAAACTTTTTAAAAATTTAACCTTGTAAAAAATTTGTATAAAGATTAACGGAAGTATGCTACATCTTTTGTAATTTGTAATGCATTGAATTTATATACAATTGCAGTGATTTAAAATGTCAATCATTGACTATATTTTATTGTGATTTCTACCGGCGCTTTAGTCATTATAGGAGAGATCATAGATAGTACTGTACGACCACACGACGGATTTCTCAGAAACTTGGCGACAGTCGATCGCTCTTTTTTTTCTTTTTTTTTTTTTCATAAAAAGAAGAAAAAAGTTTAAACACCGTTTTCTTTATTTTTATTGTATGTAAAATAAAAAAAAAAAAACTTTTTACCTGGTGGCTTTATAAAAAGTATAAAATAAAAATACTGTGCACGGCGCCCTGCCCTGTTGTTATAGCACAATGAAAAATAAAGGAGTGAATTGCATTGTCCAAGTACGAAAGATAGATAAACAGTAATCGCTAATGGAATGTTCTCGTTGCTTCATAAGTTTTTTTTTTTTTTTTTTTTTTTTTTCGTATTTTTACTTTTATTTTATGAGAGAGCAAAAGTCTCAAAGTATCGAAAAAAAGTATCGAAATTCGACGATATTATGCTGATATCGGTGACCGATACCGATATTCGATACTGAGTTTAAAAAAGGCCCCGATACGATACCGATACGATAAAAGTATCGGTATAGTATCGGATATCGTATCGCAGTCGATACCGATACTCCATGACTGATATATATATATATATATATATATATATATATATATATATATATATATGTTTTATATTTAAACAGATATGAGTCGTCTATATAAAACTTTATATCTATCTAATTTAATATATATATGAAGCTAATTTATCTTGCTTTTTTATTTAAAGAATATAATATGTAAATAATGAACAGATGATACAGAATAACATGCAAAGTATCTATAACTTCAGCATTTTGTTATATATACAGCGCCTCTCACAAAAACTGCTTTGTTCATCCATGCTTTAGTATGCAGTTACGTATCACTTTTTGTGAAGAGAGATGTATATTATCAATATTTAGAAAGCTTTTTTTTTTTTTTTTTTTTAATATAAAGTACCTTTTAGAAAATATATATTTTACTCTATTTTCTATGAAATATAAAACTATTAAAAATATAGGTTATATTTGAAATACATTATACTCTATTGATAAAACATTCTTTTCAATATGTAATCAATGTAATTTACGTAAATGCATTACAAAAATAAACATACGTAATCTTCCATTATCTGATTAATATTGATATACTTAATATTATATGTATAGTAAAAATTCCCTTGAGGATATTTAATTGTATATACAGTATACATTTGATATTTAATTCCATTGGGTATTATTGTGATAAATATATTATATTTCAAGCATGAATAGATAGATGGTGGTAATCAATGGAGATATATTGATATAGTTTGAGAGAGATAAAGTAGAGCGATCAGAGAGTGAGTAGAAATATTGGCTAGGGATTTTTAAATTTAAGAAAAATTAATGCAGAAGATCAAGTGCTGAATTTTAATTGTATAATATGATATTAATGTTATAAGAACCATATGCGTAAATTTATGTAACGCATACATAGCAGAGCTCTAATTTTATACGATTTTAATTCATATTATTTATTTAAAAAAAAAAGGAAGTAATTAAGTTCGACAGATCAAATAGTTATTAATGATACAAATAGAAATAGAATAGAATAATCAAATTTAAGTAGTTATTTTTTTATTTTTTCCAAAATTTTTTTGAAAGCAAACACTTATTTAAATATTTAATTTTGCTAGGTGAAAAATTTTATGAACATGACTGTGTACTTCATACTCTATAGTATAAGAGTTTGAATTGAACTATATTAAAATCATACTTTTTGAACTTAACAAAAAGACGTTTGATACAAAGAAATCTTAAATTTCCTCAGTTTATTCTTTCAAACAAACTTTATCAGTGAAGTTTGTCAGCAATAATTTTAGCATTCTTTGCTTGACGTATAATTTGTAAAACGAAATTTTGTAACAAAATGTCAAAAAGTTTGTTGCATTTTTTTTTTTTATTATTATTTTTTTCATTTCAAAAAAAAAAAAAAAAAAAAAAGTTTCAGTAGCGTCTGAGAAAGTTGTGCTCCTTTTACTTTTAAATTAGAATAAAAATATACATAAAAATAAGTTTTTTTTCTTTTCTTTTAAGGTTTGATCATTACCATAAATGAGAATACATACATGTATAGACACTTTTTATATTCCAACTATATGTTACAATTTATTTTTTATTTTTTTTATCATTTTATTTCATAGCTAGAGTGTAAAACAAGGAAAATGTAAAATATAAGAAACTGAGACATGCACGTATATTCTACTGTTTTAGTTTGTATAATTCTCTCTCTCTCTCTCTCTCTCTCTCTCTCCTTTTTCCCGAGTATACAAAGCGAGCCGCAAAGCATGAATTTGAAATACAGAACGAAGCTCATAAACGCCATGGTTTGTTTTATTAATAGATTACTTCATATATATCATGGTTTTATATAAAGGAACGTAAAAAGTGATTCATATATATATATATATATATATATATATATATATATATATATATATATATATATATATATATATATATATATATATATATATATATATATATATATATATATGCTATAGTAATATTATGTAACATACTGTTAGATTGTAATAAGTTTTGGTACGCACTTCGTATATATAAACATTTTGTCTGCAAGATTTATTTTTTAAAATTGAAAATTTTATGATTTTTTGCCATGTTAGAGTATATCGCACTTTATTCTCATAATATAGTTTTTCCACAAGGCAAAATTTGCGTAATTTATGCTTCGTAAATGTAGCTAAGTTGTGATTGCATAAATAATTATGCTGTACAGATTAATGATTATTCTATGACATAACCTCTAACAATATACTATAAATTATGTTGTTATAAATGAATAGTTGTTTAAACGTAGTATTCATAATTATTACGTAATTTTTTAAAGTATTTTGTTGGATAAACACTGTTTACAATGTGTCTACAGTATCCCTTATTTCAATTTTTAAGCCTTGATTCATAGTTTTAAACATCAATAATAATATAATAATGAAAACAGGAATTTAAATGTTAAAGGATAAGAGACTTTGCCTCTTCCTGTGCCAACTCTGTGATTTCCTAAATCAATAAGTTTAAATACATTTTTATTAAAATATATTGCAGCAAGAAAAGTAGCATTTATGCAAAATTACTTTGATATGAAAGGATTCTCTCTCTCTCTCTCTCTCTCTCTCTCTCTGTTTTGTCTTTCAAAATTATAGTATTTATTTTGCAGGTTAAAAATAACGTAGAAAGCATTATTGTGAAAATAAAATTCCTCTTTGTTTTTACTATTTCAGCTCAAAGTCAGTCACCCTCTTCGTTAACAGAAATTTTATTTGCATTTTTTTTTTTATCCTGCTGATTAAAAGAAAATAATTTGCATGTTAAAAAAGTAATAAGTATTATTGTTTATTTTGCCAGAAGTCAACAAAGATATTTCAAATTAAATTTCAAGAGTTTTATTTTTCAAGTGCTTTTTCAAGAGTATTTTTTGTTTTAAATAAATATTTACATTCTTCTTTAAAATGATCAATAATAAAGATCTTAATTATTCATAAAATTTGACTTGAGTTTTCAAGTTGTATATAGAAGTGAAGAAGAGGAAAATTAGTATTAAAATTAGGTTTTAGTATAAAATATTTGCATTTCGTATACTGAATGAGTTTTGCTTTTTTTTATTAAACTACTTGATTTTTTCACACATTTTTGAAAGGCCATTAGTCATTATTTCTAAAGAGAGTCAAAAATTGGATTACTTTACATGTTGTGTGGGTATTAGTTAATTTTATATATATATATATATATATATATATATATATATATATATATATATATATATATATATATATATATATATATTATTATTATTATTATATATAATGCCGTAATTTTAAAATAATCATAAACATTATAAGAAGAAAATGGAATGAAAAGCTGTTTAATAAAAAAAATAATAATGGATTTTTTTATTAAAAAAAAATGTTATGCAAAAAACATTAAGGACTAAAAACAACGGCTTTCAGAATAATAATACTATTTTTATTGAAAAAGAAGATACATTACATTTTACGCATATATGACATTACAAATAAAGAATAATTGTATAGAACGACCTAATGTATGTGCGATTTTTAACTTTTTTCTTTATTTTTTTTTGTTTCAGAAATATCCAGTGTTTTCAATGTAAGAAGATCCACTTTTCCAATGTGAGTACAGTATTTCAAATCTTTTTAGTTTGATAATTAATTAGGAAGTGAAAATTTTCCACCAAAAGTTGACAAGAAAAACAAGTAATAATTTGATGCGATGTTTAAAATGTAAAGATGCGAATAATTTTTATCAATTCTTTTATTAAATTTATACATATTACATTTTTGTTTAAATAATAGTTAACTACGTATTATTAGCAACTAGATATAAAAATTGACGGTAAAATCAAATATTTAAAGCCCTAGTCAACTTTCTTTTTTATCATTGGGAATACTAGACTGATAATTACCATACCTTATTATCCATGAATTAAACACCATCACGTTGATTTTGTATTTTTTGTGTGTTTATTTTCCTTTTTGCGGTTATATCACGTATCTGACGTCACAATGTACCGATGGGGCCGTGATAGGGGTAAAGAACTTGAGGGAGGGGCTTCAATTTATCACGTGACCAGAACGGTGACTGTGATTGGCGGAGGTACATTGTGACGTCAGATACGTGATATAACAGCAAAAAGAAAAATAAACGAAAATAAATACAAAATCAACGTGATGGTATCTGATTCATGGATATTAAGGTATGGTAATTATCAGTCTAGTATTCTAAATGATAAAAAAAGTAAGTTGACAAGGGATTTAAGGTATAGAATTGATGAAATAAAGATATTTTTCAACGATGCATCAAGATTTGAGAAACAAATCTTAGGAGAAAAGAGTATATAAATTTGTAATTTAATACGAATTCAATTAACTCTCAATCCTTCTCTTTTTTTCCCCCGTAACAAAAAACTCGTAAAAAACTTTTTCAATAAATATATTTATCCCTTTGAAGAAAAAGTAAACGAGAAAAAAAAATCAACGCAATTCGCACTTTCATATATAAAACAAAAGTTTTTAAATAAAGCTGGCAAAAACAATTTCCAGAAGAATATCCCTTAGGATACAAAAGAAAATCTACGTAAGATATTTACGGTTTATTTCTTTTTTTCTGTCATCGACAGTAGATTATATATATTAAATTTATTTCATTTTTCTTTTTTTTATATAACATAATATTTTCAATTGTTTATTTTTAAATAACTGTGTCTTATACAGAATATAGTATTGACGTCACACTTATTATAACAATTGAATAAATTAAATTGTTACGAAAGTGATTTTTGTACCGAATTTTTTAAATAAAATATGATTTCATTATATAATAGAAATTATTCAATTTTGTGCTTTATAAAGCATTTAAAATATTAAAATAAATTATATCTTTTCATTTTTACTAAGATTATTATTATTTTACGTATATAATCTTTTAAATAATGACATACAAGAATTATAATAATGCAAAACATTATCAATTTTTTTTTCTTAAACTATAGAGAGTTTATCGTTAGAAAAAAAATGTATTAAATTATTACAATTTCTTTAATTTACCGTACCGTATCGCACATAAATAATAATGATTTGAACAATATTAATAGTCTGTATAAAAGCAAAAAATAATAATGGGTGTGCACATTGCAATTGTGATTTAATATATATTTTTATATTTTATCATTTAAATAATTCAGCTCGAATTGTTACATAATTAAAAAGAAAAATGCTATAAATATAGGGTAATCTATCTATACAGTACTGCATGTTAAAAGTATCCTGCGATGTAGACAACTTTTTCAACGGCTCAGTACTACAAGGTTGCATATATACTTATAATACAGGCGCAAATTATGTTTTTAAAGCTACCAGCACAAAAGAATGCGTTTTTTTTTTTTTTTTTTTTTTTTTTTTTTTTTAACTGGTATTAGGATTCGATTTTTTGAATAACAAAATATAGAACATTAACATGAACTAAATTTTTGTTATGCAATAAATAAATAATAATAAAAAACAAATTTAAATAATACGTAATAATTAAGCTAGTCCATTTTCTGTAATACTAGTTCATTATAACATAATTTATGCTATTACTACATAATAACTGTTACATAGCATAAATATTATTTCAAATATGGCATAATGATTTATGCGGTTATTATTTAGTGCTATTCATATGTCATTATAAGAGTCGTTTATCAGTTTAAACAATAATAGAAACTAAGCCATATTACTGTCAAATAGGAAAATTTAAAAACAATTCACAAAATTAATTATAAATAATATTAATTAATAATATTTTACATAATTGGTCTGTGTTTATATATATTTATTAATAGTTTTTTAGTTTAATAATAGCTATAGAAAACAATGAGATTGTTGAAACAATAATAATACATTTTTTTAATAAATATTACAATTAATTAATAAAAATAAAACAAATACCACGAAGGTTATATTAATTGTTTAACAATGCGGTCATGTTAACAAGTTTTTAATTAATTTTGATTACATTTTTTTTTTTTTTTTTTTTTTTTTTTTTTTTTTTTTTTGTTATTTGTATTTTAAACATCATTTACAGTCATTCAAGTTTACATACAACCACATACTCTAAACAAAACATGTAAAAAATAATAATAATAATACTGATCATTTAAAAATACAAACAAGCAAACAAATAACTGAGTGGTTAAATATTCCAATTGTATTATAAATAACAATGCAATGTAACGGTAATTTGCTATATGAAAACTTTATACAGTATAGAGTTTATTAAAAATTATAATTTTAATATTTAATACAATTAATAAATTGATTATTGAAAAAAAAGTCTACCTATGTTTTTTTTACTGGAGATCAATTTTTTTATTGCCTTATAAAAAATATGAAAAGGGAATTTATATTATAGTGGCATTTAAATTTCTTTGTCCGGAGTGGTTTTATTACAAACAAAAAAATACTTAAAACAATAGTTCTTAGTTCTGAAATGATAAAGGATAATAATTTATGGCGCACCTGGCGTTTTCTATCACACTTTTGATTGGTTACTCGTCAGCCCCGATAACAAGTATACTATAATATTTTGTGGTTGCTTTCATACAAAATTAGACGCTAAATGTGCGCACAGAATGACATGGGTTAGTGTGGGAAAAGAACACATCTATCCGTGGGACACATATTGCCAGTTTAAATTTTAAATATACTTAACAATAATTTTGAAAGCTTTGATGTTGTTATAACAGTTTCAATTTGTTTTTCATAACTATGCGAGAAAAATAATGACAAAATAATAATAATAATAATAATAATTTTTTCAAGGCAAATAGCCAAAATGACGTTTATCCAATGCTGAGCTAATGTTATATTTAATATTTATTGCTCCAGTATGACGTTTTGACGTCCAAGCATATTCAGTGTGGCGTCATGCTAATACACCCTTATTATTAGAACCTTTAAATAATAATAATGATAATATATAGAACTTGATCTATTTTTTTCTCCAGCTTATTTTAATGTGCAATATTTTTGATAGCGTGTAAAAATGAAATATTTTTTTAATGTAGGTTGATAAAATTGAATTATATAGCAAATTGCAATAATTGCTTTATATGAACATACCATTATACTACATTAAAATATAATTGTAAAAAAAAAAAATAATTAAAAACCCATTTCAAACACTGTACATATATAAGTATATAAGAAACCTTTCATCTTAACCCTTTTATCAACTTGAAACTTGGTGCACAGTTTGTAAGTATTCTAAGTATTCTTAGAAATAAATTGTCTTAAAAATTTAAATGCACTATCACGAATATCTTTATTAATTATTTAACACGGAAAGAAAAAGAAAAAAAAAAGTAATTTATGTTGCATTTATATTAATATAGAATAAATATTGCTTAATTGAAACATTTTATAAATTTTGTTGCTGCGCAAAATAATATTTATTCAGTACTATAACAGTTTAAATGCATTTGAGCATTAATAACGGTATAGTGGATAAAAAGTTTGTTTAATAATATGGGCTACTAAAATATTTAACATATATTTATTTTTGCCATAGACCACATAAAACAAAATGTGCTTCTTAATGAATAAACATGAAATGGGATTTTCAAAACTGTTGACAATTTTTACCAGAATGCTAATGTAGCCCCACGAGAGAACGTGAAAATACTGTAAAGTATGCAATTTCTGTGACTACTCATGTTTATGACGTCAGAAACATGCAAAAATTAGTATGAAAATGTTGTGCGGGCTGCATAAATCGAAGTGTCTGATCACTGCTACGGAGCTACAGTTGGGTTTTGAGACAAACTTAAGTTATTTATGTAAGTCCCATCAAGTGTTTCTTGATGTAAATGCTTATGTTTTTCTCTGGTCTTTTCCTTTAATTACCTACATATACATATATATTATTTTAATGGTGTCTTACTTTGTAATTTTTATCAAGGGTAGCTGTATGCAACCTCCATGAAGAAAATATTTCATTTTTAAGCGCAATCAAATCTATGAACATTAAAATACTTGTGAAAAAGACTTTAAAATGACAATAAATGTGATGACAATACTCGGTTAAAAACTTAAAGATCATAATAAGACTTTTGAAAAGATAACATAGTGTGCTTGCGGGTTGCCTATGCAAATCGATCGGGAACTTTTGGCCAGAGTTGTACTTATTATATGAGCCTATGACTATTTTTATCAACATTTATACATTATTTTGAATATAGTGCTTAAAAACTATGTTACATAGCATAATTATGTAGCATGATTATTTATCATGTTCCAATTTAACAACATAATGATGTAAAGCATAATATTGTACTGGTTGGCGCACAAATCAACCAATTTCTACATCATGCACTTTGACCGCAACGAGTACGATATATTACGTAATTTAATATTTAAGTATTATATACACCCTGGCCATAATAAGATCGGAGATTTTTAAAACCGGATGCATACCTTTTTCTCAAACAGTTTTCACCAGATAAGCACCATAATTGTACAGGGGATCAATGTAATATTGAAGTTATTACCTGTTAAATTTTATTTCTATAACTTCATTAGACTCAGAGAAAAGGGGGGTGCATCCGGTTGTAATAACCTAGCTCTCTTCTTTTTCTCTACTTTTTTTAATGGTATATATTTTTTTATAGTTTTCCTTGCTGTAAAGGAGGCTTTAAGACTGTTTAAAGAACATTAAAACTTTTTGTATACATAGTATATTATTACCATACTTGAAATATCCCATAGATGCTTTTTTTATTGACTGCTGAAAAGATTATAAGAACTCCTTTACGATATAGTTATATGATGCATGAAATTAAAATATATTACTATACTAAATTTTATATTATGATTTACGCTAGAAATATATTATAAAACCTCATACTTTGCATTTAAAATTAAAAAGAAAAAGTATATTATATAAAATTGGAGTATAAACCGGAAATTAAATACACCACAAAACATAAACAACGTCCATGCGAGAGTAAAAAAAAAAAAAAAATAAAAAATGTCACATTTCTTGTCTTCTAGATGATTAGTAAACCCGCAAAGTAATTTCCGTACCTGGTTAATAAGCTTCATAAATATTTTGTGATTAATTTTAGAAAACGTGCAGTTCCTTAAATTTACCATGTTAAAAAAAAAAAAAAAAAATTAAAACAAAAACAAAAACAAAAATTCAATTTAGTATCTTTCTGTAGCTGCTCTACAATAAATTCGGAAAACTGTAATTTAAATTAATTACAATAATTATAAATTGAACAAGTCGTTTATATAATACCGTTTTTAGAACTATACAAGAAATAAAATATCCAAATTAATGTGATGCATAAATTATTTAAAAAGTTAGTTTTAATAGTTTATAATATGATCGATTATTTTTATTATTATTATTTTTTTTTAAATTGGTAGCTTTCAACTTGCAAATTTATTTAAAGCAAAAAAAAAAAAAAAAAAAAAAAAAAAAAAAAAGTTCAATTAAACAAAGTTTTTATGCAATATTATTTCTCCTTTAATTTAAAATAAAAAACAGTTGTAAACATTTTATAATAATTAAATTGATTTGAAAAAAATTAACGAGGTAAAAAATTAATACAAAGTGTATTGTGTTAATTATTATTATTAATACATTATATTATATTGATTATGTAAAGTAATTTCATATTTAATAATATTTTGAACAATTATTATTATTATTTTATTAAAAATAGTTCAGTTATAAACTGTGCAATTTATTAACATTAATTATCACGTTGTTAGGTTCAACTACAATAATTATTAATTGATATTGCTGATTAAACTGTATTTTGTAATGATTGCATATTAGTATATTAAATATAATACAAACTTCGATTTGTGTTAGTGAATGGTATGTGGTAACGTATTAGTATTTTAATTAAATAATTATTACCATTAAGCCATAGACCACTTTAAATCACATGGTGTGCCTTTTAATGGTTAAACACTTAGCGGGATCTCCAAAGCTGATAACAATTTTTACCAATGTTAATGTCGCCTCACGAGAGAGCGTGAAAATACTGTAAAGTATGCAATTTGCGTTACTATTCTTGTTTCTGACGTCAGAAACATGCAAAAATTAGTAAAAAAACAAATGTTGTGTGGGTTGCATAAATTGAAATATTCTGATCACTGCTACGGAGCTACTATTGGGTTTTGAGACAAACTAGTCATTTATGAAACAACATGTGTGCCTTTTTTAATGATTGAACACTTAATCTTAATGGGATCTCCAAAACTGGTGATTTTTTTTTTACCAGAATGTAAATGTGGTCGTACAAAAGAGCGTGAAAATACTATAAACTATACTATTTGCATGACCATTCCTAATTCAGAAACAGAGGCATTTTTTTTTTTTTTTTTTTTTTTTCAGGTTGTATAAGTTGAAAATTTCTGATCACTTACGGCACTAATTTTATTAATGTAAGTCCAATCAAGTGTTGCATGGTATAAATTAAATGCTAATGTTTTCTTCTGGTCTGTTCCTTTAAAATATGTTAAAATGTGTCTAGTATACTTTATTTCATCAGATATGTTAAAATATGTGAACTAAAAAAGGTAAAGAACGCAATTTAACATGAATTATTATTTTTAAACGCGCAGTTCTTTTTTTATTTTAAACATATATTATATTTTTGCATGTTCACGCAAATGAAAGAAATTAAATTAAAATGAGCAAATTGTAACATTTTTTTTTCTTTCTCTCCTTTACTTTTCAAACGATTCACTATAAAATATATATAATATATTAAAACAACATTTTTTTTCCCACTTATATTTTTTCAAGCAAATGAATTCGTACCTTGTATTTAATCTACTTAGATATAATGTATATTTTTTAACTTACATTTTGTGCTTTTTTCTATGTGAATAAAAAAAAATTTGCATAATAATATAAAGTTGAAAAAAAAAAAAAAAAAAAAAGTAATAGAGATTTAACGAGAAAAGAGGAAGTATATAATATAAGGAAAAAAATGGTGTTAATTTTATTATTTTTAAACGTGGTTTGCATTATTAAAATTTTATGAGGACGTAAGAGAGAGAGAGAGAGAGAGAGAGAGAGAGAGAGAGAGAGAGAGAGAGAGAAAATACTTTATATGTATTTGCATACACTGCATAGTGTAAAATCATTAAATTATATAAAGTTTATTTATAACTTAAGAGTTTACTTAAAAAGAATAACTTAAAAAAGAATTCAATTATAATAAAAGAATAGAATAAAAATGAAAACAACATTCCCTTTCTCCTATTTAAATAAACTGGAAAAGAATATTAACGAGCAAATAAGATGTATATATTTTTCTTTTTGTATGTTTATTGCTTTATATTAATAATCTGCACTTTATATTTGCAAGTTTGTAACCATATTAATTTAGATTTAAATAACAATAATAAAATTTTATAAATTGTTGCATTTGCTAGATTTTTTTTTTTTTTTTTTTTTTTTTTTTTTTGTTGTTGCTATTTTTCTGGTAGTGTTATACTTTCTCAAGCTTTTATGTTAAATTTACAGAGGTCTCAAGTCGTAACTTGGTATACATGCTATGATGCTAGAAATATTACAAACTATATCTGACCTAAAAATATATGTAAAAAAAAAATAATAATAAATAAAGTAAAAAAAAAAAAACGCAGTGGATGGCCTTGATAATATTTTTCTAGGGCAAAGGTATCATAATTTATGGAAAGGACAATTCATCAGGCATCAAAATCACTTTGGTTCAAATGTCTAAAATATGCTTCATATTATAAGTAATTGTAATTGGCCACACTAAAATGTCAAAAATTAAAAGTAGCGCATTCTCCAAAATTTTCCAAAATGTCAAAAGAATAAGAAGAGTGTATATAGGGTGTTTTACGGTATCCAAAGCATAATCAAAAAGCGCATTTTTTTTTTTTTTTTTTAGTTCCGATGATTGGGACTAACTATGGTTTCGCTCAAAAATTGTTGGCCTTTTGTCAACAAAATTGATATCATTTTTAAAATTGTGTCCGGTTTCTTTGATAAAAATCTTAGAAATCTTAGGGTTCGATAAGGTCGAAAAACTTTTGAAATAAAATTTAGTCTACTGGCCTGAAATTTACAGCCTACTTGTGACTCAAAATTTGGTATATATATGCTAACACATTTTTTCTTTCATATCTAAGTTCCTCTTAGTTCAAAATAGTACTGGAAAAAAAATAATCAGATTCATACGATGATATTATAACTCCTTAATTAGCAGACCGTCATTAGTCATGACTGGTCACTTTTTTCTATAGTCAACCATAATCTATTTAATGAAAAGAAAAATTGTAACTTTTCAATAAAATAAAATAAACTAACATAAAAGATATATAAAAGCAAGATTTTAATTATTATTATTATTATTTTTTTATGATCAGGAATCAAAAGGGAAAAGAAACTAATTAAAATAAAGTATCTTTTATGTAAACTTTTTTTTGTAAATTTTTAAAATTGTAAAAGACTTTTTTTTTTAAATAAATTCTGTTAGTATAACCCTTAATGAATTGAATTTTTTCCTCTTGAAATGTTTTTTTGCAAAAAAGAAAGAGAAAAAAAGTGATTATTTGGATTTATAAGCCAAGATAGCACAAATAATAATAATAAAACAAAAAGTTATTTCCCGTTGAAAGAAAAAAATTTTAAAATTTAAATAAAAAGAAATTGAACAAATATTATTCGAATAATGTTAATTTATTATAAAAAAAGAGAAAACACTTTTTAAATAATATTTTAATTGAAAATCTGCGCCATCAAAATCAAACCAAAGTACAATAAAAAAATTATGTATATTTTAAATATAAAATTGTATATTGTATTCAATTTTATATGCATATTATATAATATGATAAACACGTATTTTTTTTATTTAAAGTCATAGACCACATAAAACAACATGTGATTTTTAATGAATAAACACAAAATGGGATCTTCAAAACTAATGACAATTTTTACCAGAATATTAATGTAGCCCCACGAGAGAACGTAAAATTCCTGTAAAATATGCCATTTGCGTGAATATTCATGTTTATGACGTCAATTGCGTAAATTGAGATTTTCTGATCACTGTAGCAGTGATCAGAAAGCTACAGTTGGAGCTACAGTTGGGTTTTGAGACAAACTTAAGTTATTTATGCAAGTCCCATAATTTTTTGTGTGATATAAATGCTCGTTTTCTTCTGTTCTATTCCTTTAATTTTGTTACTGTATTGATCATACAGAAAATTTATTTTTAATTTCCTGTTTACTTTTTATTTAAGGTCTTATATCACATGTAGCTCACGCCAGAAGATAGCTACCTGTCTCCCCACCACTGCTTGGAAGGAGGTGGGGAGGGAAAGTAATAAACTTGGCAACGTCGCCGTAATGCCCGCGGGCGACCGCGAAAGAGTGTTATGATTCGCGCGAATACTCATAGGTGTGCGCATACCACACGCACAGGTGCATGCAGTTTTTTAAAAAACATCTCGCGAGTTAGTAAACAACATCAATTACACTCATTATATTTGTGTCGTGCTGTTGTAAATTGAAACCTTCCGTGAAGCGATCTCTTGAACAAAATGTTTTATTTGGGAGGAACTGTGCTAAGCGCAAAGCTTCGAAAGAACAAAAACTTGTTAAATTACAGAAAGGGAATTTTGGGGCGCGTGTTCCTGTTAAGCCAGAACCTCCACCAAATCCTATAAGTTTTGAAGCTAAGCCTGAAACAGAGACTCAACCCACCAATAAACCCATCAAATAAACGCTTCTATAAAAATATATGTCAAATTAATTCTTTTAACGCTTTCTTCTCAATACCTGTTTGTTTTTCCTTTATTACTATATTAAAATTTAAAAAAATATATATCATCAAAAAATATATCATAAAAAAAAATAAAATTAACTTATTGTAAACATTCAATTTAACTAAAAATGTATTCATTTCATGCATTGCTATATAAACTCATATGTGTACCTCCTGAATGGATCTATTTTTAAGTGGTATTACAACGAATTGAAATATAATTGAATTAAAATTCATTTTTATAAGCAGGTCTTGCCGTAATTCAGTTAAAAATCAGAAGGCTGGTATATGAAGAACTTACCCTGTTAATGAAATAAAGTTGTACAATTATATATATATAAAAAAAAAAAAAAAAAAGCGAAAGTACTAAAGAATAATATGTCTTTTCGGAAAAAAAATAAATAAATGAAACTCCGCCATGCAAAATTTTTAATCATGAATTATAGAAATGTTATTTTCTTGAAAGGCTTAAAGTAGAAAAGTGACCGACTTGGACCGGAAATCGCTAAAAGTAAAAGAAGAACTATATTTTTACAATAGTATTTATACATGATTTATTTCCAACAGAACAAACACTATAATTTTCAAATATATTTGATTTTTTTTTTTTTTTTTTTTTTTGTTCCGACAAATTGTTTTAAGGGAGTAGGATACCAATCTATGCCAATGGGTGTCAATGTGTAGCTAAGGGTCACATCTTGCTGTGATAAAAATTTCATGATGTTTGACCGTCCCGAAAAAAAGAAAAAAAAATATTGAAATTAACATTGGGCCTTATGGGCTTAAAATTTCAAAAAATCATATAAAATTAATTTGCACGGTGACCCCCCCCCCCCCCCAAATTTTTATATATTTGAAATTGTCTCAAACTGAAGTATCATTGTGCAAAATTTCAGATTTTTTTGACGAGAAAAGTTTGAGTCTAATGGCCGACGTCAGTACCCTACTCCCTTAACTTAAGGGTTATATATAGATTGCTTGTATCTCAAAATTTATAAAGAAAACTTTGAAACTTTATGGTGCCTTTTGAATGTTAACAGTAACAGCCACCTATGATACAATTTTCAGAACCCGTGACCATCAGATAAGAGGGAAAATAATTATTGAATTTAACATGGGCTCTTATGGGACTAACACTTCAAAAAATCTAGCATTTGTTGATCTCCCAATTTTTTTACATTTTTGAAGTTACCTTATCCTATAATGTATCACTGTGCAAAATTTCAGATTTTTCTTTCTTTACAATTTTGTAGTCAAATCCCGTAGTACCTAACTTCAATATATATTTTTTACACCCTATGTCACTATTTCCGCTCCAAGTCAGTCACTCTCTTCGTTAAGTTTAAAAGTTTGCTATGCTCGTTTCCGGAAAAATGAGTTTTAAATTATTTGGGTCATATTAATTGATAATAAATATTGAATAAATTATATTATTATTTAATCTAAATATTTATAACGATCTCATTTTTAAGTAAAAAAAGAAGGTATTATATTGCATTTTTAGAGAACGTATTTCATATACATATTTTTATTTTTGCATTTCATATATTATGCATAAAGCAAAAGTTTAAAATTCCTGTTTACTGAAGTTTAAAAAACATAAAAATTCATAATATAATAATTTAATATCCTAACATATCTATAGGACATTCCATAATGGTACAATACTGCAATATAAAATAATGAAATCACCATAGTGAAAAAATACTTTTTAACATTCTTTTCATTGTAAATATTTTAATATTACATTTTTCTCGGATGTTAAACCGATCTTTGAAACTAATTTGCAACTTTGATTGAAACTACATGCTTTGTAAACTTTACCTACAGAGTAATTAATTAATAAGTTTTTGGTATTAATTAATAAATTAAATCAAAAAGGAAAATGTATTAAAATATTCATTTATGGTTACTTTTTAACATGATAAATTTAACTTTCTTCGTTTTTGAACCTCTTCCTTTAGAACAAAAAAAAAAAGCATTTTAAGTGATGCATAAAACCGTTATATGAGTCAAATTTCACGTGTATTTATTAATTAATGAAATGTAAGTGCATTTAATGAATGTTGGGAATGATGAAAGCTATAGTGGGTGTTTTACTAAGGTATTGTAATGAAAACCTTTTTGATGATGCCTTCAGTTTTGTTAACAATAGTTTTAGTATGCTTTTATATATTTTGTTTATGAACAAATTCTAAATCAAAAAGAATATTACAATGTATGCGATTTTTTTTCTCCAATAACGTTAAAATTACAGAATATTTTATTACTATATACATAATAATTTTTAATGTGTTATTCTACATAATATTATGATTATTTTATTTATTAATTCTTTAACACTTACTTAAAGTAATAACAATATTCATTTTACTTTATTTTTACTTTTATTACTGAAATTAAAAAGGTTTTGATGACTAAATAATATGTTTCAGTAATAATGTTCTATTATTTAAATATTTATATGCCTAGATTTAGAGTTTATTTCTATGTTTTAGAAGCTATAATATATACGTTTAAGCTGTACGTTTGTTCATTATAATGATGAACTTTATTAATAAGAATATATGCATTAATTTTGACGTGATCCATGCATTTATGCCACTGATTTAAAAAAAAATACACATTAAAAGTAGGCTAAGTTTTTGTTCTAGTCTTAAAAAAAGTGACAGTGTCCGTATCCGACTTCAAAATCTCTCTCTGGTTTTTCTATAGCAGTTTTTACAAAAAAAAAAAAAAAAAAAAAAAAGAAGAAGAAGAAGAAGAAAAAAATCCAATTCTTTAAAAACGGGATCCTATACTTAAAAAAAAATGCCATCATTGATAAATCAAATGATGGCATCGTAATACATAATACAGTACATATTTTAATTTCAAAAAAGGTTTTATTATCAAACCAATGTGTTGAAAATCCTATAAAATTATATCTCTACGTAGAAAACTTGTAAAGTAACGCGCAAGCCGATATAATTTTTTTTTTACTATAGGCCTATATAGATTTCGTAACGTCGTGAATTCTAAAAGCTGCCTATATTACAATTTTCAACCCCCGTTGTAAGGGCGGGTTAAGGGATATAATAGGTTTGTGTTTTATGATAGTTTTATCTCATGATTTATTCTTTTAATTTTATTATTATTTTGAGTACAGAAACCTTTTAAAGATAGGAATAGTCCACCGATAAGCCTCCCCTGTCTTTCATAAAAAAATTACAAATGAAAAAAATGATACAATATATATTTTGAAGCTTATCGGTTTAGCGCGCGGGGAGACGCGGGGAAAGCTAAGGGTCCCCCAGTTTAACATTGTGCTTATGGGGAAAAACACGTTTTTTTTTTTTTTTTTTTTTTTTTTTTTTTTTTTTTTTTTTTGCGATTTTTGAGAAAACTACTCCACCGATTCCGGAGAATATTAACTGAGAAATACTAGACATACTTTTACGTGTTTTAAGCCATACTAATTTTTTTAAGAATTTTTTTAAACCAATAACCTCCAAATCCATAGCATAGTCATCGAAAAAATTTAAATAAAATTTTGTTGTCAGAATATCAAAGGAAAAACATCATTAGGTATTAAAGAAGAGAAATTTACAATTATTTAAAATAAAATGATAATATGTAATATAATAATGTTAATTTATTATAATTTCTAATTAAAAATTTGCTATAAAATCTTGTAATAATAATTAACAAACCTGTATAATGTTATAACAAGAAATTGTTAAAAAAATATATAATAAATTAGCTCATTTACTTTATGTTCCTTTTTAAGTCTCCCTTTCTATATAAAGCATTAACCAAATATTGCAACAAAGGAAATCTCATTATTGTTGCATGGCGTGTCATTATCATTATATGACAATAGAAAATCATTAATCAGCTTTACAAGATCAATATTTCATAATACTGCTTCTATAACATTAAAACTTTTAATGATAAACTATCTCTTTGATGATATATCTAAACTTTAGTAAACGATTATAAAACCATACATTATAGGTTCTCGTAAAATTATAATATCTTACAATACAACAGTCTATAAGAAGAATAAAAGGTTAAAAAGAAAAAGGTAAAAAATAATTATATGCATGATATCTTCTTGAAACGATTTCATTACAAATTTTATAAACTTGATAACTTTTCATTCATTGTTGCAAAATAGAATCAATTTATACCATCGAAGAATCCGTCCATGGCTTAGATAGATAGCTTTGCTTACGCCACGGATTCATAACCTATAAACAGACATATTATCAGTCATATCTATATTTAAGAGTGGTCGAAAGTGTTTATTCTTTTCATATTAATGAAACAAATGTAAAAGTATGCAAATAAATGAAAAGAAAAAAAACTCATAAAAACATGTCCAATGAGCACTGCCTTTCAATTAACTGTAAAATGATGTGTTTAATGTGTGTAGCTAACTATTCACCATAAGGAAATCATTGTAATATTAACAAAATGTACATTAATGTACATTAATACTACAATGGAACTATGTTATGCCAATGTAAATGAGCTATGTCTTGTTTTAGATAATAAGAAATTATGGATTATAATTCTTGCTATAACGTCGATACCGTATAAGGAAAAGAAAGAAAGTTCCAAATTGCTACCACAAGATATTTATAGTTTCGCAAATGTGTATCATTTGCACATCATAAATAACTGATTTTCAAGCATAGTACCTTAAAAAAAAAATAGTATTATTATTATTTTTTTTTTGAAGGTACTATACAGTATTTGAAAATCAGTTATTTATGATGTGCAAATGTTCTACATTTGGGAAACCATAAATATCTTGTGGTAGCAGTTTGGAACTTGCATTGGAACTAAATTTACGACTTGCATTATTAATGAATTATTATTTTCATTGATGCAAACCTATAGAGATCAAATTGTTTACTCATTGCTTTTCTTACATAAAAATTCATTGTAATCAATGTGGTTTACTTTGTTAAATTATTTTACCGCATCAACTAATATTTTAAGTTTTATAAGAATAACAGTAAAATGTGGAAATCTCATTTTTGTACAAATTATACACAAGATAATAAAAATGTTTAAATAAATGTGAGAAAATTTCATTTCACGTGAAAATTAAAATTTATAATATTATATAATATTTATATCAAACGGAGACACGTAAAATTAAATTTCATACGACAAAATGTTTTTTAACACTTAAAGTAAAGAAATGAATAAATTATAAAATCTACCATTAATGGAAATATTTTTGAGTTAACACGTTTTTAATTTATAACATGTGAAATGCGAGACTTAAAATTTTAAAACTGACTTTTTTTTTCTTGTTATTTTTCACGTTTCATTTTAGAGTAATTTTTTCTTATAATGGATTTTTAACTCGACATGGAGAAAAAAATAAATTAAAATGTTAACTTTAATTGCTTTTAAAACAAACATATTATTAAATATTTCTTAAGGTAAAGTATTTGTACTAAAATTTAATATCATTCGTTTTATTTTTTTAATTATTTTTCATATATATATATGCAACCATATTGTGTGTGCTGAACATAGTTTAAATATTGATAACATTTGTGTTTAATTTTGGGATAAAAACAATTATTGTAATCCCGTGATACACAAAAAGTCTGATAAATGATTTATAAAGCATTGATAAATTTTGACTGATAAAGATATTATAAAATATGTATAAAGGTCTGATAAAAGTCTTATATGCGACACTTTTCAAACCTTTATCAGTCAAATTACCATGTATAAGCATAGGACAAATTTTTTCGTTTCTCCTATGCTTATACATGTAAAATTTTACATTGAAATTTGACTTGTAAGCTGATAAAACACTGAATAAAATCTGATAAATGTCTGATAAAAAGCTGATAAATGTCTGATAAAAAGCTGATAAATGTCTGATAAAAAACTGATAAATAATTATGCATTTTTCTCTTCCCTTCCCTCCCCCTTCCCCCTCCCTCCCTCCTGTACCCTTCATCCCACATTCCACCCAGCACTACCCACTTCAATGTTTGTCATAACATTGTTGCCAATTTTGCCTTGTATTACAAAATATTCTTATTAATTGATATTCTTCAATTAATAAGAGAAAAAAACTTTATTTTTCAAAGGATGCATCGGATTATAGGAGCGGATGAGTCGCACACATCGGTAATCGTAACAGCTTGAGATCAAGTTGGTTTCCTAGCTGTAACACACGAAATACAATTAATTACAATAAATATTGAAATAATTATTAATGTGAACGTGTCACTTACCTATATATTAACATGATGACCACATGAAGCTCCTCTTACAAGTAGGTGAAGCTTCTTGCTGCTTAGTTTTAATTGAAATATGTAAGCGCTAACAAAGTGCGTGCATACTGCTCTGGCTGACTTGTGCTACTGCCTGCTACCTCTGCTCCTGCTGTACACTCCAAAATTTTCTAAGTCCTCAACGGTTTCGTCTACCAAAAGAGGCGCCTCGCGTTCCCCTCCAAATTTATTTCCCGTTAGGTCATCAAACTTTTATCAGACTTTTGAAAAATTTCAAATTTTATTTTTAAGTTTATATATTCATACTTTTATCAGATGTTTGAAATTAAAAAAAAAAAATAATCAAACGTTTATCAGTCATTTATAATTATCAAACTTTTATCAATACTTTATAATATATTTATCATACTTTTTTCAGTTTTTACTCCTAGATTCAAAAAATTCTATCAAACTCTATCAGTCCTTTATCCATGTATTATCAGACAAAAACACTACTATCAAATGTTTATAAGCACTTAATCAAGGCTTTCTCAAACTTTTATCAGCATTTTCGTATGGCTCGGGATGGCTTAATAGTTAATAAGCACTATACGATAGTGAGTAGGTTATAGAATAGAAACACATATAAATTCCAGTGTCAAATAACTTTATTATGTTTAAAAGAATAGACCAGAAAAAAAACATAAGCATTATCACAAAACACTTGATGGGACTTACATAGCTTTTGTCTCAAAATCCAACTGTAGCTCCGTAGCAGTGATCAGAAAATTTCAATTTATGCAACCCGCACAACTTTTTTGTACTAATTTTTGCATTTTTTATGACGTTAGAAACATGAATAGTCGCAAATTGCATTAACAGTATTTTCACGGTCTCTCTCGTGGGGCCACATTAACGTTTTGTAAAAAATTGTCATAAGTTTTGAAGATCCCTTTTTGTGTTTATTCATTAAAAAGCACAAGTTGTTTTATGTGGTGTATGGCTTTAATGCTGGGGAGCGTAATGTTAACGTTGCTACCAACTCTGTCTGCCCAACACCGTGCAGAGCATATTTATTTTTAGTATAATTCTGCATAGTTGCAGTTTTGCCATTATAATATAGTAATGTATCACGGGGTTGTTACATAAGGTAATTTTTGTATTCTTTAATATCTTGTAAGTCTTTATTTTATATATTTATTTTTAATAGTTATTATTGAAGCTAAAGCGCGGTACAATCCCCAATAATTTACCATATCCTTTTGTTTTGCGGATTAATTTTTTTTAGATATATTATTATTAGAGAAAAATACTTAACTGAGGCCGGAAATGTCAAATTAAGGCATAATATACACACTTTTCTTTTACGTATATTAAACTAATAACTTTCTTAAAGAGTTATGCATCACTGCAATTACCTTTAATTTTTAATAAATTCCATTGTTATTATTTTTACAGTACTTTCAAAATGGATGTATTGCAAACTACTGAAGCTTACTCCAGCAACTATAAAAAAAAAAAGAAACAAAAAATGTGCAGCTTTTGGACTACACAATAGAGGGATTAAGCAAAACAGAGCTTTATTTATTTAGCGGTAAAAACTTAATTTATTGTACAGAATAGTTGAGTCTACGTAATCATTAATAAGTCTTTACGTTCCGTAGATTGTATATTATTTTTCAACTATTTTTTTTGAATTCCTATTAATTTTTATTATTATTATTGAACATACATACGTAACACGTAGTTCATTGCTATTATATACAAATATTATTAATTTTTGAAAGTTTTTTTTTTTTTTTTTTCAGATTTATTATTTTTTTTATACATTTTTACTAAAAATAGAATTTCAAAACTTTTAACTGACGTTAACAATGAAAACGTAATGTGAAAGAAAGGCGCGCTAACACTAATTACCAGTGCGGAAGCTTTGCAAAAGCATCCTGTTCGCATTTTTTTTAAAGCAAAATAAATAATAACTATAATAATAAATATACTGCAATGTGACTCGAAAAAAATATAAATGAGATAATACTAGATACACTTACTCCCCTTTGTGCGAAGGTAACACCTATGTAACATTAAAATAGTAAATAATTAAAAATAGAATTAAAAGTTATACGTATGAACATATAAAATACAAATATTTTTTATTTCCTTAAGAATTCTAAGAAAGTTTAACTTAATTACTTACAACAGTTGAAAAGCGATACAATTTGTGTAAATCTTTTCTCGATTCAAGATGAATATTTGATGTAAGGTCGCGCGGCGTATCTTGATTTAAATGAACTTCATAATTTCGTAATTTTAAAATTTTATTTATAAAATTATAACTGGAAATGAACTAAGTTATTTGTTTAATAGTCAAGTTTTTGAGAAATTTATGGGCAAAAGTAAAACTACTTTCAATTTTAAATGTTATTATTATGGATAGTAAACAAATTTGCTAGACTAACAATTAAAAAAAAAAAAAAAAAAATTGTGATTTTTATTTTTATTTATTTTTTAATTTTTAGAATGCCATGATATTATAGCCCTCTTAAGTAATAGCGCACGTAATAAAACATTTATATAATATTTACCATGCAACCACTGCTGAAAATAATAAATTTCGATTTCTTTGAAATATTTCAATATTATATATAAATATACACAAATGAAAGACTCGATAGAAAAAAGTGAAAACAATGTATAGTATTGTCATTGGCTAAAAGTTATTTTTGGCAAATAGAAACAAACACACAGAGAGCTATTGTTACCCTTATAAATGACATGCACTGTTAATTTTGAATACACAAATCAATCACTTGAAAATAATTAATTATTTATATGTAAATTCTCTCTCTCTCTCTCTCTCTCTGTATCTGCCATTTACAGGTGGATTCTCATACATATCATTGTTTACATTATTGTTATTACTTATCTATATGAATAATTTACAATAATAGTTTTAGTTATAAATGCTTATACATAATATATAATATATACTGTATAAATCTCATAATATAATATCTATATCTGAATAGTAAATAATATTAATAGTATACAATACTATATTTTACCACCGTTATTATATTATTAACATAGTTTTCTCACAGTAATAGTCATATCATATGCTGACACGTTGCAATTTGTTGCAATGTGTATAATCAATTTTAAAGCTACTCGGCAGACCTAATAACATGTACACAAAATACAAAATGGGAAACTCAGAAACATTGTTGAATTTCATTATTAACCAAATGTAACTCTGCAAAAGAGCTAATAAAAAAAATGTAAAGTAGGCAAAAACACACTATTTGCTGACGTCATGACTAGTGATGCTCAATAGAAAAAGTGTTGTAGGTTGTATAAGTTGAAAATTTTCTTATGCATTTAAGGGAGTAGGGTACCGACGTCGGCCATTAGACTCAATCTTTTGTCGTCAAAAAAAATCTGAAATTTTGCACAATGATACTTCAGCTTGAGACAATTTCAAATATATAACAATATTGGGGGGTCACGGTGCAAATTAATTTTAAAGGACTATTTGAAATTTTAAGCCCATAAGGCCCAATGTTAATTTCAATAAATTTTCTCTTTTTTTTCGGGACGGTCAAACATCTGGAAATTTATGACGGCTAGGTGTGGCTCTTAGCTACACAATGACACCAAATTAAGACCCAAAACACTTCTAGTTTTTGAGATATAAGGTCGGTAATCTACTCCCTTAAGGCGGCACGATTAGGTTCTTGGACAGAATAATTGTATTTTTGGGAATCCTATTAAGTGTTTAATGAAATAAAAGAGCATATAGTCTGGTCTGGAGTGTCGCTTTAAATACAATTTGTATTAAAAACCATTACATCAATTGTATAGATGTTTTACTCTATGTGAAGGAGTCTAACAGATTTAAATTATCCTTTACCCACTGGGAATATACACTTTTCTGAATAGTTTTTGAATTTTTATAAACTAAATAATTAATTCACTGCCTGTTTGCAAGCTGTTAATAATGAACCTTAGCTAGCTGACTTTTTTTTTTCTTCTTCTTTTAATTTTATGCGATCGTAAAATATTTTGACATTATTCTTTGGATCCATCAAACGTATTTCTTTTTAGATTTAGAGTTACATCTAAATACAACCCTTAACTTAAACGGGAAATCCATCTATTATTCTAATTAACTTCGAACTTGCAATAGAAGAAGCTTGGTGACATTTTTTTATTCATGGAAATCTTCATCTTTCAAACACATCAATGCTATAATATCAATCACGCGGGAATCACCTTACTTACTTTCTGATGAGCCATTTATTTAGATTATTCAATGAAAACTGTTTTGTGTATAATAAGTAAATATAGAAGAAAAAATTATAATTTGTAGCTCCATTTATTAAAACTAAAAAATATATTTACAAAATATTAAATAATAATACATAATTTAAAAAAATATAATTAATATTTGTAAATTTTTAATAATTTTACTTATTATTTAAAATAATTAACTAATAAAAAATAAATTTAAAATAGATTAAAACAATCAAACTGAAATAAAAAATTTAAACTGAAATTAGAAGTTCAAAAAATGAACACAACAATTTTTTTTTTTTAAGGAACAACTTTTTATGATAAAAATTTAGAACCCGTATCATCAAATTAAGGAGATTTTTTTTTTTTTTTTTTTTTTTTTTTGATAATAAAATTTCTAATATTTGTATTATTATTAATATTATTTTACGTTGACCATATACATTTTTAAACACATATGAAGTTGTCTACAAATAAAATATAATAAATCGTCTTGATGGAGGTCTAGATAATAAATATTCATTATGATGTGTTGAAAATATGACATTTCATGTCATTGTAGTTTCGTAGAAATCATGGAATTACTATTACATTGATTTGGATGGGGAGAGAGCAGGCAGCGTATAATACAGTACTGTATACACACGATCACGATAAAAAAATTTACCATCCAAAATTTACCATCCAAAATTATACGTTAAATTTGTAATGTTATTCTTATGAGAAAAACACGCGATGGATTTAAATAGTAAATATCTTATCGTGGTCCTGTGTACAGTATATGTACAGCCCTCTTTAAGTATCGCTGTTAAAAAAAAATAAAACTTTTACGTGAAATTATTACATTACCTAATTTTCAGCCTTAATTTACCAAAGCACTTATATAATTAAGCAAAGTAGCATAAAATCTTAATTAATGCAACACCAAAGTCTTTGACCTCTTATTAATATTTAAATATTGTTTTTTTAATATTATAGTTTTACAACAAGCTTTTTGAAATAGACTCTTAAGCTTTTACGTATGTATACACAGAGAACCATGACCGTGGTTTTACTCATTAATATTATATTTTATAGGTTTGTTCGTAAATTTATATATAGAAATCTATTTTAACAGAGAGACACATTGTAAAAAAGGGTGTATGACGTCATATTTAATGCGCTTGGACGCCATACTGGAGTAGTGAATAACATTGTTCAATATAGGACAAACTTCGTTTTTGACTATTTTCTTTGGAAAATTGCTTAATTTTTTGTTACTCTTATTTTTCTCACATACTTGAGATACTAAAATACAGACTAATAATAACAACATCAATGCTCTCAAAAATATTACTTAGTATTTATAAACTGTCAAAATGAGTTATTTTCCTGTGCGGTCCATGTTATTGAGTGATCCAACATGACGTCGACTTTATCATGAGTGTATAGACCCTATATGCTGATATAATATTTTTGTTTTGCCCTGAAACTTGGTCAACTAAATTTACGAGCATAGCCAATCTAAAGTGTACGAGTATGTAAGTATGGAAACTTGATATAAAATTTTAATTTAATATTTTAAACCACGTAATAAAGGCTGTTAAGGTTCAAATGAACACTTTAACAGGATTAAGTTTCTATATTATTACAATATATTTATTAATACCATTTATCATAAAATACATTTTTACTGTTAAAAAAAATAGTAATTAATACATTATGGTAATTTCAGCGTATGTATATAAGTTTAAAATGATAATTATTTTATGTTATGCTTTTCATTAATACGTTCTTTAATAGTCTTTTAAAGTAAATTTATGTGTTTTCAATAAAATTTATAGGTTTGTTAAATTACCAAGAGGATAGGTATAGGGGATGATAATCGTTGGCTTTGCTGAATGTTAGCTTTCATGGTTAAAAATGAGGGATTAATGGGATTTTCCCTAAAATTAATTTTTTTTTTTTTTTTTTTTTTTGCTATGATACTTAAAGGCATAGACAACCATGATACAATAAAGATAGATATGCTCGACCGATGACGAGTTTGCGCACGCTCTGCGCTGTCCTCTGAGTGACGTCACACAGAGGACAAATACATAGCAAGGGTCTCCCTATACCCTGATGGAGCATTACTTCCATATAGTTCTGATTAAACTTCAGAAAATTGATGCCCTGTTCCACAAAAACGATCTCGATTTATTAGGAACTGCTATCTTCGATTACCGATATTTTCTTTTGATTTCCCGCAATTTAGGGTTAAAATACAAAACACTCTCCGATTATTTCTTACGGGTGCTAGGAATCAATGCGCAAAAAGTCTAGTAAGCGTTTGCGCTGCTCTGGTGCGCTTGAAAGTTGACAAACGGCAAACATGCGCAGAACGAGAGCGAGGTGAGAAACTCGTCTCTGCGCAGGTAGCAATTAAAAAGTAATTTTGCGAACACTCTCGATCACCTCTTGATGATTTTGCGAATACACTCTGATCTGCGCTTGAGCACCCCCTGTAGACAACATGAAAAAATTAGCATTTAAATCACAAAAAAACTTAATGGGACTCACATAAATAACATTAATTGGTCTCAAAAACAACCGTAGCAGTGATCAGAAAATTTCTATTTATGCAACCCTCACAACATTTTAATACTAATTTTTCTTGTTTCTGACGTCAGAAACAGAATCACGCAAACTGCATACTTTACAGTTTTTTCACGCTCTCTTGTGGAGCCACATTTACATTATAGTAAAAAATTATCATCAGTTTTGTAGATCCCATTTTGTGTTTAATGATCAAAAAGAACGTGTTGTTTCATGTGGTCTATGCCTTAAATTTTAATAGCAATAATAATTTCATAATGCAATTATTGGCAACTAAATAGTTATATTCTAATATACTGCATGATTACTCTATTTCCAGTCATCCTGATTCTAATTAAAGGTTTATAAACTGACATGCGTTTACATTACAAACACTGAATGTCAAAACCTATCAATAAATCTTGTTAAATGTGCTGGTTTAATTACTATAAAAGAAAAACTTTCAAAACTTCAAAAACAAATCAGAAAAGTAAATAATTGCAAAGTTTTGGTTTCCATGAAAAGGAATTGTCAATTTTCTCATTCTATCGATGTTTTTGTTATTTCTAATTCCGTAGATATCAATTGTAAAAACAAAGAAAAAAAATGCACCCACAATAAAAAATAATTACGTACGAATCAAGCTAAACAGATTTAACCAACATTTAGTAATAATTGCATAAATTATATTTTATTGCATAATAATTATGTTAAAAATTATATTTATGGCACAATATAATATTTATGCAATACTAGTAATTTTTTATGCTATGTGATAAAATGCAAGTTCATGTGCGTGACAAAATGGAATTCAAATAATATTTTTGCTTGATTCATAATAATAATTCTCTGTGTCTCATTTTATTCTATGACATTATATTTTATACAAATTTGAATTTAATTTGATTACATTTTTTGAACTGTACCCACACATATTTTCATTTAGAAAAATACAAAAATGCTATGGAGTGATGTATGTAATAAAATGAAAACTAAAATAGTATATAGTTCATATTGATGATATAAAATATAGCTTCAATCTGTCTGATTAAAAGTAATATAAAAATATATCATCTTTATTGATGCCAATTTGAATGTATGAGGTGAAAGATTACAAGATAATATTAATGTGGAGGTACAGTAGGATTAAGTATAAAAATTTATGATCCACTAAGGGGATTTTGAAGTACCATAAGTAATGTACGGTAGTTGTTCTAGGTATCGGCAGATAGAGATTTTTTTCACGCGTTTGTTTTTGTTGTAAATTTTAGGGAGGGTTTCTTGCAGATTTCGTAAATAATAATAATAACACTAGTAATAATAGGACAGGCATTTACGTGTCATGCAGAAAGCTGCAGTTTTTGGTACAGTTAACATCATGCGCAAAGTGCTTAGTTTGTGATCCCTCCATATACCACCTGCAGTTTCTAATAGATAATTGGTACTGAATAATTCTCACCTTCACTTTGAGTCAAGTAGGATTCCGGTGTTGGTGTTACAGAAGAAAAAAAAAACTAATGATAATAATAATAAAATAAAAAGCGTAGCAAATAACTCTGGGCTGGCTGATGCTGATGACTATTACAATTACACGAAAATATAATACATGTATGTATGTAATTCATACTATACAGGGTCGGCCTGGCCAGGTCCGCCAGTCCGCGATTGCGGACCGGGCCCGATTCAAACTTCCAAATAAAGAAATAACAATGATCTACCATACATATAAACGTAGTTAACAGGTAATGACGGCATAATCACATGTTTTTAACAAGGAAAAAAATTGTGAAGCTGGCTCAAGTGCGTAGTTTATAGAACGAGCTTAGATATACTTGTACTTGTTGAAGCCATAGGTTTATTATCATTTTAAAACTATAACATCTATGGAATTGCAAGTACCGCAACGAAATCAAAAAATTTCACAACTATAGACTGAAATGCATTACTAAAATTGAAAGTTATTCATTTCATTTCGGTACATACATGGATATTAAACAAAAACCTTCGTATGAAATTACATAGATCTGAAATAATATAATGTAGAATATCAATGATATTAAATATATTTATAATATAGAGAGAAAAAGTGAACAGCATATTTTTGAGTGACATAATCGTTATACATGAAAATATATTATTATAATATTGACTTCTATAGGATATGACAAAACTTGACGTATGTATGTGTGGGCGAGAGAGAAATTGGAGATGAAGTTCTTATATTATGTAAAGATAATATTATTTGAAAAAGCTTCTCATGTGACATTTTTGACTTAAGTTTATTTATAAACAAATATTATTGGAAAAAAAGTAAAAGACGCACATGTCAACAAAAAAGTGACAAATAATAACATCCAAATAACTTAACTGCAGGAAGAGAGCAAAATACATTCTTGAAGATGATGTAATGACAACTTATATACACACATGACTTTTCCTTTACTGAACAAAGGTAATTTTATTTTAAAGAGACATAGAGAAAGATTATTCACTATTTAAAGGCGTAGAACACCTTGAACAAAAAAGTTGCCTAATATCCTATATTACTTGAATATCAACGTTGATTTGGCCGAAATCATTGATTTCTAATTTATTTTCCATTTGCGGGTTTATGACGCTTGTTTCCGCACGCGTGGACCAGTTAACTATGACGTCATACACCCGCATTTGCCATTTTGTAAATGGAAAATAAATTAGAAATCAATGACTTCGGCCAAATCAACGTTGATATTCAAGTAGTATAGGATATTAGTCAACTTTTTTGCTCAAGGTGTTCTATACTACGCCTTACGGACTTGGAGCGGAAATACTCAAAAGAAGACCTTTATTATTATTTTTTTTTTTGCCATAATTCTTTTCCGTTAATTATAAGGTGTAATAAGGTGTAGGAGTTAGGTGTAAGAGTGGGCCAGACACATTGTCAGGCTTAAACCTCACCCTTTCAAAAAGTTGTATATTTTTTCCCTATGCATTTTTTTAATAAAGACGATTATTTATTTGTTTGTTTGTTTATTTATTTATTTATTTATTTATTTATTTATTTATTTATTTATTTATTTATTTATTTATTTATTTATTTATTTATTTATTTATTTATTTACTTAATTATTTATTTAATTATTTATTTATTTACTTATTACTTATTTACTTATTTATTTATTTATTTATTTATTTATTTATTTATTTATTTATTTATTTATTTATTTATTTATTTATTTATTTATTTATTTATTTATTTATTTATTTATTTATTTAATTATAAAGAACGTTCTATATTTTAAATAAATAAATGTTATAGGGTACATTGTTCTTTATTATTCCTTGAGATTTATATATACGAAAGTGTGAAAGGTTAAATAAAAAAGAATCATTAACTAATTGACAATAGGTCAAGCGTGCATTTAAAATAAGTACCGAGAGTAAATTGTACAGAAGAAACAACTTGTTTTTTTCAAAAACTTTTTACATTTTACTTAAAAAAATAAGTATTTTTTCCATGTTCTTTAAACTTATTTCATTCCATATATTTTTTCTATATTTCTTTTCTAAAGTGCTTTTTTTCTGGTACTTGACGTTTTACCAGATTTCGCGTGATTTCAAAAGTTATATAACTTTACGTCAAGACGTCTTTTTTTTTTTTTTTTTTTTTTTTTTTTTTTTTTTTTTTTTTTGCCATTTTTGTTGCAAAAAGCATAAAGCTTTAGACATATTTTTTACTTGTTTATATATATAAGAAAACAATCAAAAGAAGCTTAAAAAGGAGAATTGTATAAATCTATATAATGCAAACAAAACTATTTTTTTAAGTTTAAATAAAAAGTTTTTCACTTGAACTTTCCTTTTTGTAATTATAAAAAGAAAAACAAATACAAAAATGATGTTTACATTTCACTTTTTACTCGTCGTCTTATTTGAATTGAAGTTTTTAAGTTTATAACTTAGATAATTTTATACAGTATAATATAAAATCATATACTATACAAATGTATTCATATTATGAATTTTCAAGATCTTCGAATTTTTTAATGAAAGGAGTGTTAAACCAAATGAACCCTTATAAAATAAAACTAAAGCAAGTACTTGTATTATAATGTAATTTTAAGTGTATATTCAACAAAACATTATTACATGATATTAAAGTTTATTTAATTATTAGTAATTGATTTGCTTTTTTTATATAATTTTTTTATGCATTTTTTTTTTTTTAATAGGCTTCAAACACGTAAAAGTGAATAAATGAATTGTCCCTAAATTATATATTTTCGGTCTTGGGCGTCTTGGCGCAACAGTTTTCTTTAAATACGTGGTTCTGCAATGCTCAAAACTTAAGAAAATAGGGAACCCCTAAACTTTTCCTGAGCTCCTCGCTGAGACGTTAATCTTCATGCATTCATTTGATATGTATTTTGTTTTTCTAATGTCTTTTGACTTTAAAAAAATTACACCCAAACAGAAAAAAAAACTTTAAATTGTTGAAAAATAAGTTATAAAAGTTATATAAAATAATAATAGCAAACTCGGAAATGGATTTAAAAAAATCATCTTCGGGACTTAAATTTAATATTTTTATTTCTTATAAAATAGATGATGTTGTGATAACGTTTATATTTATCTATTTTATTTGTGAGTTTTTTTAAGTTAAAATGTTACATAAATCCACAATAATATAGAGATATTTCATTTTATCAGTTTACATCATTGAAAATAGAGTTACGTATAATTTTTTTTTTATTAAAAAAAGGACAGTCTTACATAGAAATCTCAAATTTATTTTTTGTAGATTAAATTTAAAAACCTCAAACAATTTTATTCATCATTCCTGTATAGTATGTGTGTGTATGAACCCATGGTATGAACGAAAATTGATTTGAAATCAGAGATGCGTAAAGAAAAGAAAAATGATAGGGAGTCAAACAGTTTTTTTTTCTTATACTGAAAAAAATACGATGAAGATTTTCAAAAGGATTTGTACATAATATTATATTCTTTGAATCTATACATACAAATATATAAAGAAGTCATTGATCGAATTTCCTTATTCCAATGGAATTTATTTCTTTTTCAAAAACCAATGTTAGTTTTTTCCATCTCTCTCTCTCTCTCTCTCTCTCACACACACTCACTCACTCTCCTTTTTATTTTTCTATTTGTATGATGAAATAAGACAATTTATCGCGTAGTTGCACTTCTGCTCTACTTTCTTTTATATAAAATCTTGTACGATCAACATAAAGAACGATTTTTATATTATAAAAGTCAATAGTACTCCAATTATATACTTTTTTCCAGTTAAAAAATAGCTTTTAAAAAACTATTTGCAAAGCTTTTTCTTTACATTTTTATATTATTTTGAATATATTTCATCCATTAAGAAAAGTAAGTATATAGAAGTACTTTTTAATACGAACTTAAAATTTCTTTTTGTTGCTTGAAGTGTTTTATAAAACCTGTGGGAATAGTAATATTTTTATTGAAGTTTTATATACTCTTACTTTTATTGACACGCTATTATATTGCTTTTACAGTTTGTTCTCTTCTTTTTCTTGAGAAGTTAATTCAAGGTTACTTATTGAAAGTTGTAAGAAAGTTCTTTGAAGTAGTCTGTACTATAGTGAAAAAAATTAATAATAATAATAATGGTCATTATTTCAAAAACTATTAAAATAAATATTTCAGCTAATATTAAAGCCTTTGTAAAATTATTTTTTTATCATACAGAATTCTAGATTGATATCTACCATACCTTATTTTCCATGAATTAGACATCAACACGTTGATTTTGTATTTACTTTTATTTTGACGGTTGAAAAAACACGTATATCTGAATTAACTAATGTACGGATGGGGTATATAAAAAAGTGGTGTGAAAGAGTTTGATTTTATCACGTGACTAGACTAGTGACTGTGATTGGCTGATGAGTCAATCATTCTACACTAAAAATATTAGCTCCAAAAAATTATTCTAACTTCATTGTTATAGCTGCTTCATTGCCCCATAAGAAAGCATGTTAAATTGGAACAGGAACACAAAGTCGTCTGTTAGCAATTTGTAAGTATTGCTGAGCTGTGAGTTTTGTTTATTTTATCTCTAAAAAACATATACTTTTGCAAGTCTTGTATTTTTAAGTATTCTATTAAAATATTTGAAATTGAAAATTAAACAGTCTATTTTTTAAGTAAACAATGAAAAAAATGTACGTACAACAATATCCTGTAAACAAGATTCATTTTCAATAATGTATATAATATTGCGTAATTATTGTTTAACTAAAAATAAAGTTTTATAGTATGTATACATTTAAATCATTAAATACAATAACCTTGGATCACCACTGAGATGATAAAAAAAAATAGAGGAGTGATCATGAAGTGTAGTGACTTTATCATAACAATTTCCGCACTTTTGTTTACGTAGGAAACTGATGCGTGCATGTTTATCTAACCATGGACTTGACAATACAGATTATATATTAATTAATTCAATGACATGTGAATTCAATATCAAAGTCATATGTTCGAAGCTAAGCTATCCATATTTATGAGTCATGAAATTCATAATATGAGCCAATTATTATTTTCTTACCCTCTTGTATAATTGATTTAAAATAACTTCTTAAAATAGTTATACTTATATTAAGTTATTATAAATGCTTTAGAATGTTAGATTAACCTTCAATAATCATATATTTAATCAAGAAGTTTCATTTGAAATAGGTGATATGTATGAGCGATCATGCAAACTTAAAGCCATGGACCACATAAAACAATATGTGATTTATAATGAATAAACACGAAATGGGATCTTCAAAACTGATGATAATTTTTACCAGAATGTTAAAATAGCGTGAAAAGAGAGCGTGTTAAGAGAGCGTGAAAATACTGTAAAGTATGCAATTTGCGTAAAAATTCATGTTTATGACGTCAGAAACATGCAAAAATTAGCATGAAAATGTTGTGCGGGTTGCATAAATCGAATATTCTGATCACTACTACGGGGCTAGGACTCCCCTCTGAGACACGATACAGAGCGGACGTGTGTGAGATTTGCTCCCTACTATGGGGGTGGATTTATGTGTGTACCGCGCCAGGATAGGCCGCTATAGAGTGAAATAGCTGTTGGGTAAATTCTAGCAAGTGTTTTGTGATATAAATGCTTATGTTTTTCTCTGGTATAATCCTTTAAGTTTTCCTGACTATAGTCAACTGTATACTTACGTTAGCTATAACTATAATATGTATGTTCTTTACGCAGTTATTAAATATTTTTAATGTCAATCGTCAATCCAGGGTAAATGTTTAGGTTCACAATTATTTACAAAATATACTGTAAAAATAGTTTGGATTTTCTTCTTTTTTTAATAACAATAAATGGTTTTTACTTATAGATGCAAATGACCCAATCATTTCATATGTAAAGATATAAAAAGTTTTTTAAATAAAGATTGAAATTTTATCAAATAATTCTTAATATCTGTGTGTATCTTCTCTCTCTATCTCTATCTCTCTCTCTAACACACACAATAAAGAAACTTTTTTTTTCACAAAATGTCTTTGCGATGTTTTTGTGTTGTACATCTTTCCTTCGCTCTGCTATATTTTAATCACACTTCCTTGATGCTAAAAACGTCACCACTTGAAAATAATTACAAAACCTCTCTTTCTCGAAATAATAATAATAAAAGTATAAAAATAAAATATGCAAAAACGTGATAAAGAGAAGTTTTCTGCATATCACATCAATCTGATTGAATTTTTTTTATTATTCTTATCATCATGCCCTGTTCACGTAGTGCAATATATTTAATCTAATAAAATTGATTGTCTATTGAATCTATATCAAAAACATTGAATTTGAAATCAAATTTAATTGAGCAAATCCAAATGAAAAAGATATCGTATGCGATATACCTCCTTTAACTCTTTTTTATAATGGTTCCTTTAATTTTCGACTTCCGGTTACCTGTTAAACTCAATAGTAACATTTTAATCGGTTAAAAACAGAACAATATAATATATATATATATATATATATATATATATATATATATATATATATATATATATATATATATATATATATACATATATATATATATATATATATATATATATATCAAAAATAGGCTCAGGGGAGGTCTAGATAATGTATATAATATGTAAAAATAATGTGTTAAAATTTTGGCATCTCTAGGTGTAGTAGTTGCGGAGAAATCATGAAAGTACGATTACATTGATTTGAATTGGCAGTAAGAAGGCAAAGGTATAGAGAGTAAAAAAAAGGCCTCTTTAAGTCCTACTTTTTTTATAATGCTAAGTGAGTGTGTTTCTTAAATGAATACGGCTATAATATTCTGGTAAGCCCGATTAAGAAGTAATCGATTTTGCATTTTTTTTTTTCAGTAAGGCAGCTTTTTCATTTGCACTAGGTATTACATTATACAGTTAATGTTTGAACAGTTTTATTTATTTTTTTTCAATTACTTTTCCAAAATATTTTTATTATTATTACAAATGATTATTATTAATACAATAATCCAGCTCTTTGTCATTTTCTTATATTATATTAAATATAATTTTATCACAATAAAAAAATAATATCCTGTAAAATGATAAAAAAAAATCAAAGAAACAAAAAAACAATTATTAATAAAATAGTTCGAAAAATCGTATTATAGCAATTCTATAGCGAGAAAAATTTAGTAGACAAATTTAATATCTTTAATTAAAATTTTAAGTATTAAAGAATTTTTAAATTTAATGAACAAAATGATTCAAACATAAGTTTCTGTACTTCAAAACAAAAAAAATTAAAAAACAAAAATAAAAAAATCATACTAAAAGTTTTAATATATCTGGACTAAATTAATTAAAGCATTTGAAGAAAAATATTAAACTTTGAGTTAACTTTTAACTAAATTATTGATTTCTACTTTCGTCAAACTGTGATTTCTAACCATACGATAAATTTTTAAGAGCGTTCATAATTAGATAAAAGCCCTTAAATTTACCAAACCTTTTTTTTTTTAATCAAATAAAATGAATTAAATTATAATCCACACTGCGTGACGTAAATCGTTGAAGGTAGAAAATTAGAAAATCTAGTACTCTTGAGTATCAATAAAAATTACAAGGATACATTACATATGTATACAGACATACATACATATGAATTGTAATGACGTAAATACACACCTTTAATGAATAAAAAAATGATGTCATTAATAAAAATAAAAGTATAGAATATACTTCAAAATAAATAAATATTAAAATCATCATCTAAATCATCTAAATCTTAACATATTTTAAATTTTATAACCACTTGTAATTACTGACCTTTCCCGCGTACGAGCAATAGTTTATGTAAATTTAAATTAATACTGTAATGAATTAAATACTTTGTAATTGTACTTTATGTACGTATGAACTAGCAATGCATCGAGAGCAAGTCTATTTTTGGTTAAAAATAAATAATATTAAAAATTAAAGATATAATGCTAACTGTCGTATGATTATTACATCATCATTGTTGGATTAAAAAATTTGGGAGAAGTAATTCAATGACGTCATAATTTATTTAAGGTCATGTATAGTATATGAATGAGCAATATGATTTCTATTTATATACATAATATACTTTATTTATTTTATAATTGTAAGTTTTACTAAAATAAAATAGTTAGAAAGCTATGTAATTTGAAGTATGATTAAATCATTAAGTAAATATTTAATTTTGTTCATATACGCCAGTAAATTTTTTTTTCACGATATAATAGATTACATTTTGGTTATTCTATTCATTTCTACTACTTCTGTCTTACGAGAATAAACAATAAGGTACGTGAATTTACTTTACTTTTTTTTTTTTTTTTTTTTTTTCAGGATTTTTATTATTCATAATTATTATATTTATGTAAAGTTTCAATATTACTTACTGTTTGTTTAAATACTGGTTGTAAAATTTGACTTTAACAAAAATAATATTGATTATTATAGTCAGAGGATAACAAATAAACAAAACGTTAATATCTCTTACAGAATAAGAATCTTATAAAGAATATTGACGATAATGTTTTTTCCAATGATATTATTGTATTCGAGTCGAGTACTTAGAGTAAGTTTTTAAGGAAACGTGTAAAGATATGTAAGAGAGACTTAGAGAGAGAGAGAGAGAGAGAGAGAGAGAGAGAGAGAGAGAGAGAGAGAGAGAGAGAGAAAGATGATAAGGCTCAGTTCGTATCATAAAACAAAAAAGTTAAATTATTATTATTATTAGTTCTTTTCTTTCTTCTTCTGTAACACCAACACCGGAATCCTACTTGATTCAAGGTGAAGGTGAGAATAATTCAGTACCAATTATGTTAGAAACTGCAGGTGGTATACAGAGGGGTCACAAACTAAGCACTTTGCGCACGATGTTAGCTGTGCTAAGAACTGCGCATTATTATGATTTTTTTTTTGTGAAATTATTTTATAGAAGATATTTCTCATCTATACTTCCATTAGAAATTTACAAGGCATATAAAAAAATATTCACAAAATGACATTGTATAAAATACTTCAAAACTAACTTCTAAAATCATATTTACAACGAAGGTTATATAGAGTGATATTTTTAATATGTAATAAATTTGATTGCATCATGAAAATCTCAACAAGCATTAAAATTATGTACATGCAATTAAATTTATTGCACTATACAATTATTTTTCTACTTGTGAACAGACCATAAAGTCAAGAACAAAATATCTAGGGTACAATAATAATATATTAAACATAGTACGTAAAGTACACTATACTGTACTTGCACTATGTGTAATTAAACTTCCTAAACATACTCGACACTATACATATATATATATGCTATATGTAAACTTCTATAAGGATTTCAAATTTATAATATAAATAAAAAAAATGCAGATCAAAGAATGAAAAGCAAAAAGTATGCTATTCATTCATTTTTTTTTCTCTCTTTCAGCTCATTGCATTTTTGAAATAAATAATTATCTTATGTATAACACTTCGTTCAAAGAAATCCAAGCTATGCTATGAATGTCAAAATAAAAGAGAGAGAGAGAGAGACAGAGAGAGAGAGAGAGAGAGAGAGAGAGAGAGAGAGAGAGAGAGAGAGAGAGAGAGAGAGAGAGAGAGAGAGAGAGAGAGAGAGAGAGAGAGAGAAGAGAGAGAGAGAAATATAAAAAAACCTTAAAAAACAAATTTTATATTTTAAATGTTTGTTTTTTTCATATATTTTTTTAGTGTTTTTTTTTTTATTTAATTTCTGTAGTTTTATTACGTAATGTGAGCGTGAGCTAATCCTTAATATTTCAGAGATTTACCTCAATATTATATATCGATTTATATGCAAAATATTAAATATTAATATCACAAATATCTGAATACAATCGTATAGGCTCGCCAGTGTTTTAGATTTCATTTATCATTACTGGTCTCTTTAATAAAAAGAGTATTTTATGTTTATTGTCTTTCTTTTTTATTATTGTTATTTTTTACCTTCCTTGATGAGAGTGTCATGTTATATAAATTATTTAGAAGATAAAAGAATTGTTTGTGTGCTCATTTTTCTGTACTGCCATAACAGAAAACAGACTTCAAATTTGCAACACTGAGCAGAAAAATAATAATGGAAATGCAATTAAAATAAAAAGTTTCTTTTTCACGCTGTTATTTTTCAGATATAATAATCACTTCTTCTCCACGATCCTAACTTCTCCATAGAGGTATAAGACAAACTAGAGCGAGTTCATATTATAAAATTAAGCTTTTTTTTATCATTAATTTCTGCAATTAAAAATGTTTAACACATTTTTTAATGATTATATATTTACTTCAATGTAGTTTTAATTTATGTTGAAAATAAAATGCACTTTTCTAAGTTTCTCCTGAACTTTCATCCATTATCATGGTTAAGTCAGTATACCCAATGTGGTTTATGTGAAAAGCGTACGCGTTGACTTTAAACCCTTTTGTCTATGTCTGTAATTTAGCATATTCAAATGAAAGCCTATAATGAGACTAGATGTAGGGTAAAATATAAGAATTTTATATTATTTTTAATACCGCACTGAGTGTGGAAAATTATTAATTAAAAATAATAATAATTATTATTTAGTGTTTACGAAACACACTTCTACGCGTTTTGTTAATAGAAAAGTTTAACAAATCTTTCCATCACCGATAACCTCTATAACGCGAAAAGTGATCCTAAATAATGAAGCTTGTTTATTTGTGTCCATATTTGCAATAAGATTATATATATATATATATATATATATATATATATATATATATATATATATATATATATATATATATATATATATATATATATATATATATATATATATAATATGAGAAATTGTTGTGCAGGTTGCATAATTTGGCATTTCTCATTTGTCTTTTTGACGTTGCAATGGAATTTTGGGTCAAATTAAATATATTTTTACAAATTTCCATTTTGTGTTTAATAAATTAAAAAGGCATGTTTCTAGGACAGGAGAGGGGCTATTTCTGAAAATTAGTTACTCCGTAGTATTACTAAATATTATTGAGACAGAAATGTCAAATGTTTTGCAAAATCTTATTGCAAAATAATAAAATCATTCTATACATGTGGAGGGAGGGGGGGGGGGGATACATAAAATTTTGAGCTACAATTATTTTGGAATGCAACTCACAAAATGCCCAATGTTATTAATAATTACAAATTTTATCCCTTATCTAATGGTAACGGGTCCTTAATCTTTATGATAGGTATAGTTGGTACCAAATTACTCAAGTGAAAAAAAGAAGAAAGGGCGGGGGGGGGGGGGGGGACTTTAGAATTATATATGTACGAGCCTTACAGGTCTTGTAGTATCAATGTTTTTTTAATATTAAATATAATGTTAATTTACTGAACAGAAATTATGGCATGACCCCTTTCTCAGTACAATAATAAAATATTTTAATTTTACTGCAAAAAGTATTTTTTATAACTTTCAAATTTCTGTTTTTGCAATAAATATATTATAGTATTGACTATTGAAGTATAATAAAGTATTACTTAAAAAACTTTAAATAAAATTATACTTGTTAGAGTTAACTTTTAAAGGTTTTTGTTTTTTATCTTTTATATATTATATATATATATAATCTTAAATATAATTTTAATTTATTTCTGCTTGTTAACAAACAAAAATGTAAAAATAAATTTTAATTATTACACAAAGAAAAATGTAATTACCCAAATAAATTAGTTGTTATGTAATTAAAAGAAAATTTAACAATGAAAATGTTAAAAATAAAAGTAACACAATTCACTTTTTTTTTATTGTTACACTTCTGTTTTTTTCTGAATTAAAAGAAAACTAAGAGAGTAAACTTTTTTAGACCTCTCTTTGTTGTTACTTTTTTTTTTTTTTTTTTTTTTACTTTTTTTTTTCTGTTATTTTTTGTACTTGGAGACTATGCCTTGCGGGTCATTTGATGTAAAAAAAAAAAAAAAAAAATACACACTCACACACACAATGTAATTAAGAAAAGAAATAAATTGTACAATGCGAATTAAAGTTGATAGACGGTCAAGTTAAATTGTACAGAATGTTTATTACTTTATAGTGATATTGTGTTGTGTGAGGTTGTTGCAGAAATTTGACACAATATAAATATAATATAGTAGACAGTATAAAAAAATTGTAACTTTTTATTGCTTTTTAGTTATGTCCTGAGAGAGAGAGAGAGAGAGAGAGAGAGAAAGAGAGAGAGAGATTAAAATTGTCATACGACCATCTAGCCCAAATATATTATGCATTTTCAATACTATTTTATCAGTGTAAATTTTTTAAAATATTAATAATAATACAAGGAACATAATATTTAATAGTTTTATAGTGTATAATGTCCAATTGAAGGTACTTTTTTTCATTTCTTATTTTTAAAGTTAATTTAAATAAAATTATAAATCATTGTTTGTTTTTTTAATTGAAATTTTTGTTGAAGCAATTTTAAAATCTAATGTATAAAGTTCACACAAAGCAACATATTTTAATTTGTTTTAATTTTAATTACATTAACGGAAATAGTAAATTACGTAATTTATGCTGCAATTAGGCTATTTTAACATAAATAATACTAAATTAGAACAACACAAATGATTATGCTATACAACATAATATTTATGCTATTGTAGCATTATAGTAATTGTGCAGTATAGCATAGACTATGTTGTATTGAACAAATTGGGCTGAAAATAGGCTAGCACAATTATTACGTTTTTTTTTTTTTTTTTTTTTTTTTTTTTTTTTTTTTTTTTTTTTTTTTTTTTTTTTGTCCGTTTGCGATCTAATTAAATGCCATTCAATTTTCATGCGTAATCAAATGTATTATAATGAAAATATTGTAAATATAAGACCGTATCATTACGCGTGGAGAATTTTTAGGATAAGAAGCGAGTTCTCACAACTTTAGGCTTCTTGCGTGACGAAGGGTCTAAGAAAGGATTGCATTCATTCGCAGTCGGCGTTAGCGCTACGTAATATAGCGCTAATATAATGAGAGATCTGATTGGTTTCCCTTATAATTTACAAACTTTTGATTGGTCGTAGTCATCATACAAAGCCGTCTGCAAACGTAGGTAGCTATTTCTCACCCTTAGTTACGCAGGAAGCCTAAATTTGTGAGAACATGCTTCTCTCCTTAAAATACTCTAGTTATTAGATGCTTAATTCAAAGCATAGAAAAGATGCTGTTTGTTTTTTTATTCATTAAACACAAAATATGATATACAAACCTGATGATAATTTTCACCAGAATGTAAATTTGGTCATACAAGAGAGCGTGAAAATACTGTAGTCTGTGAAGTATGCAATTTGCATGAATATTTCTGTTTATGACGTCAGAAACAGGCAAAAATTAGTATGAAAATGTTGTGTGGGTTGCATAAATCGAATTTCTGATCACTGCTACGGGGCTACTGATGGGTTTTGAGACAAACTAATGTTATTTATGTAAATCCCATCAAGTGTTTTGTGATATAAATGCTAATGTTTTTATGTTGTCTATGCCTTTAAGTTGTGAATTAATAATTTTCAACAAAACACTTACATTGTCTTTGTTTTTGTTTCAGAACATCATCAAGTGTCATACTTCAGAGTTTCATATTAAAAAGGTAAGAAAATCCTCTTGTTTTCTGTAAAGAAATAAAATAATATATTTTTTGTGTACTATCGGTTCCACTCATATTTAAAAGCAGTCATTTTGTTGTCAGGAATACATAGACCAGCATAGGAAAATCGTCAGTTTTATTTTTTAAATAGCAAACAAAACTTCAAACCTCAATCTCAGCCTTATTTATAGGTCCTAATAAGCTAGAAAATTTTGAAAAAAAATATTTTCAGTTGAAATAAATAATAATTAATGCAAAAAAAATCAGGAAAAATTACGTTTCCCCTATGCTGGACAATGCATTAGCACCAAAAACATGGCTACAAAGCGCAACGATATGCAATTGGTCTATTATAATTTTATATCATTTAATAAACTCAAGTACAGCACTTTTAAAATGGTTTTAAAAATAATTAATTGTAGAAATTTAAGTATTGATTATATGGCTAAATCTAATATATTATTAATTCAATATTATACTGTATGTTCATCTTTATTTTATTTCAAATCTCTGACAAGATAATTATGTTCAAATATGTCAGAGGACCATGTAAGTGGGTGTATTGTATACCTTTTATGGCCCTCTCAATAAAAATCATTTATTATTATTATTGTAAACATAACGGATAATTTTTGTTACTACTGATTGCTAATGAAAAAATACTGATTACTGATTGTTTGAAAAATTAAACGTTATGATGTGCATAGTATATCCAATATTTTAAATAGCACATAAAACTTTTTTTTTTTAGTTTCAGTTTCTTTATTGATCAAAATACCAGTTGGTACATGTTGATTAAAAAAATACATACACAAGTACAAATAAACACGTGCATTATAAGTGCATTATGCATTATAAAGTGCATTATAAAGTTTAAATTAGATCCCAACAAGGGGCAAAAATAAAAACGTATAATAATTGTTAAATTTCTAGCACAATTTGTTCAATACAACAATTAGTTTGATTAACTTCATAATAATACTATGCTACAACGCATAAAATATTATAATTCTGGAGGATAAATATTTATACTGTCCCTAATTTAGCATCAGTTATGCTGATGAGTGATGACATATACATGCATAAATTACGTTATTTATTATTTCCTTGGGCGTGAAGGTAAAAAAAAAAAGCAGTTTGAGATTTAATTTTTCAATAATTTAATTTGAAAAATACTTTATTTATTTATTTTTTTTTTTTATTATTATTTTTTTTTTGCTTTTAAATAATACTATTTCAATACAATTTTAAAAATACATATTTTTAACATTATATCCTATATATTAACTTATGTATGATTTATGAAAAATATGGCATATTATAATAATATAAGTACTGACAGAAGATTTTTATCTTCTTTCTTCTCAACTTTAAAATATTATAATAAAATATTTCCAGTGCGTAAAAAAAAAAAAAAAAAATCAATTTGGAAAAATTGAAGCTCTTGTATAAAATGCAATTTTGCTTTCTAAGAAGCAGTTAATTGTATTAGAAGCATTATTTAATTGTGTATGTTCAAACGAAGCAAATTAAATTCAAAATTGCTTTGTTGGGACATCGTATAGTATTATACATTTGGTTACAAATACACAATGCTTTTCCATACAATATAGCTACATCAAATTAAATCTATAAATACAATATAGAAAGCATTAAAATACTATCACTGTCAAACTATATATATGTGTACAATTAAAATACAATTCATTTTCATTCTATATTCACAATGTGTTTTTATGGAAAATATTAAAAAAAAAAAAAAAAAAAAAAAAAACTCGTAAAACTGTTACCTTTCAGTTTTACGAGCTTTTGCCTTTAAAAATAAATATGTAATGTCATTTTAAAAAATACTAAGTAATCGGTATATTGTCGTGTACCTTTTTATGACGGCAACAACAACAACAACAACAAAGTACATACGAGATAACTATATTTATTTTATCATTTAGGTTAAAAAGTACATATTTTTATCAACTTTTTTTAATATAAAAATTTAAATACTTCTTTATTCTTCTTAATTTTACTTTTGCGGTTGCGATTCATCAAAGCACTTTTATATAAATGTCACTTAAATCTTTTCTAGAAATCCTATCGTACTATGGACTTTAAAAATAAATCTATATTTTATGTAATATGCAATAACGAAACATTTTATATACATTTTTCAAACGAGATTAATTATATATTTTTTTTAAAGGAATAGACTAGAAGAAAACATTAACATACACCTCATAAAACACTTGATGGCAATTGCAATTATAACATTAGTGTGTCTTAAAATAATAACCATAGCGCCGTAGCAGCAATCAGAAAATTTTCGACTGATGCAACCCGCATAACATTTTCATACCAATTTTTTTTAGCCAGTTTCTGACGTCAGAAACTGGAATTGTTACACAAATAGCATACGTTACACAGTATTTACACGCTCTCTTGTGGGG
>OX439136.1:12962889-13205389 GCA_949318235.1 Ecdyonurus torrentis
TACAGCAGTACAGTAGAAAATTGCTCTTATTTGTAAAATGGCATGTTCTCAATTTGAAAGATATTGTTAACACTATTCTAGAAATCTAGGACGGAATATCTAATGAAAATAAACAAGGAAAATAATTATATTTTTTCTGTATATTATATAATTTAGCAAACTTATTAGTATCATTTGAGACTTTTTGTATGTTGCTAATTATATTTATATATAACTTGTGAAATTTTACTGGAGCATACAGAAAACAGGACAATGATATTAAATTAATAAACCACGTAATTTATGCTACATTGAATAATTTCTATATAGTAGAGCACAAATGTTTTTATGTTGTAATAACATAATATGCTGAACATCTTAACTATTGCGCTATGTAGTATACTGTATTATATAATCACTACACAATAATAGCATACATAATGATGTTGTGCATAAATTTTGTTGTAATGAGTTAGCATAATTATTACGTAATTATTTTTCTCCGTGCACCAATAAATAAGTAGTTTGCATAAAAGTTAAAACAGATGAATAAAAAGGTGAATAGAATAATAAGTTAAAAAATATATTATATATATTTTACTTCAAACAAAGCAGTTAAGTAAGCTAAAAAAAAAAAGAGTCGAAAGACCATACTCGCTCAAAATTAGGACTAGGATAAGTAAAGGCAATGCTAGTACCTATAGCACCTATATGCTGTGCTATAGGTCTCTTAGCTGAAATTAAAAACAGTATTTTATTAAAATATATTAAAAAATAATTAGGGTGCCGTAATCAGAGTAAATATTTTATATTTTAAGAAGTTTTTTTAATGATTTTTTCACCAAGTGATTTCGTGGCTGCTCCAAGTCCTTACACCCCGGGGAATGTATATAATAATATATATATAATATACAGTACAGTATACTTATTTACATTATAAGCATATGTATTTAATATGCATAATGTCTAAAAATTTATATAAGTCTACAACAAACTTGCTATAAATAAAGTTTAATTATTATTTTTTGCAAATATATTCGAACAGAATATTAAAAGAATATATTTGCTTATATATATATAATATATATTTTTATATAAAATGATATCACATAAAAAGCATACTTTATAAATCCCTTAGTTTATAATAAAAGCACGAATTTTATTATAAAATTGACTTTAGAGATTCTGGGAGAGTGGCTTTCTCTCTCTCTCTCTCTCTCTCTCTTCTTTTTTTAAGTATAAGCACCACATTTTTTCTATAATGCAGTATACAAGTTACTCTCAATTTTTTTTTGCCATTTTCTCTCTCTCTCTCTCTCTCTCTCTCTCTCTCTCTCTCTCTCTCTCAGTATGAAGCAAAATAAAAACATAAAATAAATTTGCATAACTATCATATCTCGTAGCTAAGATTCAAATTTTGAGATAATTTGTACAGGTATAACTTTATCACTAAAATAATGTATAAAAAAAATCCTCTATATATATATATATATATATATATATATATATATATATATATATTTTTTTTTTTTTTTTTTTTTTTGCTTTTGTATTTCTTATAAATTTTTTAAAATCAAGATTAAGCTTATAATTACATTATTACTTTTTCAACTTTTTTTGTACACATCTTTTGTTTTCATGCTTTTCTTGCCCTCCCTGTTTCTTGCAAAACGTTTATGAAATGTAATTTGAAATTCAAAAGGCATAAAATTAAAAAATAAATATTTTAAATAATGTTGTTTCTAAATAAAATGCATGATATTGTAAGTATTTCAATAAGATATAAGTAACCATTTTCATGTAGATAAGGCAAGCATAATATAAATAACTTTATTCTGATGGTGAAGAAAGCTAGATATTATATTGTTAAACATTTAATATATTATCTCTATTTTTATTCAGGATTTATTTCAACTGACAGGAAAAAGAAAAGTTTACTCCACTTCCGTATCTTTGCAGTTACGCTCAGTTAGTTTTTGTAACTTTTTTTTTTTTTACTTAAAAAAAAAAAATGTTTGCATTTGAGTTTTGAATGAAAAGTAAAAGCAACTATGAATGAATAAAAGGAGTCTACAAAGTTCTTATACAAATTTTATGAGGTCTCTCAGCATTTTAAAAGCAAAGTTTCTTTCTCTATATAAATGCTTACATAAAATTTGAAACGAACACTGACTTGTGAGTATAAAATAAATTAAACAGGTTGCATGACATTGAAATATTTATTTCACTATCCTAGCTTTAAGTTTGTGGGATGTCGGCTCGATATGTTTGAATGCAGATCGTGTATTGCCATCATCGTCATCTTATATACTGTATGTATATATATACTGTATATATATATATATATATATATATATATATATATATATATATATATATATATATATATATATATATATATATATATATATAATTTTAATGTATGTTGTGACAGTTTTACTGATTAAATTTTCAGGGTGAATATTTATTGAAATAAGATAATAAAATCAATATTGAGCCTTATAGGGGCCTAATTTTACAACACCCGTAATTCAAAATTTTGCTTAATTGACCCTGTCTCTCTCTCTTTAATGGAAATAATAATAAATAGAATAGAGATTTTCATTATCGTAATAAATATGTAGTATATTTATATATTTTCATGATAAGGCAAGGTTGATATACAATTTACATAATACACTTTTTTTATATTTTATTTTCATATAAACAATAAAAATGAAACAAAGTATTATAAAAAAAAAACTTACGTATAAATATATACCATGAGTTGTATAATATAAAAGTTATTGAAAAACAACAATATTAAAATGTGATACTTTTAGGTTTATTAAAAAAAAAATTGTTAAAACACAATTTTATTTTATTCTTCTTTTTCTCTCATACAATAGTTTTCCAATAATTTTTACATTTATCATTTTATATTATTTAGTATCGTACATAACGTTACATAAGCAAGAGAGAAATGTAAAAAAAAAAAAAAAAAAAAAAAAAAAAAAAAAGTAAACCATCTGTTACGATGGAAAGTTACATTACTGAGCATACTAGACTTATATAAAATTTTACAATACAATTATCACATTAAAAAAAAAGTATAAATAAATAAGTTACGATTTTAACAATTAATTTATGATAATTTTATTATTTAGAAATGTAATTATAATTTTATGTATATTTCATAGGAGAGTTTAGTTTAGAAGTTATTTCAACCACGAGCATTCACTTGTCTCTGATTCTAATCAAGCTATAGAACTTCAATATTCACCTTTCAAAGTTTGGTGGTTATCTGAGGAAAATTATTTGAGAAAATCTGGTCTTTGTAAAAAAAAAAAATCTAATCTTGTTTTGGTCTATACGCTTGATGCTTCAAAATGAGATTCTGGTCACACTCTTCTACTGTCGCAAGATTACGCAAATGTCAGTTAATCTATAAATTTGTAGAGCTGCTTTAATAAGAGAATATATTATAGTAATAAAGACACGTGGTTGATACGAAATGAAATTATAATAAAAATATAATAATATCGAAGGACCACTTCAGAGGGATTTGTACCTTTATTTGATGGCCTCAATAAAAACTATTATCTATCTATCTACAATTTATTTAATAATGTTATTTGTAATAATTACATTACATTTTTGAATTGTTTGTTTTTTATAAACGTCATTTAAAAGTTATAGCATAATATATTTTTCTGAACAATTAAAGCAAGTCGATTTTTAAATTTTCTTAAACCCTATACTTTTTAATAGGGTGTATGCGGATGACGTCATATTTATTGCGCTTGGAGGCCATACTGGAGTAGTGCATAACATTGCTCAGCATAGGACAAACTTCATTTAAGTCAATTTTCTTTGGGAAATCGGTTAATTTTTTTGTTATTGTTATTTTTCTCACATACTTGAGATACTAATTCAACATATTTACAGCATCAACGCTCTCAAAAATATTGTAGAGTGTTTTTAAACTGGCAAAATGATTTTTTTTCCTATGCCACCCATGTTATTGAGTTATCCAACATGGCGTCGACTTTAACATGAATGCATAGACCCTATATTATATAAATTAAATAATAAATAATAATAAATGTATAATCATCAAAAACTTTACTCAAAGAATTTGCAGCAATAAAAACTGCAAGCACAATATATTATATAAGAAGTAAGAATACTTTATGTAAGTTTTTCATTATACGAATCAATATAAAAATTACGCCTCCCCTCCTTTTGATTAAAATGCGCACTTGACCAGAATTAGCCTTGACCTCGTTGTCATTCACACTGGCAGACTATTTCCGGTTCCGGTTGATGAGACAGTCTATAATGAAAACTATATATATATTTTTAAATTCATCATCATGAGTTATTCGTCATATAGTCAATTTACGCCTACTCCGCGTAATGTCTTTTTTACTGTCATTTGGTTTAACATGTGATTTATTTATGTTGTGCTAAAGTGAAGAAACAAAATTACATATTTTACAACAGGGTAGGACAAATACTGTGAACTTTTTATTTTTAGCTTTTTTATTCTTTCTTTTTTTATTGTACTTACTTACTTACTTACTTACTTACTTACTTACTTACTTACTTACTTACTTACTTACTTACTTACTTACTTACTTACTTACTTACTTACTTACTTACTTACTTACTTACTTACTTACTTACTTACTTACTTACTTACTTACTTACTTACTTACTTACTTACTTACTTAACTGTTGCAATTTCAACATTATTGCCTGTATTCTCAGCTAATAGGGTCGGTATTAGATCTAAATCCACCAGATTGCGAAATAGCGACTCTACTGAGTTTATTGTATACCTAGAATCAATGTCAAGTATTATAATAATTCGTTTTTTCCTAGGAGCGTTGGTTTATATAATAAATAAAATTGTATTATTAAAGATATGTCAGCAGCTTTGTTTCAAAAACATGTATAATGTCTAATCTGTTGTATTTGTACTTTTTTTTTTTTTTTTTAACTTTTATGGATAATTAACTTGATGGGATTTGCCTTTTTAACTATGCTTTTGAGCAATACTTCAATGTTTTGTGACTTGACTGTATATTGTCTGTAAAATTTTCTTGCTCAATAAATCAATATTATTATTATTAATTTTTTAATAAAGTTGTTAAATATTTTTATTTTATTAACTCTTGACTCTTGCACATTTTAATAACAACTTTCATACTAAAGTGCTTATGATTGTTATTCATTATTATAACTAAATGATATTTTGATTTTAGCTTTAAACAATACAGAGAAATAATTGAATGAGAGCACTTGATAACTTTTAGAAACTTTAATTCACAACCGAAAAGGATATAAAATTAAACACTTAACTTCTGTTTTAATGAAAAGTTTTGAAATAATGATGTGGTGAAATTATTTTATGACTATTTTGTTGCTTTATGAATTATACTTTTTTCTTCAATAGTGGGCAAAAATAATAGCATATTGTGCATTTTTTTTTCACTTTATTCAATGGAACTTACCGGTAGTTTATGCCAGCCAATCACAGGCAAAAGGAACGAGAAAAGAAGAGGGTAAACCTGATCTTCTACTATTTATCACCTTGACATACTTGAATACTTGACACATTTTTACGTGTTTTGTTGTAAATAAGTCATATGATTTCTTTTTTTAATTACATTTTTGTTGCTATATTTTTATATGGTATAGTTACTATAGAAGCTGATTTATAAAATATGTCAAAATATCGTGTTTTTTACAATACAAATTTTCATCTGTTAAAAAAGAAAAAAAATGATGCTGTAATCCAATTAAAATTTAATCTAGTAAATATATAAACGCTATTTTAGTGTATCATCATCAAATTTGAGAGGGTTAAAAAGTGAACGCACACGCATTGTGCTATAGTAGTTCGTCCTGGATTCTATATAATATGGCAGTGTGTTAAATAGTGCATATACTACAAAGATAACACACAACTAGAAGAGAGAAAAAGGGTTTGCCAAAATCTCTTTATCGACTTTTTTTTTATTTTAAATTTTACCCAAAAGAATACAAAAAAGTTACTATCCTTTTTTTTTTTTTTTTTCTTTGTTCAGTATAAAAATAAGCTTTGGATAAAAAAAATGCATGTATGTATACTATATGTATGTATGTATCTTTTGGCACTAGAGAGAGAAAGAGGGAGAGATGGAGAGAGAGAGAGAGAGAGAGAGAGAGAGAGAGAGAGAGAGAGAGAGAGAGAGAGAGAGAGAGAGAGAGAGAGAGAGAGAGAGAGAGAGAGAGAGAAAAAGTAAGTTCGTGTAATTTTGTCGCAAACTAGCTATGTTTTCTGTTATGTATATATATTTTTTTTGTTAACAGATCTACTTTTAATATTCAAATGGAAAACTAGGTTACTTTAAAAAACACATGTCAACATGTTATTTTTTATATAATAATTGAATTGCACTTTATTTTCCATTGCACTTTATATAAAAGTTGATTTATATATATATATATATATATATATATATATATATATATATATATATATATATATATATATTATTTTCTTGTACATTCTGCAAACAAATGTTTGCACAAATGAAATAAATGTAATGACATTTTTTAATATAATTTAAATATTCGTGAAATTAAAAAAGAAATAAGAAATATATATGAAAAATAAAATTTTAAAATAAAACGTAACCTATAAATCACATAGATAAATCAATTGTGCTTATTGAAATAGAAGTCTTTAACTGATGTAATGTGATAAGCAAAATAATTAAAAGAAAAAACAATGTTTTCGCAATACAAAGGGGTGAGAAATTCATCTTTCATAATTTATCGAGTCTCGGTGTAGGTGTAGTATTACTTATTATACATGGTGAAGAAATTAGTATTGCTAAAGAATAGGTATGCTGTCCTAAATCTTTATCCCACGGCACCTGTTATTGACTTGTGCGCTACAGGTAAGCTTCAAGTGCTTTTGTCTGATCAAAACTTTTATTCTGTATAGAATATCGTCATTTTAGTTAAATTAATCATATAATTTTCAAGAGATTAGAATTAATTGTCTAATAAAGGAACAACTATTTTAAGGCCAACTATAAGTGTTTTTGCTCATATACGCTCCGTTTTGACGTTCTGCGCATGCGTAGTAAGTAGAAACGGAAGCGGATGTGACCGAAATCACTTATAGTCGGCTTCAAAACAGTTGTTTCTTTATTAGTCAATAAGTTAAATATTTTTACGTAACTAAATAATATTTATTAAATTACAATATTCTTTAAGGAATAAAGTCATTTTATATTATTATAATTTATAATAAAAATAAAAAATAAAATCAAAAATATCCACATATTAAATTTATTAACTAGTAATTACATACTCAGCAGTAGTTACAGTCTTTATGTAAAGTACGTAATGTAATAAAATTATTTATGTTTTAGCTTGTTGTACGTCCTTAAATTCGTTAAAAAATAAGGCTTTTTAGTAATTTGTCATACTTATAATCGAGTTAAATTGCTGATATTATCAGCTAATTCTGTATTAAAAATACTCTATTTTAGTAATTAAATTATATTAAAAAAAAGCTATTGTACATTATGTAACTTTAACACGTAATTATTTTGCTTTATTGACATTTTTGTTGTATTGATTTTTTTACGACAACGGAAATTAATTAGCAGTCTCTCTCTCTCTCTCTCTCTCTCTCTCTCTCTGTCACACACTTAGAATTCCACTATGACTTTAATAAGCACATAGACTAACAGCAAAGACAAATATATAATAACTCTTATAGTATATATGATAGTGCTATCTTTAAACCATTAAAATGCATTTATAAATTGAATCGTTTGTAGAATATTGCATTTATTTATTTTTCTCTTATTGCAAATGCAAAGAGAATTTGTAATTTTATTGATCATATATTTCTTTCAGATAAAAGGAACTTATAAATGCATCATTTGCCTTTATTGAAAATAAAAAATATATTTTTATATTGCAGAATAAATTTTCCTTGATCTACTTTATTTTAATACAATATACTATATTTTATATGACAAAATAAAATAATGCATAATATACCATTTGAAAATCAATTTTTTATAAATTTGTCTTATTATTCTGTAAAACGTAAAATTTGATTACAATTATTGTCATTGATATGTTTGCATTCAATTTTTAACTTAATTTTATGCAGGATTTTGTAAAAAAAAAAATATATAAGGGAAAAAGCATTCGTTAATCATAAATGGCATGGAAAGAAGCCTTGCTAATACTAATTTTCTTTTACTTATCATTTCAACAAACATTATTATTATTATTAATATTATTTTTTCTCTATCAAACCTCTAGGCGAGGTACAACTTATCGTCGTGGTTCCGCTATATTGTCCGATGTCCACTTGGTTCAAAGTTTACTAATGTCCGATGTCCATTTGGTTCAAAGTTTACTAATGTCCGATGTCCATTTTTTTTAAAAAGTACTAATGTCCGATGTCCATTTTGAACCAAAAATTTTTTATTGTATTTTTCAATCCAGAATTTTGTTTTACATATATATTTCAAATTTCTTATAGCTAGCCTTAAAAATTGAAAATTTATAGAATAAAAACTCGAAATATATTGCGAGAAAATACGTCAGCTGATACGCGGTACGCCTCTTTTTACGAACACGCAGATATCATTTGCTTGTCAAAACTTGTATTTTAACGAAAAGATAACAATATTTCTTTAAGAAATTAATTTAAAAATTGATAGCTATATTTACCGGCTTATTACGGTTAATTTTCAATAACTAAATTTTCAATAATAGTAAATTTCTACAATCGATGCTATACTTCAACTTAAAATTACGCAGATATAAATTTAGAGTTTTTTTTTTTTGACATATAAAATAAACATTTACATTTTTAATTAGCATTTGTTGGTTTAAGAATTGATTAAAAAATTTATTATATGCAAAAGTATACTTTTATATACAAAGAAAAATTATTGTATCGCAATAGACGATAAGAAAAAGTTTTTTTGTAATATTTTCTATAATAAAAAAATAATCATATTTTTAAACATTAAATATTTGCAAATTTTATCGCAAACAGTTTGCAAAAGAGTATAGTGTTAAACTACCCCTATCTGTTTTTCCACTTATTTTGAAAATGTTTTTTTTTCTCACATAGAAAATAAAAATTTCGTCTGAAATTCATAATCACGAAATATAACTTATCCATATAGCTGCGCAACCTGAGTAAATACATGCAGTGCTTGAATTAAATTTATATTTTTCTTTAATTGCAAGTTGCAGGTCAACATAAAATGAGTTATGAATTCTTTGACTCTAAATTTTAATTTGACATGTTTACTGTCTGCAGTTGCATAGAAAAGAATTAATTTCAAGTTTCTGAACAAACCTATGGTTCAAAAATAGAGCAAAAGTAGTTATTAACTGTGAACTAATTTTGTTTGTGATAATTTTTTTAAACTGCTCCAATATATTTTCTGATGTATTAATTTGTATGACCATTTTTTAAAATTATTACTAAGTGAACTTAAAAACAAAATTAAGGGAATTTTGAATTTGTAATATTAGATATTCTATACGGCGATCATCCTTTTTTTTTTTCTTTTTTTTTTTTTAATTTACTTAAGTCAACTTTGGAGCAAGTAATACTTATTATTTTTACGCATATTTTTGGTGAGTTGCGTCAATTATCGCGCTGTTGCTATTTCGTATCGTGCAATATAGAAACTAAAACATCATATTATAGGCAATATACCGAAAATTCAGAATATTGTTTTATTTTGTTAATACAACGCTTCGTTCATGAGTTATGATTTTTTAAAGTTTGAGTTTGCGATCTTTTTTGCTCAACCGAAAGAGTATTTATTTTATTTCTAATAAAAATATAACATATTTATAATAAATAATTTATGCCTTGTTTGTCAATATTTATGATAGTAATAACTGTTAAATGCCTCATTAATACTGCAAATATTAAAGGATATAATTAGTTTTTTGTGTCTCCTGAAAAGTGGTCAAATGTGGACATCGGACATTAGTAAACTTTGAACCAAATGGACATCGGACATTAGTAAACTTTGAACCAAGTGGACATCGGACATTAGTAAACTTTGAACCAAGTGGACATCGGACAATATAGCGGAACCACGACGTTATGCTAGTTATTTACATATTTACATTGCATTTATACTGAATTTACACTCCCGAGACTTCCGAAACCCTATCATAAGATTATTATTATTTCACACTGCATTAAAGCCCTTGTCAACTTACTTTTTTATCATTTAGAATACTAGATTAATAATTATTATGCATTATCTTATTATCCATGAATTAGACACCACCACGTTGATTTTGTATTTATTTTCATTTTGGTGGTTATTTCACGTATCTGACGTCACAATGTACCGATGGGGTTTTGATGGCGTGCAAAGAACTTGAGATATATAAGGGCTTAAATTTATCACGTGACCAGAGCGGTGACTGTGATTATCGGCGGTACATTGTGACGTAAGATGCGTGAAATAACCGTCAAAATGAAAATAAATGAAATTAAATACAAAATCAATGTGGTGGTGTCTAATTCATGGATAATAAGATTTAATAATTATCAATCTAGTATTTTAAATGGACAAAAAGTAAGTTGACAAGGGTTTTAAGATTTGTAATTTTTAATATTCTATTAAGATACATTTTTAAGTTTTGTAAGCAAATATATTTATTTTTTAACTTAATTTTACCTGCGTTATAATAATAAAAAAAGTGACAGAGAATTAAATGAAGTTATAAGTTATAACATTAATTTAAGCCTTTAAAAAAAAAAAAAAAAAAAAAAAAAAAAAAAAAAAAACTCTCACCGACCCTGTTTTACCTATTTCTACATATCCCTAGAAATCGATCGATTTCTGTAGACGTATATATAAGTGCCAATTTATCTTGCAAGACTATAAATCACGTTTGTGTCGAAGTTTGACCGAACAACAAGAAGTGCTTTGGGATATAATCCTTGAAAATATATAGCAAAGATAATAATAATGCAGCTAACTATAAATTTTGCACGAACCTTTGCTTTGAAACACTCCACAGCTTTGTTATTATAAAATTGATTATTCAGATATAGTTTATTGCTAGCTTATAATTAAGTCCGCAATATTATAGTAAATAGAATAATATACAACAATGAGTATTCTTTATAAAAAATAAATACTGAATTGGCATTTTTATAACTCTAAAGAGTTTGTATGCTTGTTGCATTCCTCAGTTAAGCAGGGAGAGTAAGATGCAATTTTATTATGCAAATTACTGGTTCAAAGTTTTTTTTTTTTTTTTTAATTCGGTTATCGTGTGACTGCACCGATTCCAAAAAAGTAACAATAATAACATAAATTATAATAATAATGAGGAATACTAGGCATACTTAAACGTATTTTAAGTATAAAAAAAATCATCGCTGGTAGTGACGGTACGAAGCACTTTAAAAAAGTACACGTGTATAGTGATCGTTCATAATGCATTAACATTAATACACTTTGTTTATTGTGTATACGTAAAAAAAATATATATAAAAAAAAAGGAAGACAACATCTGAACAAATATCATCAACGGATGATGCCTATCTTCCAAAAATAAGATGTTATTACGACTATCAACAATCATATTGTTAAAGCATCAGAAAAAAAAATATATCTCACAACCAGAACTTGTCATTGTCAGAACAGGAGAAGAAGAAGAAGAAGAAAAAAATCGATTGACTTTTTTTTTTCTTCTTCTTTTTTCTTTATTTTTTTTTTCTTGACAAGAAAGTCTGTTTTTCCCCATCTTATTACTGCACTCTCTTTAAAATAAAAAATTGTGTGGGTGGTTATCAACAATGAAAGAGTGAAAGGGATAGTGAATGAGAGAGAGAGAGAGAGAGAGAGAGAGAGAGAGAGAGAGAGAGAGAGAGAGAGAGATGTGACCTAATTTCACGCGTTCGTACATCATAAATCATTATCTCTATATAGTACAGTTTGAAATAAACAATAAATTTATAGATATCAATTGTTGTTAAGGGTGACAAACTCCTATCTTTTCTCTACTGACATCTTAGTTGTCAATTTTATCGATATTTTACTCTATTGAATAAAAATTTACGCTATCTGCTGCTATATATAATGCAAGTATATTCATAGAAATGCCTGCCTTTGATGTATTTGTGAAGGCATAAAGAAGAAAAAATACAAGACAAAAGATCTATTTTTACGGCAGGTTGGTTTCAAAAGACCTAGTATTTTCAGATTATGATACTAATTAATTACATAGTGTATCAGTTACCAGTACAAATTTCAAAATCCATTTTTTGTGGGAGAAAAAAAAAAGAATGAAAAAAAAAAAAAAAAAAAAAAAAAAAAACGGAAAGGAGAGGAAATTTTTCAACAAAGCTGGTATTCTAACATTTTATAATACTTATAATAATAATATCTCATTAAAGCATACTTAAATGAATAAGTATTCAAAGAATGAAATCTTACACTTAACGTTATAACTCGATCAAGGAAATAATTATTAAAATAATTAGTGGATAATCTTTTTAAAAATATTTAAAAATTGAATAATATAAAGGAAGGTAATACAAAAGCAAAATAAGGATAAAGTTACTATAATATAGTGGCTATATTATTATTTATAGTATATCATTAATACAAAATCCAAACAAGGCACAGTACACAGTATATTAAATCGGAAGGGGAAATTCTCAAAAAATATATAGTCACGGAAAACATAAATTTAAGAAATTATTCAGATACATATAAGTATATAAGTAACTCTTCAGTACAAACCAATAACTTTTTTGAAAAAAGTTTAAAAAGTAACTTGTTATTATAAACGTAATTTCTTTAGCGGTAAATAGTTCACTCTTTAGATTCTAAAAAACTTAGTACGAATTTATTATAAAAAAAAGTCTAAATACTTTAGATAATTTTTTCCGTGTGTTGTCTTTACTTCAACAGATTTTAACTGAAATTCAAACAGTGCAATAGTTTTAATTATATAGTAAATTTGATTGCATGCACAATAATTATTTTTTTTAAAAAGTATTAATTTACGGTGGAATTAAATTTGTTGCACAGTTCATATTACAATACTCCGTTATTGTATATTTTATTTAAAAAAATAAATTGTTATAAATAAATATTTATTGTGTTTGGAGTTAAAATTAAATTGCATATATATAATCAATTAAAAACATTTTCAAACTGCTATAAAGCCATGAAAATTGCAGTTTCTTTAAAGCTTTATTATCACTGACACTATTTTTTTTTTGTAATATGTTTTGTTCATTTGGTATCGTAGAACGCAATGATGTAATATAATAATACAAATTCTTTAATTCTCAATTAGAAAAAAAAAAAAAAAAAAAAAATTACATGAACTTACATTGAGATTTACATTACATTGAGATTATATACAATAAATTTGAATATTTTACAAAATTAAAGGGTTGCATTATAAAAGTTTGAAATGCAAAGTATAAAACTTTCCCATTAAAACAAAGTTAAAAGTTTTATATGTACGGGGTAATACTTTCCTATCATGCTTACTGAAGCGATGTATTCTATTAACAAAACTAAATTTCAAGTTTAAATGTTAGAAAATTGAATTAAAAGTAAAGTTTTAATGAAATATCTCTATATATAGGAAAAGTGTGATAATAAAATGCAATGTATACTATTCCTGCTATTAATAGATACCCCTGCTCTGTAAGTTTAATTTGATTATTATTAACCCGTATAATAATGTAATCTAAAATAAATTATTAGGGTTGTAGATAGGGGGCTCCTGTCTCTAAAATTTAAAAACTCAAATTCAAAAAAAAAAAAAAAATTATGAAAAAAATTTAAAAAAAATCTTACAAAAAATTTTAATTTTTTTTTTTTTTTTTTTTTTTTACAAATTTCTGTCTTAAAATACGTAAAGGTGTTTCTAGTATTTCTCATTGAAATAATTCCTGAATCGGTACATTAGTTCTTTTCCAGAATCGCAGATAAACGTGTTCCTCCCCATAGCTTTTTTCGCGGGCAATACCGATAAGCTCTATTGTAAGAAACATATTTGATAACATTTTTAGGTTCCTTTATTATTACATAAATATAAAAGAGAAAAAAATTTATTGAAATTTGACATTATAATTTTATTTTATGACTTTCAATGGAAAAAAAATAATTTCGAAATTTGGCAAGGTAACCCTCCCCCCTTTTTTGCTTCCATATTTGGTGTTTTGTTATCTCCTGTGCTGAAAAAATAGTATTTTCAACTAATAAATACTATATTATATATTTGTTGTTAATGACATACTTTTAATTAAAAATTTAATTAGTTACATTTGTTATATAAAAGTTTGTGATTTACGGAAATGAAAAGTATATTATATAGACCTTTCTATAGAAATTGAGGCATAAACTATATTACGATACAAACTGTTATCAAGAAATACATTCAATACATCAAAGTAAAATATTGTAAAAGAAAAGGAAGAAGAAGAAAAAAAAAGTATTTTATTTGTTATTTCGCCACCTAAGGGATGATTTGAATGGTCTGTGATGCTGAACGTGTTTCTCTCTCTCTCTCTCTCTCTCTCTCTCTCTCTCTCTCTATTTCTCTTATTTATGGAAATGCATTTTTACATCTAGAGCATATTTTTATACTTCAAAAGAAATGGTGAAATATTCTATCTTTTAGAAGAGTGCTGGGTAAATAAGTAATATATCAAAAGACAAATAAATAATAAGGTAAAAGATTTAATTCATTAAATTTTTAAACAGCAAGCTTTGTATTCTATCTTGGCTTCATCAAGAATCTACTTTTACAATTTCATATATGAGTATGAGTATAAAAATAATAATAATGCAAATTGAAAAGGTAAAAACTTGTGTTTACTTTAGCAATTTATATATTTTTAATGTATATAAATGAAAATATCTGCCATATAACTTCAGTATATATTTTTTATAAGTATGCAGACTAGTGTACAATATTCATAAATTTTTATCATCTGTTGCCTTCAATTCCAGTATCAAAAGGTTACGTGTATCATTTCATATTAAATTTTTTTTATAGAAGGTTAGAATTGAAATAAGTGCAATTATATAGATTCATAAACAAACCATTAAATAATAAATATTTGTTTGTTTTTCTTCTTTAGATTTCAAATATTTATTTTGCTGTTTTTAATTTATAGATATTTTGCATGTCATATTGACTTGCAACAGTTACAATTTTTTTAAAAGCTGTAGAAGATTTTTAATGTCTCACACCATACACCATAACTTGCACAACGATCTTTTCGCGTCAAGATGAGGCTTCTACACTTTACAAATTTTCAATGAATTAACGATCTATACTTTACAAAGTCACGGCTACCTGGAGTTTCTTCTATTATAAAACAGGTGTGTGAAGCTCCAGGTAGCCGCAAATTTGTGAAGTGTAGACTGTAGATCGTTCATTCTTCGGAAATTTGTAAAATGTTGTAGCTTCATCTTGACGCGAGCAGATTGATAAGTTATTTAAAATATACTTCCTGAAGTACTACAAGTCTAAAAATAATAATAAAAAAAAATTTATAATTATACACATAAAAATAAATCGTTGAAAAAGCAAGGTGCTGTCAGAAAATGCCATAATTTATTTTTCTTAGGATCTGATCGTTATTATTTTAATTAACATTAAAACATAAAAATCTCAAATCCTCGTATTTCTAAATATGACATCAATACACTTTAAAGATATTTGAAATTTCTCGAAACTTAAAAAAAAAAAAAAAAAAAAAAAAAACGTGGGAATATTTTTGTACATATCTTTGAAATATTTTTGTTGACTTAGTGAAAACTTTGATGCTTTCAGTTATGCTCCTTTTCAGCTCTCATAACAAAGTAACTACCACAAAAAAGTGAGTTACAGTGGAATTTTCTAAAAGCACCATAAAGTTTAGTGGCGCCTTCTTTCTGACCACTTTAATGTTTTTTTTTTTTTTTTTTTTTTTGAAAAATTTGTATACAAGAATCTCTCTCTCTCTCTCTCTCTCTCTCTCTCTCTCTCTCTCTCTCTCTCTCTCTCTCTCTCTCTCATATACTTTAACACTGCAGAGTTAAAACGTTACGTTACATCGCTTTAAAACATCAATATTCAGTTTTATAAACAATTTTCCTCAAAAATTCATGGTAATTCCTCATTATTCCCATATAAGCTACTTTTATACCATATGGTTGAAATGTTCAATATTTTACTTCTTTATATTGCAGTATTTTAGGATTAACTTTGGCTAAGCCTTTTGAAATTGCATAGTAAAAAATTGAAGCTTATATTTTTGTATAGAAAAAGTTAGATTTATATTACATACATACATGTTGTAAAAAAAGTAACAACTTCTATTTTTAAGATATGTATACATATAAACCGAGGGACAATATAGCTTAATTATATGAAATTTACATGATAATGTATAATATTTACGTCAGTCGAGGGGAATTTTGATGGTCATTTCCTTCACTTGTAATCATTTTGATAACAGTATGTTCTACAAAATATTATAGTCAAATGTTGATTAGTACTTATTCAGCTGAAAGAAATTTTAAATAAGGTCAATCAAACAAGCCTTGTGATTACTATATAGTTTGTTCTGTAAAGTACAGTGAATCTTATTAAAGGCGTAGAACACCTTAAACAAAAAAAGTTGTGTAATATCCTAACAAACCTGAAAATCAACGTTGATTTGGCTGGAGTCATTGATTTCCAATTTATTTTCCATTCCACTAGTGGTCACTGACGTCACAGCTCGCCCGGTTTACGCGCGCGTAAAACAAGCAAGCTGTGACGTTAGTGACCGCCAGCGGCATTTTGTGAATGGAAAATAAATTAGAAATCAATGACTTCGGCCAAATCAACGTTGATTTTCAGGTTTGTTAGGATATTACGCCACTCTTTTGTTCAAGGTGTTCTACGCCTTTAACAGTGATTGGTTGACCAACAAAATAAGACATATTAATTGGTTGATCTGTTTTTTTGAGCCGATAAAAGTGAGTCGCATGTTGAATATATGGATTTTTTTTTTTTTTTTTTAAAGTTTCGTTTATTCTTATCATATATCAGGTCCAAAACCGCATTTTGTTAATGTAAAATAAATTAGTAATCAATGACTCCGACCAAATTAACGTTGATATTTAGGTATGTGAGGATATTAGTCATGTTTTTGATTTATGGTGTTCTACGTCTTCAATATTTTCATTGTTGTGAAAGGTCTTTAAATTCAACATTTTCCTTTTTATATTAAAATATAAAAGTCTAAAATCAATGTTAGTGATCGATTAAAGATACGATGATTTTTCTTTCCGTTCTCAAAATATTGACGATTATCACTAGAACTTTAATAATGTATTTATTATATAGCAATAAAATAAAATGAAAGCAATTTAATGACTGATGTAAATGTTATAGAAACATCTGGTTTTAAAAATATAGTTACTTCTATTTCAAAAACATTCATCTCTCAATTTAGATGTCTAAACATCATTTCAAAATAAACATTTCACTTAATGTATGTGTCATTGCTTTTTAATTTTACTGCGTGCTAAAATCTAATGAGCCTTTTAAACTTTTTATTCTCCTTGTCTACATGAAAAGATGTTTAAATTTGGAGTTATTCTAAATAAGTGAACATGAGGTATGTGACTTAAAATTGACAGGGCAGAACACCCCCCACCCCCTTTTTTTCTTCTTTCCATCTTATTTACTCAGTGATAACTTAATTCAGTATATAATTGCTGCATTTTTGTATAAAAAATAGAGTTGTCATCAAGTATAATAATTTAAATTATATATGTTATAGAAATTTTACTTTTATAAGGTCCGATGTTAATTTCACTTAGAATCTAGGAAAACAAAATATATTATTTTAGCACACGTCTTTTTATTTTTTTATTATTATTATTATTTTTTTTTTTTTTTGCTGGTTTGACTTGAACTTAAATTCAGCGTGAATTCAAGCTTAAAAGCTAGCCAAAGCTTGGTAAGCATAGGGTTTAAACAAACTTAATCTTGGAAACGAGCTTTCGAGTGTGGGAACAGGAAGATTTTTTTTTCCCATTTAGGAAATTTGAAACTTTTAAAAAGACGGAAATTGTAAATTAAATAAAGAATACCTACAACCTATACTGTATATATGATTGAAATTTGATTTTACTTTACAGAGACTTTCAGTATCATATTATGAACTTTTTTTTTTTTTTTCCCCAATGCTTGTTTCTTACACGAGTCATTTGCGTCTTAACTCGAGCTTGATCGTTTTCGAGCTAAAAGCTTAAAACTCGGAGATTTGAACTTTTTTTAAACCACGAGCTCCCAAACTTTAACTCGGAAGGGTGCTCAAAATTTGCAGCTTTAATTTCATTTTTTATTATCTCTTAACTTCTGGTTATGAATCCTGAAATATAAATTTCCATCGTATTTCAAGTGACACAGTGCAGTATATCGGTTACCTTTTATATTTTAGAAATACGAGCTTTCGTATACTTTCTTCCGAAACCACCTTTACATTATTTAGCTTGTGTGATACAATAAATAAAATTAACAAATAATTTATAATTTTCTCTATTCTGTTCAAATATATTATCTTCATCACATACTTGGAGTTAAACTTCCTAGCTTGACGATATTTGAAAGAAAATTTTAATTAATATTTATTAAATAAATTAATAAACAAAATAAATAGAAAGCAATTAATATGAAAATTAACTATAAAATAAGCGCATTGACTTTTTTTTTAACATTTATTAAAAAGGCATAATATAATATTTTAAAAGCAATTAACAGAAATGTAAAATTTTATTTGAATGGTGCAATATTTTCTGAATGCAATAAACCTTTGACTTCACACAACTTTCAATTTAAATCCTGTAAATTTCCATGTAATTAAAAATATAATTAATTTGTGTAAATATTGCTAGATGTAAACAGGAAATTGGAACTGTATAATATTTTTTTCTTAACTTTAAATGAATATTAAAATTACTTTCAACATTTCAAATCTATGTAAGCAATAATGTACTTATATGTATGCAATTTTATTTTATAACGTTCATGCACGTCAACATACACGTGTTTTATATACAACAGAGTCACTTGAAAGTATTTATTTTTCTCTTATAAAACACTTTTGTTTATTTAAAACGTATCGTTAAACAAATATTTATTTAACAAGTTGTAAACAATGTAGACAAAACGTAAAGTGCATTATAAAGACGATCTATGCAAATATTGTGCTCTGTAATCTTGAATTGTTATATAATGCACAAATGGAATACTTAAAAAGGTTGAAAATTTATTTAAGGCGGGAAATCAGCTACTGCGGGATTTATTGATTAAAAAGCTGTAAAGACAGAAAAATCTGAAATTTTGTACAGTGATACATTAGGATTACATATCTTCAAAAATGTACAAATTTTGGGGGGTCACCATGCTAGATTTTTAATTATGATTTTTTGAAGTTTTAGTCCCATAAGAGCCCATGTTAATTTCAATAATTAATTTATCTCTTATCTGATGGTCACGGGTTCTGAAAATTTTATCATAGGTAGCTGTTACTATTAACTTTCAAATGGCATCATAAAATTTGGAAGTTTTCTCTTTAGATTTTGAGATACAAGCTATCTGAATACAACCCTTAAAACATTTAAATGGCCGGATTTAAAATTATAAATTTTTTAAAGACGTGTTAAAGTTTTATATATATTTTTGAAATGTGGCTTTCAAGTAATATAATAATAATGCCTTTTTTTTTTTTTTTTTTTTTTTTTTTCCTAAACGCATTTCTTATATGTAAGACTTGTAAGGAAGTTATCGGTTTAAAAAAAAAATTCGTAAAAATTTCCTATGGCTAAAAACATGTAAAAGTATGTCTAGTATTTCTAATTTACATTTCTCCGAAATCAGTGCAGTAGTTTACTCAAAAATTGCAAAAAAAAAAAAAAATAAAATAAAAAAAAATAACACTTTTTCCCCATAAGCGTAATGTTAAACTAGGGGACCCTTAGCTTTCCCCGCGTCTCCCCGTGCTCTTAACCAATAACCTCCAATTTTTGGTACAAACTACAAATAAATGTAAATTTAAATAGAATGTTTTTTTGTTTTTTTTTTAAATATAAAATTTAATAATAATAGTCCAAAAAAAAGTACTTATAAACATATTTTTAAACAATGAAACACAAGTATAAGTTTAATAAATATTTTTACGTAGCCGTTGTTTGAGGAAGACTTAAAATTCATTAATTGAAATGAAAAACACACACATAAACCAAATTACCATCGCTTAATATTATACTTTGCTCTTTAACATTACCTTTGAGTTAAATTGACGCCTAATGTTAAAAATGTATAGTTTAATCACATAAATGTATATCTTTAAATTTATAACGTTGATAAATTTCATAATCATATGTTGTAGGCAGCTTATCACATAATATTAAGTTAACTTATTGTATTAAAAATATTTACGAATAAAAATGTTCTACTACTGTATAAAATATTTTGTAAAGATGTTAAGAAAAAAATTCTTATTTTAAAATGAAAAAAACATGACGAGCAAAAGTTGACATTTTACTTGATGTGAAGCTAATTCCACGGTATTAACTTAAAGTTACAGCTTGTCAACATTTGTCATCTTTTTTTTTTTCTCTCGTTGAAAAAAAAGTGAGAGGGAAGAAAAAATAAAAACGAGGAAGAAAGTCACGTTGTCTAAGCTCTTATTAATAGACTTTTTGAACTTGTCACAGCAAAGTAAAAGTTCTCTCTCTCTCTCTCTCTCTCTCTCTCTCTCTCTCTCTCTCTCTCTCTCTCTCTCTCTCTCTCTCTCTCTCTCTCTCTCTTCGCAATATGTAACTATTGTGTGTATGTATTATTTATTTTGCTTTGTACTGTATTCATTAAAGTAAATAATGTACGTAATTTAATTTAAAATACATGCTTACAATGTTATTATTATTATTATTATTATGTTTTCTTTTATTATTATTTAATATTTATATTACTTTTATGAATGCTCAGTTCAAATATAGGATGATGAAATTATCGTACCGTACACTTATATTTAAATACTTCATCAGTAGCTAGGGGTGATGATTAAGAAATACTTTGTATTTCTAATTTAAATTTCTCTAAAATCAGTGCAGTAGTTTTCTCAAAAGTTGCAAAAAAAAAATAATAATAATAATATTTTTCTCAAATTTTGAAGTTAAGAACGCTGTAGAGTTAATACTATGATATGATAATATATCTCTTAAATAATATGTATAAACAAAAATAATTCATAGCATAACAAAATAATTAATGGAGTAATTTTTCGATGCTAAATTTATATGTTGATGTTTTTGTGGAGGTTTACAAGACTTTGATGAAAAATAGAATGACATCGTGGAATTTCAAACGTAATGAATCTTTTATTGCATGAAAAATTCATCCATGTTATACATATCTTACTTTATTTTAGTTTTCGCTTCTTGTGGTTTTAAAATATATTTACTTTGGAATAATAGTAAAATTGAATTTTTTTTTCTCAAGCTTTGAGTTGAATTACATTGAAATAATATTCAATTTCAATTGCCCATTAAATTGAATATTTAGGCTAAAAATAATAGTATAACATTTGGGTTTATACATTATAAGAAAAAACAATCACTTTGCTAGGAAAATAATAAAAATAGTTCGTGTTACAAATATCAAATAAGACAAGGGCAAAACTGTAAAAATTTTCTCTATTTTTTTCTTTAAGAAGTACTATGTATTCAAGTTTAAAAAGATACAAATATAATATATTATACAAGAAATAGAAATAATGTCTGGAGAAAAATGTTATCTGGCATGGCGCCAAAATTTAAATTTGTTAGTAAGTGAAGGGTATATGGAATGGCCTTAGGTTAACAATCATTTGAATGACAGATTTAGGCTAAACAGTGACGTGTGACTTCATTTTACACTGAGAAAAAAAAACTGTTTGCATATAGAAATGTGGTATGTCAGTCTTGGATTTTATTATACATGTAGTACATTTAGAGGGTTTTTTTCCTCTCAATTATATTGATATAATGGTGGTTGTCGTTGAGGCATGGGATCGTTATGATTTCTTATTCTTTATTATTCAAAAACTTTTTTTTTTTTTTTTTTTTTTTTAACGACGTAAGTCGAAAATATTTTTATAACTTTTATCAATTGACAGTATTATGACAATAAAAATCCATACTTCTAGTAACATAGTATGAATTAATATTAATCAATGATCGCCAAGAGTTAAGTTACAATGGTTATTCAGATGAATGTTTAAAGGCGTAAAACACCTTGAACAAAAAAGTTGTGTATAATAAACCTGAAATTCAACGTTGATTTGGCAGGACTCATTGATTTCTAATTTATTTTCCGTTCACAAAACGGCGCAAAAGGTCATTGACGTCACAGCTTGCTTGTTTTACGCACGCGTGGACCAGGCGAGCTGTGACGTAATTGACCGCTCGTGCCATTTTGTGAATGGAAAATAACTTAGAAATCAATGACTCCGGATAAATCAGCGTTGATTTTTAGGTTTGTTAGGATATTACACAACTTTTATGTTCAAGGTGTTCTACGCCTTTAAGAGACTAGAAAGATTGAATGAACCTGATGGACCACTTGCAATAATCGTTGTTTGAATGTTGTGATGTATTTATGATAAAGATTTTTCCATAAGAAATGCATTAGGAATATTAAAATTTATATGTTAAAATTCATGTTAAAATATTTTTTTAATTGCAAGAGTAGTCGACTATATTTCAATGTCATTGTTGTCGTTATGCGTAGTCTCGTATATCTGAATTTCTGAAATACAAAAGTTAAACTCTTTACTGTTTTGATGTCATTAGAAAGTCAATGGCAATAATTACAAATTTCAGGACACGTATATATCCATCGGATAATGGAGGAAAATAAAAATGTTGAAATTAACACGGAGTCTTACAGGAGTGAAATTTAAAAACAAAAATTGGATTATTCAATATTTTCTTATCGTAACTTACCATGTTTTTATATATTTGAAGCTGTTTATCTTTTAGCAAATATAAATGGGCAAAACAACAGCAAAAACTACTTTTGATCGAATTAAGTTACAACAGTTATAATATAAATGTTATAATATGTCCAACTGTTGAAAAAAAATTCTGATATTTTAGTAGAATAAAACACATTAGGCTTAAACAAATCCAAGTCCACATACAATTTTACTATCAGTCTACTTGTGAAATATTAAGCCTTATATAAATCCCATGATAATATTACTAATTTATATCTCCGTTATCTAAAATACTCTAAAATATGTATCATTGGTAGATAATTATCAAAAACTTTGAAACCACGTCGAAATAATATACCCCTTTCACATTCTTGCGCTTTGTTGCCATGTTTGTGGTGCCTAATGTATTGTCCAGCATAGGAGAAACATTATTTATCTCTTAATTTTTCACTTAAAAGGAGTTTATTTCAACTGAACGAATTTTTCTCATATTTTTAGATCTTATTAGGAGCTAGAAATAAGTCTTTGATTGAGGTTTGAAGCTTCTTTTGCTATTAAATAAAATAAAAATGATGTTTTTCCTATGCTGGCCTGTGTATTCATAACCAGCAAAATGGCAGCTCTTAAATATGAGTGCAACCAGTATATAATAAGACAAAAATAGAATTCTAGAAAATCAAACACGAAATATGACATAATATTAAGTTCTTTATTTTAATTTAATTAAAAGCAAATGATATCCATTTCGCCGATATTAAAATACTCACTTTCTTGCAATTTTTTTTTCTCTCATTTAAAAATAAACCTGTCTTTGCAATGACTATTTTGAAAAACATAATTTTTCTCTGTGTGTTTTATTATACTTGGCACACCACAACACATACTGCTGCGTGTTTTATGTATACATAAAAAAAAAGCAGCGGGAAACATTTTACGCAGTAATTAGTTCATTCATGCATTAGCAAACGTATATACTCCAGTCAGTTATATAGCAGTCAGTATTTATATACTGTTTGAGATCATTCTTAAATGTTTTTAATGTCTTTTTTATTGAAATATTTAACTTTATACTTTCATAAGTATAAATTACTTTATTCTCTTTTTTAAATGTTTTGAATATATTTGGTATTGTTATGTGTTGTGTTATTTGATATATTTTTGCAAATAGTTTAAAGTTTCTGGCTATTTACGTGTATATATATATATATAATATATTTGCATAGGCCAATAAAAATGTACATAAATTCCTATATACAAACAACGTATAATTTTACGACAACACTGCAATGCTTTCAATACAATGGTTATTTTTATTATAAAATATGTTAAAGTATTAAAGTATATCATTATTTGGTTTCTATTTACTTATTTACATTTATTTATATTTATATACATATACTTGCCTCAAAGCATACGTAACAGATACTTCGAGATCTGATTTTTTGGTAAAAATTGTGGTTATATATATACGCTTGCAAATTTCATATAAGGCTGTATTCACATGACGTCATACTGAATGCACTTCAACGCCATACTGTTGCAAAACTAACAAACATTGCATTAACATTGGAAATATGTAGTTTTTGGCTATTTTTCTTAAGGAAATATTTTTTCTCACATACTTGAGATACAACCTTTTTACATTAATTCTCTCACAATTATTGTAAGGTATGGCAAAATGAGTAATTTTCCTATACCGACCCATCTTATTTAGTGAACGAACATAGCGTTAATTTTTATATGAATGTACACACTACACACTCTATTTCCTCTAAAATCTATACTATGTCACTTTTTGGAGTATTGCCTGCAGCTGAGCGTATAGAACTAAAATTTTAAGTAAATTCACTGTAGTTTATACGGTACATACATAGATCAAATAACTTCAAGTTTTTGAACGGCAAAAACTACATTTTGACTCCAATCCAAGCTACTTCTTACAAATTTATAATTGCAATGTGCAATTTAATTATTAAATTTATATTCTTCTTCTTATACGATTTTTTTTTTTTTTTTTTTTTTTTTTTTTAGGTTTTAGTTTTGACAAACACCATACACGGTCTTTGGTTTCGATATAAATGATGATTATCAATTTATTTCAGAGTAATTTTAGAGAAGATATGCATTTTTTTTATATAATGTACTGTGCAGAGCTTCAAAGATATGGTGTTATAAAGAAGGTGAAACGTAATTAGCGTAATGCCACATATAACTTAAATTCCTTTCCAGGTTTCAAACGTTTTCACGAAAAACTATGTTTTTTTTTCTGTCAAACTTAATTTTTTTTTAAATTAAGGGTAATGTATACAAGAAAATAAAAACTTTTATGTATTACTGTAACACACATCCATAAGCTGAGGATGAAAACTGGGTAAAATACAAAATTTCAGGTAGCAACAGACAAAAAGAGAGAAAAAAAAAGTTTAAACAAATATACCAAATATATAAACTTGCTAATTCAATGGTAATATTGTGTTCAGAATTTTTTTTCTTCTTTATTTTTAAATATTTAATTCATTCATTCAAATAATACAACATAACTTACTCCTTAAACTTCCTTTCACATTTTCTCACTCTAAATACATTCAATATTTTATAAGGAAAATTTTGTTTCCTATGAGTTTCTTTAATCTTTCCTCTAATTTTAATAGCAAACTGATTCTCTTATCATAAGTTATCATCATACTTTTAAATTTTCAAGTTTTACCCCCCAATATTCCCTTCAGTGAAGAGTGATTTGGAGATATGGGTTGGTATCCAAGATGATTATAAAATTTGCTTTTATTTCACCCTTTAATTTAAGGTCCAAAGGATTAAAAATCCTCGTCTCTTGGTCATTTTAAATGTACACAGACAGAAATACTTGATAATCGTGGTAGTGAGTGAAATAAAATTGTAAAATTAAATACACATGTTACAAAATGTAAATTTTCTCATCTGTCTATCCATCAGTTGTAAATTCGCATACTTCTTAAGGCAAAAATCGTTTTAATGTAGTCTGTTTAAAAGTAATAAAATATTTTATTACATGTAATTTATAACAAGTGTCTGATTGAAATCGCACTTATTTTGACGTCATTATATATATATATATATATATATATATATATATATATATATATATATATATATATATATATATATATATATATATATATATATATATATATATATATATATATATATATATATATATATAATATTTCAGCATGTTTTATAGACTAGATTATCTGGTTTAGAAAAAAATCCAAGAGAATGTAAGAGAGATGTTTTTAGGATACAAATTAATCATTGATAATGGATTTAGTTTTTTTGCAATTGTATAAAAAAGTTTTTGATAAGTTGAATGTCACGTTAGAGAGAGAGAGACTAATGATGTTGATAAATAAGTTTCAAAAAACTGGAAAAAGAATTAATTTTCGTAGTTTTTTTGACGTGGATTAATATCTATGTTTCATATCCATAGCGAAAGTTATACTCGCTTTGGAAAAATATTATCTACTGCATTTGATGATAAGTTGATGGGTTTCTCTCTCTCTCTCTCTCTCTCTCTCTCTCTCTCTCTCTCTCTCTCTCTCTCTCTCTCTTTTAATCTCTCTGTATTTTATTAACAAAGGAAGCAAACAAATGGAAATACAATTAAAATTGATATTTTACCAAGCAAAATATTTTTATAATCACTATAATAACTCATGTAAACTATTTAAATACTTTGTCATAAAAAATTAAACTATTTGCCTTAACTCCAAGACAATTAAAGAGTTTAATTTTTCATGATAGAGTGTGCGTACGCACAATTGTGATAGTAAATCTTAACATTCAATAACTCACTTTAAATTTTCTTTAATTGTCATTCTCTCATAAGAATTTAACTGGTAAAATGCATACACTTGTTAAAAGATTAAAAAAATCTAAATTTATTATATATATATATATATATATATATTAAATATATAAGATTTTAATTCAAATACTAATTTCGTACGTAGCTTGGAATCTAATTTATATAGTATTAAGAAAAAATACGCAGATATGATTTTCAACAGTATTTTATGGATATTATTATTTATAGTATATTAATTATGATAGATTTGGGGGACTAATACAAGCAATATATTATAACAAGAAAGAAAATATTACACGTTGAAATATCCCGCAATAAGAACGCATTTTTAACGCAGTAATAAATTACGAAACATAAAAGAAGAATATATATTTATTCTGCAAGTCTTTTTTTTTTTTTTTTTTTTTTTTTTTTTTTTCTATTTATATTGAGTAAAATAGATCAAAGTCATTGAATCGGCAAGTTTTTTCCTCCCTCTATGCTTAGCTTGTATCTATAACTATATTTTTTTCTGATCAACTTTTTTTTTTTTTTTTTTTTTTTTTTGGGTGTTGCAAAAATAGATATTTTTAAATAAAATTGTTTAAATAAAGATATTTGTAGACGATTCAATTTTTATCACTAATTTCTAAACTTAAATTTAAATACAGCAAGTTATTCAAGTTGGAATTTTTAGTTACATACATTTTCTGCTTATATTTTTTAAGTGATACATTTTTTTTTATCATTTTATCCATGATATTTCATCATGAGTATTTTGAAAATTTGCCAATAGATATGTAGTTAAAAGATAAATTATTTATTTATTGGTATTTTTATTTCATATAATTATTGGTCACTCATATATTAGAAATCAAATCAATTAAATACCGCAATGCGCTCAAATATAATAATTATAATATGAAGACATAAGTTATACTGAAATGAAAAGTAAATAATTGACCCATTTTATTTAATTAATACAATTAACTATTTAAAAATATATATAAAAAATAAAAATAATTGCTTTTTAAACACCGTAACTATTGCTTTAAATTATTATTATTATTTCAATTTTTAAAACGTAGAGTTGCATAACAGGTGATATACAAATAGAAAGATGCAAAAATTGTAAATTAAGATTTGAAGTATGATAACCATAATAGTAACTAACCTTTGAGTAATGTTTTGAATATTTTCATTTAAATCAATTCTCCAGATGCATTAGATTTTTTTAAATTGATACAAACTGTATGATCGATTTTTGTTTTTCCATATACAAAAATTTTTGGAGCAAAAAAAAAAAAAAAAAAAAAAAACTCTAACATGGTTTACAGGAAGTAAGAAAAATTCTAATGCATCGTGAATTCTCCCGTAAAATTGCATCCATCAGTTAATTGTTGCAACAATGGAATAAATCAACTTAATGTTGGGGCTGATAAAAACATAATTATTTATGCTGAAAATCTTAAAAGCCATAGACTATATTAAAACAACATAATATGCTTTTAAATGAATAAACACGAAATGGGATCTTCAAAACTGATGACAATTTTTATCACAATGTTAATGTAGCCCCACGAGAGAGCGTGAAAAAAACGTAAAGTTTGCCATTTGCGTAAAAATTCATGTTTATGACGTCAGAAACATGCAAAAATTAGTATGAAAATGTTGTGCGGGTTACAAAAATTGAATTTTCTGATCATTGCTACAGGGCTACTGTTGGGTTTTGAGACAAACTAATGTTATTTATGTAAATCCCATCAAGTGTTTTATGATATAAATGCTTATGTTTTTCGTCTTGGTCTATTCCTTTAACTATTTATTCTATGCCATAAAATATATAGCATAAGTTATGATGTATAGCATAAATGTTGCTGCATTGAGCTAGCACAATTATTAAGTATTTTATTGTTGGTGTTGGGAGGAGGACGATATATATATATATATATATTATTAGTTTTGAAATTAATGAGAAATGTTTCAATTTAATTTTTTCTTCTCTAAATTTAAATATATTGTATTAAAAAAATGATGTAAATAAGCGATTTTACATTCTCTCTCTCTCTCTCTCTCTCTCTCTCGTGTAAAAACATCGAAGCTTTCTATTTTTTGTTTGTCTGAATTAAGAAAAACAATTCAAGTTTACTTTTCTTTTCTTATTTATTTGGTATTTATTTTAATGTTATCAATCGTCTACTTTTATTTATTTTTGAGCAAAAAAACTAAATATCTTCAATCAGTTTTAAAGCACGTACTCAATTTAAAGATTAGTTATTTAAATAAAAAAAAAATGTAAGACAAGAATACAAAGATTTCGTTGTAATTCTTTAATGTACAAATAGAAAGAAGAAAAAGTAAAATAGAAAAAATAAAGATAGGTCTAAATTACACAATGAACGAAAATAGAATAAGCTTAAATAAAAGTATTCGAACACCTGGGGAAAATAAAAACAGTATGTATATTATATTTCTTTTTCTTTTTAAGTTGGGATTTTCGTTCCTTAGTTGTATATTTTTTAGTAAGAAAATTGGGTTCAGTTTTTTTTATTAATATTATTTAACCAATAAGATTTATTACACTATATTTTTATGTACAAAGTTTTTTTTTCTATTTATATAAATAAAGGAAACAAATTTAAATAAAAGCTTTTTCGTATTTGATTATTGAGAGAAAAAAAAAGTAAAAAGATAGAAACAGGTAAACATGTTTTTGAATTTATTATATTTTAAAAGATCAATGGCTGTAAAATATATTTTTATATACAGAAGATACAAAAACTTTTGTTTTGTTACATTTAACGTGGAGTAAAATGTTATATGAGGGGATATATTATATGAAACGAGCCAATAAACAATTTTAATGAAAAGTTGCAAAATAAATAACAATTAGTATAGGTTTCAATTAAAGAGAGCATAATACAATGAAAATACTATATTTTGTAATAACAAAAGGTTGCAAACTTTTTTTTTTTTTTTTTTTTTATATATATCGAAACATTATGAAATCAATACTAGTACAATACAGTATATTACTTGTTATATTAAAATTTTAAGGATATACTTTTAAAAATCAGATAAAAATCAGATTACTTCTTTTCAATTAAATATTTAAATGCGCTCCTACGTAGTTGGGTGAATTAAAGATAATTATTGAATAGGCAGTTTTATTATTATTATTATTTTTTATTGCTGATTGATTAATGATTAGTGATTACTAAAATGGTTTATAATACTTCCGTGTTCCCATGGGTAATTTGACACCCATCAAATACTCAGATCTCCCGCCCCATATATTAATGCTGTTCGTAAACCCTGTTCTCTGCCCCTAAAATGACGATCGCCTTTGGTTATTGAAATGGAATGTGCATCTTTTGGTGCAAGAGAACAGGGTTTACGAACAGCACTATTGTTAAAGTTTGATTAAAAATACTTGTGTCCCAAAATATGATTCTTACGCAATATTTGAAATTAGAGTAAGATACAGACTTTTTTTAACATTCTTATTATTGTTTTATGTTTTCATATATTAAATATTCATATAACAAATCATTTTTCTGTTACAGGTCAGTATAAACAGCACTTCTTTATACGCATCATTATATGACAAGTGAGTACAATAATAACAATAACATTCTTCTTCGTAAGCCTTATCCCCATTGCCTTCTAAAAAGTGCAATTTGTGTTAAAAACTCATTATATAGGTAATCTTTATTATTTAAAGCTTCGGAAAAATAAGATTTATTAGGTAAGGTATGATATTTTTATATATACATATATATATATATATATATATATATATATATATATATATATATATATATATATATATATATATATATATATATATATATATTTAAACGACAACATGAAACATTTGGTTGTATAAATTTAAGAACATTAAAATGTAACCACAACATACAACATAAAATCTTCTTTTTTTATTTTTATTATTATTATTTAAATCGTTGTATGTATATGAAAATGAAATCAATGATGTATATATTATTTATCGATGATATATTTTTCCTCGTAGAAGATTTTGTTGTTGTGGTATAAAAAGGATATTAATACGTAAAAAAAAAAGTTTTTATGTATATTTTGTCATTTGAAAGAGTGATTCTTAAATGGAGAGGAAATAGAGAGAACGAATTTATATAAAAGTGTGGGATTATACAGTTGTAAGAAATTTACTTAAATTTCAAAAGAAAAAAGATGTCATGCAAACAGATTTTTTTTTTCTTGAAAAGTAGAGAATGTTATTAAATATATGAAACCCCAAAATTTACTTCATACTGTATCTTTATATTAAATCTTTTAGAAAAATATATTATAAAAGAACTATTTTTTATATTAAAATTTTAAAAACTTTTTCATACGTACTTTCCTTCACAAAAGCAAGATTTTTATCGAAGACGAGGAAAAACGTAGAACGTATCAGTGGTTGCTTTTGATGTAACCACCGTATCCTCGATCTGTATTCAGTATAATATTTTTAATGATAAATAAATACATTGAAAATTTAATGGTGCTATCACATATTCATTTTATTTTTTTGTGACTTTGATTTTTTATTTTTTTTATTTGAATTATTGTAGTTTCCAAATACATACATAATAATGTCCAATACAATGGAGGTACACACAGTACAAGCATAAAATAACATATACAGGAAATAACTTACACAACATATTAGATCATAGAAAAAACTTTGCGCAGCAAATTGTTATGTCATTGTTTTATATGGTTATATATAATTATTTTGTTGCATAAAGTTGCAAAAAAAAAAAAAAAAAATGCATTCACATTGTTGTTTTTTTTTTTTTTTTTTTTTTTTTTTTTAAATTTTGGGCAGCAAAATAATTATAACCATTTCAATCAATTTTATTTAAAAATTATCTGCACATGTACAATATGCTGCTGGATTCTTGTTTATATTTAAATAAATATTATTTATATGTAAATACACCATAATGATTAATGATACTTGTATGTTAATTCTAGATCACACTTTAATGCTATTATTTTGATAATCATTTTCATCCATAAATGATATATATTTATAAAATTAATTTGACTACAAATAAAATAATTATACAAAATAGTTGCATAGTTAAATACATTTTAGATTTGTTTTTCATTGAATCAATAATAATAATAAACATTCATCAAAAACAAATTTAGTAAAGTTAAATTTACAATATTAAAAATAAAATACATATTTACTCTTTACTCGTAATTACTTTTTCTAACAATATTTATTTTGTGGAAGGTTACACATATATTATATATATATATATATATATATATTATTTCTACGTTTGCACAATATTATATAGTGATTTCCAGTTAGAAGCTATAATGTAAATTACTTGCATAAAAATGATAACAGCAATCACGAGCATAGTGGAGATATATTTATTGTTTATTTCGAATACATATATATATACTGTATAGCAATAAATTAAAATAAAATTACAAATTAAAAAATTTAAAATATCACTTTTACCATAAAGGCATTAGTTATTACAGTATTTTTTCTTAGAGAGAGAGAGAGAGAGAATTTGCATTATAAAGATGTCGAAAAAAGCATATTTGAGAATTTTTAAAATGGTCAACTGTATTATATTTTATAACATTTTTATAAACGACAAATCGCAATTTTTTTTAAAAACTTCATAAATGTTCTGTTCAACGAAAGAAAAATCTTAATTTTAAATAATATTATTTTCATCTCAACTTTTCTCACAAGAAAGAATTTTTGCAATTTTTTTTCCTTATGCAGCATGACAGTTCAAGGAAAAGAATTACAAGAAAAATAAAAATCTGTTGAGGATTTTATCACAAATGTCTGGTTTATATTTGAATACTTCTGTGCGAGAAAAGCAGAGAGAAAACGTCACACAAAAATTATCTCATTTTGAATACGTATTTGTAATTGTGATTTGATATGGAAAGTTTAATATGGACTTACTATTTAAATATTATAATCTAAACCTTAAAAGACCATAAAGCTTTAAAACAAAGTAATGAAATTAATTACTATATTTTATACATACAGTATTATAAATATTCTCTTAAAGAGAAAGTTCAGGGGTTATAACATGCCTTCTTCAATGTTAGATAATGAGAAGAACTGTTCATAAACTCACATATGATGACCCAAAACCCTTCCGCAAACTCGTGATCATCCTGCGTGATATACAACTCGTCCCGTATCTTTTACGTCATAGTTACTATAATAGTTTTACTATAGAAAAAGTTGTAGCGGGTTGCATATCTCGCAGGATGAGCGTAAGTTCGCGGGGCTACCATGGGGCTATTGAAGGTTGAAGAGCTTTAATGCATCAAATATAATTAAATGAACAGTTCATCTCATTATCTAACATTGAAAAAGCTATGTTTTAACCCCTGAACTTCCTCTTAAACAAAAAGAAAATTTAATAAAAATGAAACTTATTTAACCAATGCATTTCCACATCATTATGTTACTAATCGTAAGAAAATATTGTGACATAATGTAATTGATATTACAGTACGAAAAGTGTTAATTTTAACAAGTTCATATTGTTTAGTAATTACTAGTTAAGAAAAAAATTATCTTTGTATAAGTAATATTTAAAGCCCCAGTAAACACTAAAAGAAATGTCAATTTTTCTTTATAATATGGTAGGGTTGGTTGACACAAGTTGAGTGATGGTCATTTCACCTGCGTGCGGTGCTCCGTGTTGCGTATATCCCGCGTATACGTGTTTAGTCTCGTGTGACGTCACTTAAGACAAGCAAGCTGTCGTGATATAGCAGTTTTGCAGTGAATAGAGGTCTGCAAGAATCAAATTGACGGTGTTCATTATAGCTGATACAAAATTTGCATTGAGTGCTAATATAAGTTAGATTAGCCTGGAAATTGATTTTTGTATTCTATTGTATTTTTCCAGTGACATTTTTTTTACTACTTAAAAACTGTAAAAATTTAAAAATGCTTCATTCAAATTTATTACATACGGTCATTTTATTAAACAATGAATTTCTATTGGCACATGGAAATAACATGTATTTAGATAAAGATTTACATCAACTAAAATCTCCATTTGATTATATTCAATGGCCAAAAGCCAATAGAAATTCATTTTTAAAGCCATAGACCACATAAAACAGCATGTGCTTTTTAATGAATAAACACGAAATAGAAACTTCAAAACTGATGACAATTTTTACTAGAATGTTAATGTAGCCCCATAAGAGAGCGTGAAGATACTGTAAAGTATGCAATTTGAGTGACAATTCATGTTTCTGACGTCAGAAACACGCAAAAATTAAAAGAAAATAATGTTGTGCGGGTTGCATAAATAGAATATTCTGATCACTACTACGGAGCTACAGATTGGTTTTGAGACAAACTAAAGTTATTTATTGTAAGTCCCATCAAGTGTTTTTTGTGATATAAATGCTTATGTTTTTCTCTGGTATATTCCTGTAAGTAGAATGTCTGTGCCGTATACTTATTGCATTGTATACATCGAGTTTTCTGAAAATTGCAGGATAGGAACTTTGACGTTCCTTGCGAATTTTTGTAATGCTTCTGATTAATGAATGGTCTCCATCTAACCTGAGAAAAGAAGAGAAAAAATCAATTTAATTGCGGAATAATTCCACACACACACAAAAAGATAATATTAACCAAGGTTAAAAAAATATATATTTAAAAAATATATATATATATGACCCACATAATACTTTTTTTCTTATTCTTATTATTATTTTAATACGGTGCCGTAAAAATATTAAAAATATTGAAATAAATTTTAAAATAAATTGGCTTTAAAAAAAAAAAAAAAAAAAAAAAAAAAAAAAAAAAAAAAAAAAAACATAATGATACCAGAATAGAGCTTAATAATGTTTTAAGTGAATATAATATTTCAAATGTAATTTAAAATGTATAAAGTAAAAAGTTTTTCTCGATTTTTTTATTTATTATATTTTTTTTATTACTTTTTCAAACAAACTTGATTGCTACGTCATTACATAGGGATTTAAATTTAATCTGCAGCTTGAAGTTCATCTTCATACTAACTGCTCTCTCTCTCTCTCTCTCTCTCTCTCTCTCTCTCTCTCTCTCTCTCTCTCTCTCTCTCTCTCTCTCTCTTCATCTCAGACAAATGTGATTGCGCTTTTTGTATGTACATTCTTAGTAAAAATGAAAGAAAAAAAATGAGATTTAATTTCAAGCTATTTATCAACACGTAGAGTCTTAAATAATAAAATTAAATTTACTAACAAGTACAACATTCTATATAGTGTATTTTTAAAAATTATTTAATTTATTTATATTGTATGCACATTTTGTAAGTACAATTCTTTTCTGTTATGATCTCTATGGTAATATGGTTAATATGGTTAATATGGTTAAATAATAAAATTAAATTTACTAACAAGTACAACATTCTATATAGTGTATTTTTAAAAATTATTTAATTTATTTATATTGTATGCACATTTTGTAAGTACAATTCTTTTCTGTTATGATCTCTATGGTAATCCATTTTAATTTCAAATTTATTACTATACTTTAAATAACAAGTCGAAGTTATATGGAAATAAAAACAACATCAAGGTCCATAAAATAAAGAGGTTGAGCGCAGCACAAAACTCGCGCAGTTGATTTTATTTTGTGATGGATGTACTTGATTCTAAGCCAATACGATGCCGTTCACAAGCGTTCACCAGTTACGTCACTGTTAAGGTGAATAAAAATACACCCGGTGATATGACGTCTTTGGTGAATTCCTTTAAGCTGCGCGAACTTGGCCAAAACTTTTCCCGGAGCAACTAACCTCTTGAAACAACATGTTACCCCAAACAAAAAGAATTAAAATTCGCACCAAATGTCGAATGACTGCTTTTGCAACTGAGGCTTTCAAATATGGTTCAAAAATCGTGCAATAATCTTATAATATTTAATATACAACTATCCACGATTAGTGTTGTAGCATTCACTTTTATATCGGGTGTAATTAATACAACATTTTAACTGAATTTATTGTATTTTATGTAACTTTGTGTATATTATTAATAAGTGTGATTTCTTACTTAAAAGATTAAGAAAAAAAATTACAACAAATTGTAATTCAAATTTCTTTCAGCCAACACACACAATACTTACAATCTTACAATACAATTTTTTTAAGAGTATATATAATTACTGTAATTAGAAATAATAGTCAACATAAATACAAAACAATTCCATAATTTAAAAATATATTTAAAAAAAATTACTTAATTATACTTTTTTTATGACATTTTGTTTAAAACGTTATTTTGATGTTATTTTGACGTTTAGCACGCTTAACTTTGTGTGTGTTATTATTAGAGCTGTGGAAACCGCTAAAAATTGCGAAACCGGATAATCGTTTTTATTTTTTATCGGTTCGATTAAATCGATTAAAAACAGAACGATTCGGTTTTCGATTTTGTCGGTTTTTTCAGTCATTATTATGATTTTGACTTTAAAATTCGGTTTACAAAATTCGATTTTTACCATCTAAAAATAAAAAATCGAATCGTAAAGGTCATTTGTTATAAAAAATCGAATATTTTTTTATGATAAACCGAATAACAAAATTAAAAATCGATTTTGTTTATTTATTATTATTTACTTGGAATCCTTAGATTTGCAAATCTTTAATACGATTTTTAAGTTTCTTTAATGATATTCAGTTTTATATTTAAACAGCGGTCAAAAAAAAAAAATTGAATAATAACACTTTTTTTCTTAAATTATATTTGAAACCAATTTTATATTTTGAAATAGCTCTTATGATTCACACAATATTTTATATTCCATTATTTTTAAAATAATTCTTGTTTAGTTTTTTGCAACTATATTATATTATATGTTTTATTTAAAATGTATATCAATCAAATTAGTCACCTGTGCAAAATGAAGATCTTAAAAATGCGTATTAAACTCTGTATATATTATGGACTTATATTAGGTATAGAAAGAAAGGAAAGCCAGGCTATTGTACTTTTTACCGTTTAAAAAGTATTGGAGAACAGGTAGGTAAAAAAAATGAAGAAGTGGTTGGTCAGTAAAAGCACTAAAAGCTGCATGATCATAGAATGTTCTTTATACTCTTCTTCCTTTTTTTTTTTTTTTTTTTTTTTTGTTCTTTTTCTTTACATAAGTGAAAAAAGAAATAATCATTTAATATAAAAGAAAGAAAGAAAGCAAGCAATTAAAGTTTGTTTTAAGTTTTGGAAAGAAAAATTAACAAAATCGCTCTTACTATCAATTTATTAGCAGCAAATTAAACAAGGATGTAATATAAAGTTGCATAAAAAACATTATTACATTTTTTCTATATCGTTATCTATCTATTATAACTATATAGAATATATATAATGAATGAATGAATGAATGAATGAATGAATGAATGAATGAATGAATGAATGAATGAATGAATGAATGAATGAATGAATGAATGAATGAATGAATGAATGAATGAATGAATGAATGAATGAAAAACTTATTTTCTTTCTCTCTTTCTCTCTCTCTCTCTCTCTCTCATTCATTTATTCCGTTTTTTTATTTTTCCGCGGATATTAAAGACATCATTTAAAAAATATTAGTATATAAAAATTATATGATAAAACCTAAAAATGTATTGCTTAAATTTTTGTATGAAATATAGTTAACTATAATATTCATATTAAACTAAAATCATTTTGCAAACAGGGTATAATTTATAATATATAATTTTTTTTTGTTTAAGAAACGTCAGGCTTACAATTTATATACGGAGGTAAAAAAAAATTATAAGGTATATAAACGGCCGTGGGGTTGAAAGGGAGTTACATGCCCTCAGGTGTCCAGCTGGTTGTGTTTTGCGTTCTGAAGAAAGGTGCAAAACACATCATGGTGCAAAACATATTCCTTTTTTTTCTCTCTCTTATTTTTTTGGAGGTAGAATTTTAAAACTATGATTTTTGCTCCTCAAATTCAAATTTTTATCATTATTACCTTTCTTTGATTAGAAATGGTATGATTTTAAACTTTTTAAAACTTTTAAACAATTGATTTTTTTTTCATAATTAAAAAAATAATACTAAACTACTAATTGTAAGCAAATATACATAAATATATCAGTTTAAAATTTGCAGATTATATAAGACTGCATTTTTTATTCTTCTTAAAATATTTTTAAATAAAGTAACCTTAATAAATTAGCTTAATTGCCTAGAACACGAACGTTAAACTTGATAGTAAGATTTGTTAAAATACAATAAAAAATTAAATTTCTGACTTGCATTTTTGTCTTAACAAATTTTTATTTTGATATTCATGTACAGCAGTATTTTCTTCTACATATTGAATACAAAATGATGTATGCATTATTGAATTAGATTTAAGAACAACTATTTTGCATACATGCAAAAATGGGTATTTTCCGTATTTCATACAAATTGCAGTAAAATTTAACCAATATATTTGACATCAGCATAAAATTTGCATTTCGGAATAAATTTTCAAGATTCAATATTTTAAAATCAAGGAACGCCCCTTTTTAATAATTAATGAATTTCTAAAAAACTATACGTTCCATCAAAAACTTTTAATGACAAGAAATGTGTAGAATTATATAATACACTTTGAATATAAATTTCAGGCTATTTGAAATGTTATTGACAATTTGCCAACGCTTTGAAAAGTTTTAAACAGAGAAATTTTAAAAGTGCAATGTTTTTATTATGATGTTTTACTTCACTTTTAAAATTTCTCTGTTTGAAAACTTTCAAAGCGTTGGCAAATTGTCAAAAACATTTTAAATGGCCTAAAATTTATACACAGATTGTATTATATAATTCTACACATTTCTTGTCATTAAAAGTTTTTGATGCAACGTATAGTTTTTTAGAAATTCATCAATTATTAAAAAGGGGCGTTCCTCGATTTTAAAAATTTAAATCGTAAAAAATTATTCCTAAATGCAAATTTTATGCTGATGTCAAATATATTGGTTAAATTTTACTGCAATTCGTATGAAACACGGAAAATACCTATTTTTGCATGTATGCAAAATAGTCGTTCTTAAATCTAATTTAATAATGCATACATCATTTTGTATTCAATATGTAGTAGAACATACTGCTGTACATGAATATCAAAATAAAAATTTGTTGAGACTAAAATGTAAGTCAGAAATTCATTTTTTATTGTGTTTGAAGAAATCTTACTATCAAATTTAATGATCATATTCTAGGCAAGCTAATTTATTTAGGTAATCTCGTTTTGAGAGTATTCTAAAGAACATAAAAAATGCATTCTTTAGGCCCGCGCAGCCGTCTTATTTTATTTAATATTAAATTAATTTAAGAAAATAGGTCACTGTGATTGGCGGAGAGTCGACTCTCAGCCAATCACAGCGACTTATTATTTTAATTAATTTAATATTAAATAAAATAAAACGGCTGCGCGGGCCTTTTATATGCAAATTGTAAAAACATATTTTGTATATAAACAGTATTTTATTACGATTCTTTTACGTAACAGAAGAATAAAATAAAATGGTATTTTAAAGTGTTAGAATATTATATTGTTTTTTCCCTCTCTACCTTCTCCCCAATACCTCATATACCTGATGCATTCTTTCAGAGATTGTCAATGTAAAAGTAGATGCAGTATTGTACACTACCTCTACTCATACATTTGCGTTTTATTTTAGGTAAGGGATCATTTGCTACCTGACCAGAAGACCCTCATTACTTTATGCATGAATTAATATTGAGCACTCAAAGAAACAATTACAGTGAATTATAATTACCACAGTTGTTTTCTTAATGAAAATACAAATATATATCTTTTTTTATCGTCGTTCTAGCTTAATTTTAAATATTTAATAAAAATAATTGTGAATTATTTTGCTTGTCTTTTTTCTTGTTGAAAAAGACGCTATAGAACGACAAAAAATAAAGGTGTATGCGTGTATTAAAAAAAGAAAAAAAAAACTGCATGCATTTTTAATCATTTTAACTTTTCCTACTAATTGAAGATATTAAAGCTTTCAGTCGTATGATCAGATAATCATTAATCATACGCTTTTTCAGCTTTTTGTTTGCTAAAATAAGTTTTCATTTGCACCCACCGATACAAAATCAAAATACCAAGTTACTTTTTATGTTGCTGTTGTTTTTTTTTTTTTTTTTTTTTTTTTTTTTTTTTTTTTTTTTTTTTTTTTTTAGTGATACGCTTATATATAGTTTTTAAGTTAAATATTATAGTACATATATAATAATATAAATGCAAAATTAATAATAAATTTAGAAAAACATTGAAAAATAATGTGTATTATTAAAATAGCAATAAATTAGGGTCCTTTAAAATCAAATTATAATATACTTAAAACAAAATCTTCAGAATCTATTTACCGTATAATTGTGAAAATAATAGACGGGTTAGTTGACACCCGAAGGATCGTCAATGGTATAAAGAACAGAGAAAAAAATAAACATCAGGTATATGTCCAGAATCTTGTCAAAATATTTTTGCACCTGCAGTCTTGCACTGCCCGATAAGAGGAGTCTAAATCTAAAGTCAACTTCCATAAAAAAATTGTCATTGAGCGAACAAACATGATAATTGATAACTAAGATTTTAAAATTTGTATGGGAAAATATAAGCTGCGTGTTAATAAATTATAATATGAATGAAAAATATAATTATATATATATATATATATATATATATATATATATATATATATTTTTCTGCATGATTTTTTAATAAAGACGATTATTTATTTATTTATTTATTTATATATATATATATATATAATTAATTATATATATATATATATATATATATATATATATATATATATATATATATATATATATATATACATATATATAATACATATATATATACACACATACACTCACACAATAACTTAATATTGTTAAATTATTGAGCTAAAATAACTTTTAATCCTTGATTTTTTCTAAAAAAAATTATCGATTTTTTAATGGGTATTTTAAAAAAAAAATCGAATTATTTTGACGGTTTTTATATATAAGAAATAATATTAATCGATTTTTTTTAAATTAAGGTTTTTGCGAATTTAAAATCGTTAATATGCAATTCGATTTTTAATTTTCGATTTTCGGTTTTATGCAATAACTCGAAACCGATTTTCTTATTTCATGAAACCGGTTTTCAAAATAAACCGGATTAAATCCACAGCTCTAGTTATTATGCTGTTTGTCACCTGTTTGCTTTCATTCCGATTAACATAATAATATAACAATAATATATTTTTTAAAACTTTGTGAGGGCTTGACAGCCCATTTTTTTTTAAATTACCACAATATTAATAAAGAGTGAGCGGTACTTACCATTTTATTATCAAGGTGTAACACTCTCTCTCTCTCTCTCTCTCTCTTTCGTCAGTTGCTACTGTAAATTATCCTTAAATAATCACGTCAAGTCTGAATAAAACACAAGCGTTAATCTACATTAAACCCTAATTTGTCCGTTTTATTTATTATTTAAATAAAAAGCATATATCTACAACAAAAATAAAGGCTCCAGTATTGATTTAAAAGACACCCTATAAAATATTATTCTCTTTCACTAGAATCTTCTTTAATAAATCTTGTCATGTAAATTTTTTGATGTGTGTCTACGTATAAAAGTTGCTGAAAGAATTTTATAACAATTTCTAGAAAACATACTTCATATGTCACAAGTGTTATGTATATTAAATCAAGATCTTTGTATCACCTGTATATTTCATTTAATATTCAAAACTCGTGTTTATTTGATCTAATATTTATAAGCTTTGTTTCAATAGGGATTTTGGATGAAGGAAATTTTTTATATATATATATATATATATATAACAATATGAAGACAAATTTATATGACGATTTCCATATTATTCAGCAGCAAATAAAAAAAGTGCTTCTATCTGGAAAACTCTTAAAGAGCTGTTGCCTCATTTTTGTGAGCTACTTACATTGCTCTCTCTCTCTCTCTCTCTCTCTCTCTCTCTCTCTCTCTCTCTCTCTCTCTCTCTCTCTCTCTCTCTCTCTCTCTTCACTTTCACTAGAATGGGTAATAATACCAATCGCGGTGACAATTTTTCTGCCACGATAAAAAATAAAAAGCATTGAAATTGATTTAAACTTTTGGTATTATTATAAATTTTGTACATTATTATTAAAAGAGTAATATTAACTTTTGCAGCAAACGCAAAAATCGTTCACATTAATACTTTATTGTTAAATGTTAAATCGTATGAATATATAGCATGTAAGCTAAATGCGTTTTGTATTCTATATGAAATTAACAATTAAACTGTACTTTTAGTCTATTTAAGAATTCTCTTTTAAATGATTATGTAATTCCGTAATCTGTTTCTGTATTCTGCGTCTGCGTATACCACCACGAATGTATTAGGCAAGTAAAACTGTTTTTTTTTATTACAATAAAACAAAAGAATATCGTTATCCATACTAGGTATTACTATCTATAGGTAAGAACCAGGTACGTTTATCATAGAAATTGCACTGACTATAGAAAAAACTACAAGTTGTTATTATATGTTTTTATTGAAGGCGTAGAACACCTTTGAACAAAAAACTTGCCTAACTAATATCCTAACATACCTAAATAGCACCGTTAATTTGGCTGATGATTTTAGCCATTGATTTCTAATGTATTTTCCATTTACAAAACGGCAGCTGCGGGTTTGAGACGTCACAGCTCACTATAGTCCAAACGCGTGGAAAGATGTGAGCTGGGACGTCACAAACCCGCACCTGTCATTTTGTGAATGGAAAATAAATTAGAAATCAAATATTCAGGCCAAATCAACGTTGATATTTAAGTATGTTTAGGATATTAGACATGTTTTTTGTTCAAGGTGTTCTACGTCTTTAGTGAAAGAGCAGTGAATTTAAAAAAAAAATCATTATAATAAAAGCACTAAAATATAACTAATATTTTGAATTTGTAACTTTTAGCTTTATAATAAAAACTATAATTTAAAGAAAAACGCTTTTTAGATTAAAAACACTTGAAAGTCAATTTACAATAATATTCTCTCTCTACGTAATTCCCTAATGTGTCTAGGAATTGAAATATAACGTTTTAGAGAATATATTTTGTCATGCAGTCAATCTCTCTCTCTCTCTCTCTCTCTGTCACCCCACCTCCACCTAATAATACCATTTTCCTTTTGTCTAACAGGTGTTAAAGTTTAAGTCACGTGTGAGTGGATTAATTTGGTGTCAAAACTTTGATATTACATTCTGTGAAATAGCATTGCGTGACAAGATAACCTAGTAGGTTCAAAACGTCGTTGTAAATGCTTTGACACGTGAAAACTTATGAAAAGTAATTTCAATGTATCTTTTTTTAATACATTTGATATGCAAATACAGGGTGTTTATAAAAAAATTAATAACAATAAAAAAAAACAGCATGATTTTAAACACCTTAAAAATTAAAAAGATAAAAAATTTCTCACACGTTCAATATATCAAATTAAAGCTTAAATCTTGGTATTTTTGTAAATGTTTTTGAAATTTAAGTGCGTTAACTGGTTTATGAACTAGAGACAAAAATGTAAAAAACGAGAGATGCCCAAAAATTTTTTTTTTTTTGCTCCAGCTGTTCAATGGTTATCGGTTGAAAAATTCTATAAAAATTTTCTATGGCTTAAAATATGTAAAAGTATGCCTAGTATTTCTCATTTAAATTTCTCCAAAATTAGTAGAGTGATTTTCTCAAAAATCGCAAAAAAAAAAATAATAATAATAAAAAAAAAAACGTGTTTTTTCCCATAAGCGTAATGTTAAATAAGGGGACCCTTAGCTTTTCCCGCTTCTCCCCACGCGCTAAACCGATAAGGTCCCATTTTGTTGGTACATTTTTGAGTTATTTAAAGGTCACCTGACCTGAAGACTACATGTTCTTTCTGGTGTACTTAAATTATTAAAAGTTAGGTATAGTTGACCTGAGTTAAAAACGACATTACAAAGAAAATGCACTTCTTTTGTGTATACTTATTATTTATTATAATTACATTAAATATATTGTATTAATCATAATTTTGCATAACTATATAATTATATTACGAAATTTAAAATATATAAAACACCATGAGAGCAAATATGATATCACAGTTTATTATATACGTATAAAGTATTTAATTTAAAATAAACCTAAATTAACGTTTCTCGTGACGTCATAAATCTCGTATAAAAATTGCTTGCTATAAAAATTACAATAAAAAAAACTATAATAAAACTTACGGAATTCTCTCTCAATTTCAGTCTTGGTTTTTATGTTTATTGTCATTTGCATGATAAAATTATATCCATTAGTTTGATCTGAATATATTATTTAAAATTGGCGAGCTATGACAGACTTTTTGTCTTCAACTTTTGATGAACTGAAATAATTCATTTCAAACTGAATTTATTTTGTTTATCGCGCTATTTTTTTTTATGCTAAACAACTCATGTTCAGCTGAATATAAAATTAAATTAAATTGTATATATATATATATATAGCATATATATATATATATATATATATATATATATATATATATATATATATATATATATATATATATTTCTGTCAATTTAATGCTATTAATACAATAAGGTTATCAGATTGAATATTGTCAAAATGATATTAAATTTGATATTTTTCAAGTATAATAATCATAAAAATAAAGTGTTTATATACACTGAAGTATAGCATATTGATAATACAGTTAGTTATATTGATCCGTCTCTACATGAGACATTTAAAACTACTTGGTCACAGGTGTTTTTAAGTTGTATAGTGCGTTGCCAAACATACTAACAGAAAAAATAATACGACAAAAAAATTAATAATAATAAAAAATTGAAAAATAATAGTCTTTCCCGCTTGACTCGGACGTTACTTAAAACTTAAACAGTAAAAATGATCCTTTTTTTTCTTTATGTGTGTGTGTACATATATATTTATATTATCGTATATAAAATTGTTTGTTGCAATGCGTCTGCAAGTTTTTTTTTTTTACGTATTCTTTTGTTACATACTTCAATGATGATAAGTTTCAATCTCAACAACAATCTAGTAAAAGAAAATCTTTAAAAATTTACGGATATCAACGTTTACTTTACAAATAATATTATCTTACTTACAAGAAATACATATTTATAGTGTTATTATTATTTTTATATGTATAGCTTCAAAATATGTATCATACAATAAATTATGCATTACACTTTGAACTGAAAACTATTAAAAGTTAAGCTGACATAACAATATAGTTACTTACAAGTTGTGAACCACACAATAAAAAATATTTTATACAGAAAAAAATATCCTCCGCTTATAAATTTAACTATTTTTTATTTTTATTATTATTATATTTTTTTAGATAAACACATTATCAATTGTATAATAATTTGATGATTTTATTTAGTGAAAAAAACAAATACTTTTTTGTAATGTATATTTTTAAACTTTTATAATTTATTTCATAGGAAAATAAAAAAAAAAATCTCATAGTAATTTATGAATAAATTGTTTACAATAATTTATATGCATATCATGTAGTGTAAAATTACGAGAAAAAGGAAGGGAGAAAATTAGGTCAATACAGAGACAGAAGAGATAAACAAAATGAGAAGAGAGATAATAACGGTAGTCAAGTTTCAACTTGGAGTGAAAATTGCAAATAAAAGTAGGAGGGAGGAGAGAGAGTCATGAAAGATTGTAACAAAAAGAAATTCTAAATAATATACAAAAAATAATAACAAAAGTAATAACAGAACCCTATCTAATTTTCTTTCAAAGAAACAAGGGAAAACAAAGAAACAAGGCAATCAGAATTTTGTATACAAATAAGTTTTTGTTTTTGTTTCTTTCTCTTTTATCATTATTAACAAATAATCAAATAATGTATGGGTTTTTTCCCCCACTACTTAGCAAAAGTAATATTAGATATTTATTATCATGTTTTTATAATAATAAAAAAAGCAATAATATTCAATCCTAAAGAAAGTTATTTGTAAAAAAAAATATATAATATTGTTTCTGACAATAATTTAGTTTTAAAAATAATGCTGCTCACCCTTACATTTTCTTGTTCTATTTTTAGAACAAAGTTTTAACCTTTAAAGGGAATAGAATATAGAATATATTGATGACTTAGAACCATAACATGACCAATATTATGGTCAATTTTGTTCCTCTTGTATATATATATATATATATATATATATATATATATATGTTATTAGAGTTTATATTCTCTCTCTCTCTCTCTCTCTCTCTCTCTCTCTCTCTCTCTCTCTCTCTCTCTCTCTCTCTCTCTCTCTGACGTGAGTTTTCCCCCTTTCTCAACAACCCTTAACTCACACACAACCACTATACACTATATTATACAACAATTTTTATCTTTCTCTGGCAATATAACGTAAAAGAACACTAAAAATAAAAATGAGAAACTGCTGAGTTCTTTAATAAGTGGAACATGAAGCTAAAATTATAGCATTAAATCTTTTTAAATGTGTAAATCTGTCATGTTTTTTTTTTTTTTTTATTAATTAATTATTTTAACGCAATAAACTTTCTCTCCCTTTCCTCTTATCTATATGGTAATTTTATTACAACATTTTATAGTGTAGTCATGACTGTAGGAACTGTTAGGAGTTTGTAAGGTGTTTAAAAATGCAACTTTTTTTCCGCGAGAAAAGTCATAATTTATATTTAGTTCTTATAATTGTATATTATTATTATGTTTATTAAGGGACAATTTAAATATATCTAACAAAAAATAGAATCATCTGTATTTAAAGATGGTATTTAATGGAGTGAACGTAATATTATTGTACGTTTTTTTTTCGTCCTGTTTATTTAACTTCAAAAGGTTGTACATCTTTTCGATTTAGAGCTATAAAATCTCTCTCTCTCTCTCTCTCTCTCTCTCTCTCTTAAATATAGCATAATATTCCTCCTATATTTTCACCGAAAACAATGCGAGCTTTGTATCTTAAAAAATAACAAAAAAAAAAAAAAAAAAAGGGGGGGGGGAATAATATATGCATTAAATTACATAAGATTATATCTGTAGAGTATTAATCGCAGTAATATAGCAAGATTCTAGAAATTTTTACTAAAATTTTCATCGATATATTTTATTTTACAATTCTTATTATGTATAAAATTTTCATAAATATTATGCACATTCAATCGCGGGGATGACGTTGAACACTAAATTGGGCACTAATACTTGGGAAATTTTTGAAATATGCCATAAAGATGAAAAAGAAAACTTTAACAATAGTAAAATTCTTCAAATTTCTAAAATACGGCCGTAAGACAGAGATAATTGGGAATTAAAAGTCACCTCATTTGACTGTAATAATAAGTAATAAGAAAATAATTTACGCAGAGCAATTACTTTGTATCGTACAATGTATCACATTTCTTGATAAATTTGTTTTGCAAAGAACAAAACATTTGTGCCAAAGAGCAAGCAGCATCTAAAGTGACAATTATCTTTATAGTATTATTTTTATCAAAGTAAAAAAATTACATTCATATATATAATGTAAAATATTCTATAGGTTTAATGAATCAAAGAGGTCATATATTTGACAATTAATTTTGCTGACGTATACATTTATTTGGAAACCATATATAGATTGTAAATTTCATTATAAAATGTTTCTCTCTGAATAAGCAAAATTTTAACTAAAAAGATGAATCTTTTAGAGGCTTTCTCATTTATTATAAAATTTCTTTACATTTATATACTTAAGACTTTGTGTTATTAAAATTATAATTTAGATTTGATATTTATTAAATTATTTTTTAGATCTCTTATATAAGAATGTATAAAATTATTATTCATGTGTAAATAATAACGTATAATGATGGAAAATTAGAGCTTGTGGCTGTTTTTAGAGTAAAGGGATGTATGAGAAATGTGAAACATGTCTTTATGATAAAATAACAATTTGATACTAAATTACAAAGCTATAAATGGTTAAAAAACACAGTGGAAAAGAATTTTCTTCTTAAACCTCAAAGTTACAAATATCAATATTAAAACATGATGTTTTTGCCTATTGATGATTAAAATCTCACCCTCTTTTGTCATCGATACGCAGAAAAGAAAATAATAATAATAACAATGTTTATTTTATAAGTCAATAATATTTGTATACTCCAAACTCACATTTTTGTTATAAGATGAAATTTGTAATTTTGAGAGCGGCTTGAAATTTTAGAAAATCTGATACTCAATAATATTTTTTTTCTTCTTTTTCAAACAATTCAATTCAATTCAATTTTTTTTTTTTTTTGCTTGCCATATTGTGTTATCGTGCCACACCAATCCCAGTCCCAGTCAAGGCATTATCTTATCGGCAGGTAAAGATTTTCCACAGACGGATACAAACATATACAAATATATAATACAGACATATTAAAAAGAATAAATCATTACGTCACATAGTTTTACTAATTTGTGAAACACCTCTCATTTTATTAGGCTTTATAGTATTTGATGATCTCAAGTACACAGTTTTTTAAAGAGTCTTCATGCATGGGGGACAAAATATAATACTGTTAAAAGCAGGTATACAAATCCTCTAAATTATAATAAGTAAAAAATAACCTACTATTGATATAGTAGGTATTAATGCTATTAGAACTTACTACTACAAAGGTGGAATTTACGTAGACTTTTTAGCATGTCAATAACTTTTGCAAATTAATATATCAATTTACAAGATTCAAATATCTGCCATAGGAAGTAATTTTGTTCGTGTATACGTGATAATTAAAAATTATCAAAATGCATTTCTATTAAAATAATATATAAATTATTCTAACATAATAAACTTATATTTATTTAAAGGCTATTTAAAGGCGTAGAACACCTTGAACAAAAAAGTTGCGTAATATCCAAACAAACCTGAAAATCAACGTTGATTTGGCCGGAGTCATTTATTTCTAAATTATTTTCCATTCACAAAATGGCACTGGCGGTCACTGACGTCACAGCTTGCCCGGTTTACACGCGCATAAAACAAGCAAGCTGTGACCTCAGTGACCGCCAGTGTCATTTTGTGAATGGAAAATAAATTAGAAATAAATGACTCCGGCCCAATCAACGTTGATTTTCATGTTTGTTAAGATATTACGCAACTTTTTTGTCCAAGGTGTTCAACGCCTTTAACTTAAAAATTGTAACTGACTGTACTGTAAAACAGTTGGGTTAAATTGAGACGTTTGTTACTTGATTTTACCCAATAAAAATCCGTTAATTATTAATTATTATAGAGTCGTAAATAAACCAATATTAGGTAATAACAGTTAAAAGAGAGAGAGAGAGACAGAGACAGAGAAAATATTAAACACATTAGCCCCTGTAAAGTATGCAGCCAGTTGGTCAGATATACCGTGCGAGTTGCATATCTTAGATATTTGCATACGAAAAGGGCAAATAAAAATTATGATGTTATATAAAAAAATCAAGCAAGGCAAGAACTTTTCTTATAAGTATCTATATTTTTTATTCTTTGATTCTGAAACCTTTTAATCTTCTGACTTATATATCTTGTAATTAATTATTTCTAATTAAGAAAAGATGAAGACATTAATTACTTATATATTTTTTTACTTTGTGAAAGTTATTAATACTTACTATATTAATTGAAAGAAAAGAGCCAAAAAAGATTTTAATTTTAAAACTTTTCTTTAAACATAAAATAAATTTACATCAAAATTTGTGATTATTCAAATTTTTAGGATTAAATTTTATACTAATATTTATTTTAAAAATTCATTTGCATGAAAATCTCTTGAAATGAAGGTGTTCTATGATAAGATGGTTATACATTTTATCGATTTTGTTTCAATCTGTGTGCTTTAATTAAGGTATTGTTGTTGTTGTTGTTTTTTTAATTGCATTCTTATGCTGCTTATGTAAATCTTGAAAATGTAAGTGTGTCCATATGGCTGGAAATCTGTGGTGATTGGGAATTATCCTACATACCGCAATTGCAAATGTTGTAGAAGGTGCATTATGGGATTATAAAATATTTTGACAGTAATTGACAGTTCATAAAATGAACAACTGAAATAGCTATATGTTTAGTTCCTCGTTTTGCATTCCTCAAACAAGACGCTCATGACATGACCCATACTATTATGTGGCACCCGGGCGATCAACGAAGTTAAGCAACGTTGAGCGTGGTCAAAATTTTGATGGGTGAACCAAAAAGTTTGTTAGCAAACATTATATATATATATAAATATATAGATATATATATATATATATATATATATATATATATATATATATATATATATATATATATATATATATATATATATATATATATATATATATATATATATATATATATATATATATATATATATAAAGATGTATATATATAAAGATGATTATTTATTTATAATTTTTATTGAAGTATTGTCTATTGACATTTGAATAATTTTTAAAAACAAATTACTTGCGATGCTCTAGAAAAAAAATTGAAAAAAAGGATTTGTCACAAATTTATTTTTATTGAAAAGCTTGTTAGCTTGTTATATGAACTAAAATGATAAAAACTTCAAAGTGCTCAATCGGTTATATAAGAGAGACATAAAAAGGAGTAATCAAGTGAAGTTGTGATTTAGGGTTCAAACGTAATTACGTATGAAAAAAAAAAGTATAACGATGGATTAGAAATTTCAAAAGAATTTACTACACAATGAAAATGTTCAAATGTTTGACATTTTTTTGTTAAATCAGTTTTATAGTTCACCAAATTTATTACTACGGATGCCGCAAATAAAACTTTTTTTTTTTTTTAATCTTTAACTAGATTCCAATTTCATTATTAGCTTATATAGAAATATTTTTATTGACCCAGGCAGGTCATACCAACATTATACATTTTACAACAAGTATCGGTCTTGTCATTTACCACTCTAAAAATTGGTGCATTACTTTAGTTACGAATCCTAACTTATTTAAGGTAACCATTTTTAAGTTATTATGAGTAGCTAAAATAATGCATTTTAGCAAGTTATTAAAAATAGCTTATTTAGGTTGTTTGAAGTTGTTATAAGTTGATTTAAGCTAGTTTAAGTTAAAATAGCTTAATTTGCTAAAATATATTATTTTAGCTACTCATAATAACTTAAAAGTGAATAAATATCTTAAATAAGTTAGCATGCGTAACTAAAGTAATGCACATAATGTACCAATTTTTAGAGTGACTGTACTGTATGTTATTACAGTTATAGAGGCTGTTCACAAAATGACGCTTAAATTCACGTAACTGTTACGCAAAGGTATACGACAATCAATGTTCATTGGATTCTTACGTGAAAGTTACGTGAATTTAAAGGAATAGACCAGAGAAAAACATAAGCATTTATATCACAAAACACTTGATGGTACTTACATAAATAACTTTAGTTTGTCTCAAAAACCAACGGTAGCCACGTAGCAGTGATCAGAAATTTCAATTTATGCAACCCGCTCAACATTTTCATTCTAATTTTTGCATGTTTCTGACGCCATAAACATGAATAGTCACGCCAATTGCATACTTTACAGTACTTTCACGCACTCTCGTGGAGCTACATTAACATTCTGGTAAAAATTGTCAACAGTTTTGAAGATCCCATTTCGTGTTTATTCATTTAAAATCATGTTGTTTTATTTAGTCTATCGCTTTAAGCGTCATTGCAAACAGCCCATTATATCATGACAAAATTGTGATATTTTAATCTATATTTTATAATTTTCTTACATAACATATTATTATTGTTTACAAAATCAAGGCAGAACGATAAAAATCAACAAAACCTGAACTTTGTAATCTGGTTTTATGTATTCCTTTGTTATTTAAATTCACATACATAATAACTTCATTATTAATTTTAATTAAATTATCATCAGCACATACATAATATACACCAGGTATAAAATACTATTATGAATCTCTCTCTCTCTCTCTCTCTCTCTCTCACTCAAAAACATAAGTTTGTATTTTATCATCATATTTACTATAATATATATTTTTACCGTTTCTCCTGTCACGAGGTACAAAATTAGATCAAAATTTATGCATGAAAGTTAATTTCTCCCTTTTTGCTCTTTTCTCTTTTGTTCTTTAAAGAGGAGTTGTTGTCAAAGTTTAACTTTCTCTCTCTCTCTTAAACAGACTTGTTTATGTAAATATTCTTGTTTGTTTATTAAACTTCTATTAACATTAAGCAAAAGGTACAACATTACTGTATGTGCATATACATGTTTAAGAAAATATTCTTCATAGGAGTCATAAATTAACAATACAATATGTATGTGTGTGTGTTTGTTTGTATGTGTAATTTTTGCATACGTTATGTAGGATGTGTTCAAGATTACATAATATGCGTTGAAACGTTGTGAGAAGCTAAATATTGACTGCTTCTGTTTACTCAAAATGTGGAAAAGGAAGTGGCCGGAAAAGGAAACCACGTGACGGTAAAAGTGGGAGAAACCTTCATGCTGATCGTAAACCCTGTTCTCTGCACCAAAAATGACGATCACCTATGGTTATTCAAATGGAATGCGCATTTTTTGGTGCAAGAGAACAGGGTTTACGAACAGCATTCTTGGTGCCAGCAGCAAGCTAACCTTGAGCTACCTGGAGCTACCTCCCACTTTTACGATCACGTGGTTTCCTCTTCCAGCCACTTCCTTTTCCGCATTTTGAGTAAACAGAAGCAGTCATTGTATGTATTATATATATATATATATATATATATATATATATATATATATATATATATATATATATATATATATATATATATATATATATATATATATATATATATATATATATATATATATATATATATATATATATATATATATATATATATATATATATATATATATATATATATATATATAATATTAGTTGCATTCAGGTGGTTCTACAATTTGAACGCTTCATACATATATGAAATATTTTCTTGTCTAATGCACCTAGTATCTGTTAATTTGTTTATTTTTTTTTTGTACTCCAGTTTTTTTTTTAATAGTTTCTATGTACTCGCATAAGGATAGCTTTATAAATGCTATATTAATGAATAAATTAGAGTAATTTTTCTTGCGAGCGTCTGATTGGTTTGATTGTAATTAATTCAATCGTTTACTGCATTTCGCGTTCAGCATTATTTTTAAATTACTTTTTATGCTTTTAAATCCTAGTTTGCACGGCTGTTTATTAAAAATAAATGGTAAATAGAACGTTAGTTATTATGCCTCATCTAAGATTGCAATTACTTTCTCATTAGTGAATATTAATCAAGTAAGTAAAAGTAAGCATGAAAATAAAAAAGCTTAATTATTCTTATTATATGAACTAAAAACAGTAAGAACACGTTTGTGTGGTTTCGTATCCCTCAATTAAAATTTTCAACCTCCCCGGTGCATTATCAATATAATAATAATATAAAAAATACAGTACTATAATGCCAACGAATTTGATTTTGGATGGGTCGTTTGCCTTTTCCCGCTTCCCCCATAATTGGTTAGCGCACTCCAAAACAATAAAATACTAAAAAAAAAAAAAAAAAAAAAAAAATACGAGTTTACGTTATTATTTTAAATTAAAATATTTTAATATCACGAGATAAATAATCAATTAAATTAGAGATTGAAATACATATTGTAATATATTATCTAAATCAAATGATTCTAAATTTTATCTTTAATAATTAAAATTGAATACTAAAATTAGTATTCACATATATGCATAAAATGTAATGCATGAGAAATAAAAAGCTTATTACACTATGTACGTATTATAATTAATTGATATATTAAATTATACACCAACAAATAATTAATTTACTTTATCGTGGGAAGTAGACGGAGTGCAATAAATCTATATAAGGTTTATTATTATAATTTGATTATACTACAGTGTTTGGTACATAAATGGATTATATTGTGGCATTATAAATAATGTAATCAATTTGTTTATAAAAGTTTAATTTTATAATTGGCTTTTTAACATTTTCTTTTTTCTCGTATTATAAATTTACGTATAAAAGTTTTAGTATTAATTACATATAATGCTGCCCACATTCACAATTATTCATATCCATTATCTATGTAATTTAATATTTAATATTCTAACTGTCTAATTATGCAATGAATTTAAACTCTGTTGTACCATATAAATTTAAAATTTATGCATTAAGTTAGCTTTAAGTCTAATTTTTAGTTTTAAGTTATTTTATGTAATAATTTTAAAGTATAATTGTATAGTAATTTTAAGGTAGTAGGTGATCGACTGATATCTCGCAAACTAGACGGTCGCGAATTATAATAAAAACACAAAATAAAGAAGAAATGTTACTTGTTTAGTTACGTCGTCAAACATATGTTAGAACACGATCAAATATTTAAGTTATTCCACTTTAAAGATTACATGAAAATGTGGAAATTCACATTTTAACGGCAAATTTTAGTCAAATTAGAAACTTTTTAAAAATTAAAAATAATATTAAAACCTTTTTTCGGAAAAAAAATATATAATATATATTTTAAATTTACTCGATTTTATTAGAAAATTATAGTGTTTGTTTTGATGGAAATAACTAATGTAGGGTAAAAAAAATATTGTGTAAATATAGTTTTACTTTTAGCGATTTCCGGTCCAAGATAGTCACGTTCTACGTGAATTTAGCTTTACGTCTAATTTTTAGTTTTAACATAATATGTCATAATTTTAAAGTATAAATTGTTTAATAATTTTATATTTAATATTTTAGTATGTATGATTTTGACATTATCATGCATTTTATGCCACTGTTTCTAACAATGAATAAATAATAATAATAAAAAAAATTAATGCTATAATTTTGAAAGAATAGTTAAAGGAATAGACCAGACAACACTTGATGGGACTTACATAAATAATTTTAGATTGTCTCAAAACCCAACTGTAGCTCTGTAGCAGTGGTCAGAAAATTTCAATTTATGCAACCCGCACAACTTTTTTTTTTTTTTTTTTTTGCTAATTTTTGCATGTTTCTGACGTCAGAAACATGAAAAGTCACGCAAATTGCATACTTTACAGTATTTTCACGCTCTCTCGTGGGGCTACATTAACGATCTGGTAAAAATTGTCAACAGTTTGGAAGATCCCATTTTGTGTTTATTCATTAAAAAGCACGTCATGTTGTTTTATGTGGTCTATGGCTTTAAGGTTTGAGGTCACATTAAATTAATTAAGTTATACAAAATTTAACCACTCGGTTGACGTTATGTAAATTTTATCGAGTTGATTAAAGTGTTTTTAGTGGTTAAATTTAGTATACTTTACAGAGTAATATTGAGTATTATAAATTAACTACTTTAAATAATAATGAATATCTGCTAACTTTTATTACTGTCAGCTACATTATAATATTTTCTTTTACGAAGTGGTACCATATAAAAAAAGAACATCGTGGTGCGATAAAGGGACCTAAATTTAAAAAAAAAAAAGTAACATAATATATTAAATTGGATAACGCGTTCTACATTTCTGAATTAGGATGGTATTTTTCTGGCCCATATAAAGCTTAATGTTTATTTTATTTTTCTCGGGAACTAGGTTCCTGAAATTATAATCAGAAGTAGCTGTCACTGTAAACTTTAGGATATTGTCAAATTTGATGACAATGGAAGATGAAATTATGCTCGTTTCCGTGTATAAAAATCAACACGACATTATATAAAGCATAATTTTCAACACAATCTTATGATTTTAACTTATATTTCGGATATTTAAGTTTTGAATTAGCCTCTCCCCCATTTTTTACACGAAAATAATAAAGATCGCATAATTATTTTCAAATATAACGGTACTAATTTAGGAAGATAAGGTACGTTGCAGGTTTACGAACACGCCTTATTTAATTTTTATTATTTTAATTTTTATTATTATTATTATTTTTTTAATTTCTTCTATTTTTTTCTACTAATGATGAAGAGTTGAATCTGTACAAGTTGATTGATATTTGTGATATATAATTGAAGATATGAGAGAGAGAGAGAGAGCGAGAGAGATAGGAGAGAGAGAGAGAGAGAGAGCCCTTGGGAATGAGATACATTGATGAGAGATTTCATTGACTACTGTTTGCTCTATTGTCTACCATTTACCTTCAGGGAATCAATTTTAAAATCACTAGATTTAATCATTGTTTCTAGTTTCTAATCAATCTATATAATACCAAAAATTAATCAGTATCTAAAATAATAATAATAATCTTTTATTAAGGCGCATACAGGGCTATTTCAGTCATATTACATGAACCTTGGCCATAAATTGAGCCAATAATATTACAATAAAAAGACAAAACATTAAAATATGCAAAATAATAATAATAATAAAACATTGGGGTAGCGCAGAAACAGCGCATCACATCTTGCTTACTGGACATAGCTTATTTGGCACATAGAAAATAGCACCTCTATAATAATATGTAAATATACTTTTACTATTACTTACAGTATAATTATGCCAATACAACACGAAAATAGAAAAAAATACTGTAGATATATTTATTAATATTAGGATGATATTTAAGTATGATATAATTTTTTTTATTGTAATAAATATTGTGATTATTGTTATAGTCTTTAACAATTTGTGTTAGTTATATATATATAAACTTATAATTTAATAATTTATTTTATAAAATAAGTTTTCAAATACAAAACTAAAAAAAAAAGTTGTGAAGACTATAACTATAATAATTTAAAACTTATTACAATAAAAAAAATTGCATTATATTTATTTTAGTTACATATTTAGTTACTTTATTTACATTGTACAATATTTTAATATTAATTAATAAAAGCATAATAATAAATTTAATAGTTTCAATATTAATTGTACTCATTGTTGAGGACAATCAGTTAGATTAATGTATTGTTGGCCACTAGAGTGATCTTACTTATTTCAAAAATACTTATATAATATGTACATAAGTCACGAATTTTCGTCGTTAATAACTCTTCTATTAGTAGAATATTAGGATAAAAAAGTTCTAAATTAGAAAAAAAAAAAAGAAGATTTTTAAGCATACATGCAACAAGAGAACATTATCCTGAATCGATTATTTAGCGATAAATATATAATTTTCTAACTTTTGAGTTGATTGTGTATTTGAAATTAATTTTTTAAAATTTTTATGAAGATACATTCTATAACATTTGCATCAGCGTTAAACGTAAAGGATAGACGATTTTTTTTTAATATTACCGCCTTTATTAGGAAAATCTTATTGACTTTTTACTTAAATACTTCTTATTTTACTCTTTCTTGAGATTTTCTGTCGTTCTTGTATTTAACATATCCCACATGAACTAAATCTTCTCCCTCCCTTTCTCTAACCTCATCATGATTTTCAAAAATTAATTTAAAATACCTAAGTAAAAAGTAAAAAAAAAAAAAAAAATCAATTAAATCCCTCTTGCAGAATTAAAAAAAAAAAAAAAAAAATCTTCGTGTTCATTTTTTTTTTTTTTTTTTTTTTTTTTTTTTACATTTTAATGTTTTAATGTAAGTTTAAAGTACTAACTTAATCTAGATTATCTTGACTAAATTATCTCCTCTTTTCTACACATATTTATCATAACCATATAAGAAACATTTTATGTCTATTTATGGTTTTAGATTTCATATTTATTTATAATATTACTGCTAACCTACAGTCCGCGCCAGCAAAGGATGGGACCAATAAAAGAGTGCCTAAAAACTCTTCATTTAATTAACATTACCCCACCTCCTAGCGACCTTGAGTGGCACAGACTGTAGGTTTTCAAGAAACTTAAATTTGCGTAACGTATATTTTGTGACATCCTTTTGGAATATTTTTTGATTAATAGTCAGTGAAAAGAGGTTATTTTTTTGTGAGGGATGCAGAAATGTTTGAAAATCTTATAATATTTCTAAGTCTTTGAATTTCCAGATTTTACAAACTTAAAATTTTACAAACTTAAATTTAATAAAACTATATTATTTAGTATTACGTACAGTATATATATATATATATATATATATATATATATATTTATATATATATATATATATATATATATATATATATATATATATATATATATATATATATATATATATATATATATATATATATATATATATATATATATATATATATATATATATATATATATATATATATATATATATATATATATATATATATATATATATATATATATATATATATATATATATATATATATATATATATATATATATATATATATATATATATATATATATATATATATATATATATATATATATATATATATATTATATATATATATATATATATATATATATATATATATATATATATATATATATATATATATATATATATATATATATATATATATATATATATATATATATATATATATATATATATATATATATATATATATATATATATATATATATATATATATATATGTATATGTGTGTGTGTGTGTGTGTGTGTGTGTGTGTGTGTGTGTGTGTGTGTGTGTGTGTGTATCAAAAGTTTTAAATATAGATTATGAAGTAACGTAAATTTCAATTTGTCAAGTCAAAAGTAATCATAAAGTTATCATTAACTAAATTTCCTATATTACATTATAAAATAAAGGAAAATTTTTGCTTTATTTCATAATATAAAACTTTTTTAACATCGTAATATTCTCATGACTATGGTAAAGATTTGCGTCTTAAATATTGATCTATCTATAATGTAAAATTGTTCTTTGTTTGTAATATTTTAAGCTTATATATAATAATAATAAAAAAACTTAACAATTTACTCCGGGCTATATTTTAGATAGAATATTAAAACATTTTACCGTAGGCAAATGTTACATGTTTTAACTTTTATACATTGTTTAATGATTTTCAACGAAACATTTATCTTAACCTTTGATTTTTGTTCTTTTTTAAGAAAGTATTTAATTAATAGTAATAAAATCGTTATTCTTTATTGTACAATGGAGCTTATCGGGTTAGCTCGCGGGAAAAGCTAAGCGTCTCCTAATTTGACATTAAGCTTATGGAGAAAACCATTTTTTTGTTACGATTTTTGAGAAGACTACTCTACCGATTACGGAGAAATTTAAATAAGAAATACTATTTATTTATTTATTTATTTATTTATTTATTTATTTATTTATTTATTTATTTATTTATTTATTTATTTATTTATTTATTTATTTATTTATTTATTTATTTATTTATTTATTTATTTATTTAATTATTTATTTATTTATTTATTTATACACTTTTACGTGTTTGAAACCATAGAAATATTTTAAGCATTTTTTTAACCGGTAACCGGAAAAATGATCTAAAACGTGTGCTTTATATTATTCACAATTCGGGAGTAACAAATATTTATCAATTATCATAGTTGTTACTCCCATTCAAAAAGCACCTTTGTTACGGAAATATACAGTATCATTATATTTTTTTTGGTAAGTATAACTATATAGCATTAGATAATGTTTTTTTTTCCTCAGTCATCTATTTTTTTTAAAGCACGTAAAAAAAAGTTCTAAATATTAAATAATAAACAAAAATTCTAACAAAGAAAAAAAAAGGCTTTTTTTTTTTTTTTTTTTTTTTTTTTTTGCACATCCTTGAGCTTTGTCACCATGTTTGTGGTGCCTAATGCATTGTCCCAGCATAGGGGAAACATTATTTCAGATTATTTCTCCTAATTTTTCACGCATAAAAAGAGTTTATTTCAACTGAACGAAATTTTCTCATAATCTTTGAACTTATTAGTATTAGAAGGTTTGATTAAGGTTTGAAGCTTTTTTGCTATTAAAAAAATAAACATGACGTTTATTTTTTCCTATGCTGGCCGATTTCATTTGCTGCAACTTTGTACGCAGCAAAATAATTATTCCCATTTACAACTAATATGTAAAAATTTCATACGATTATATTTTCTCACTCCGATTCATAAAATAACAAGAAGTATAACATGTTTGTATGTAATCAATCAATGAAGTTTATATTATTATGCTTTTCTTTATCATTTTAATATTCAGAATAGCCTTGCTCAATACTCGTAATCGCTCGTAATGATGTTTACAAACTTCTCCATCATAACAATTAAGTTATCATTTATACCATACTTCAAGTTATTAATATTACTTTATTCTTATTCATTAATCTTATTTAATATAAATAATTTATTATTAATATCTTTTTATAATTAATTATTATATTAATTTCCCTTACAATAATAAACTATGTATTTAAAAAATTTATAAATAAAAACTTTTTTTATTTATTTTAAAAAGAAAATAATTTTATTATAATTTAATTTGTTAACATTATTGTTGAAAACTTTAATGTTTTACGCGAAACAATAAATTACATATTTAATAAGTTTAATTGCACTCAAACTTCATGTAAGGTTTTATTTTAGCAAATTTATTGCATTTTTTTGTAAATATTGCTCCTTCACAACAAGTTATTATAATCTTTATTGTTAATGAAGAATAATCAATTAGGATTATAACTATCGAGTACGATTGAACAAAATTCAATTATGTTGATCTCTCTCTCTCTCTCTCTCTCTCTCTCTCTCTCTCTCTCTCTCTCTCTCTCTCTCTCTCTCTCTCTCTCTCTCTCTCTCTCTCTCTCTCTCTCTCAAGATTTCGATATTAAAGCCACAGACCACATAAAACAACATCTGCTTTTTAATAAATGGGATCTTCAAAACTGATGACAATTTTTACCAGAATGTTAATGTAGCCCCATGAGAGAGCATGGAAAAACTGTAAAGTGTGCAATTTGCATGAAAATTCATGTTTATGACGTCAGAACATGCAAAAATTAGTATGAAAATGTTGTGCGGGTTGCATAAATTGAATTTTGTGATCACTACTACGGAGCTACAGTTGGTTTTTGAGACAAACTAATGTTATTTATGTAAGTCCCATCAAATATTTTGTAATATAAATGCTTATGTTTTTCTCTGGTCTATTCCTTTAATGGAATTAAACTGTGCTCCAAAAATTCAATACACGACGTACTATGTGGAGCGTATAAAAATATCAAAGTGTTCATTGACGATCCGCCCTCAAATTTGCCGACGATTTCATAATTTCTTAAACTTAAGCATTGTAGAGCTATTTAAGTTTATTTATTTTATTTGCTAATACTGTGGGAGAAGTTATCCACAAAGCAACGCCAGTGGATTTAAGAAAGGGCTTATTATTATTTTGAGAAATAGTACAATTTTCAGAGAAAATTAACAGAAATCGTTTCATAAACTTGAAACCACATAAAAAAAGGCTTTTACTGCAGGAATAAAAACTTAATAAGTAACTTTGCCACTTTATAATTAGATAATTAGCGTGTTATTATATTTTTAGCTAATTAACATTAGTTTAGAGAGCAGATGTAAGCAATAACCATACAGAATGACAACATGTGCATGTTGTGTAAGGGTCATGGTCTTTATAGAAAAGAACGGAACTACAAAGACTTAACAAAACCACTTATTTTTTTCTAAATACCTTTTTTTTTTTTTTTTCTTTGCTTCAAAAGAGATTTAAAATAAAGTTAGATACTGTGGTTTGAACAAATGGGTCACTTTTTATATATTTTATCTTTAGCTTTAGGTATCTGTATGTGTTGTGTAATGTACAGTAGATACAGTACACAAAGCCATGAAACTTCTTCTTTTTCTTCTTCTCCCCCCCCCCCCCCCCTTTAAGTAAAAAACATTTCTATAGGAAAAATTACACTCTTTAAGTATGAAGAGTGAGAGCTAAAAGTTAAACATTTACGATAAAAAAAGTACATACTTATAACATTCAATAATCAATACATTTTTTTTGTTGGTAAAGTGTTGAATGTAAGTGACATTGTTATATAGAGTGTATCCGCATGACGTCATATTTAATGCGCGTGGAAGCCATACTGGAGTAATGAATAATATTGTTCAGGATTGTTAATTTTTGGGTATTTTCTTTTGAAAATCGGTTAATTTTTTGTTCTTATTATTTTTCTTACATACGTGAAAGACTAACTCAACTTATTAACAGCAATAATGCTCTCAAAAATATTGCTTAGTGTTTTAAAACTGGCAAAATGAGTCATTTTCCTATGTGGACTATGTTATTGAGTGATTCAACATGACGTCGACTTTAACATGAATGCATTGGTTTGGCTTTGCTATTAAAATTGGAAATTACAGAAATTAAGTCCCGTTCACACCATGTAATGTTTTTTTAATGGCAATAAATCTAGATTGGACGCAATCTAAATTAAAAGCTTTAAATGTTCTTGCTATCAAATATATTGCACAGTAAAAAAAAAAAAAAAAAAAAGGCTCTTACAAGAAATAATCATGAATTTCTACAATTTATGTCATAGTCATAACCTGTACCATGTTACTTTGATTTTCGCATTTATTTTAAAGTTATAACTATAAGTGTTACTTTTATCTTCAATTTTTATACACTCTGCCCAAAACAAGGTCGTTCCCGCCAAAAGCTGTATCCGCGGTGCTAAACCAATCAGAGAGCGTGTTATAAACCTACAAGCCAATTCCAGTTGACTTTACATTGTTAATTACACTGTATCCGCTCGAACTAGTATTGGGAGAAGTGTAATTGTTTCTATATTTTTTTCTTTTTGTGACGTCATAGACGATATTATATTCATTACTTAATATGTTCCCTTACTCTGTAAAGTTAAAAATAAATAATTAATTTAAGCATTTTTTACAGTACTTAATAACTTTTAATTCATACATCAGAATTTAATGGTTTTAAACTACAAATTGCAATTATTTTAATGTATATTGAAAATATTGTACCTCATTTGGACATGGGCATACTTTCATACTAATTTTGAGCTAATCAACTGTTTAGATGAAAAAAAAAAAAAAAAAAAAAAAAAAAAAGAAAGAAAAGAAAGAAAGAAAGAAAGAAAGAAAAAAACTGATTTTATGTTTTCAGATGGTGGTAAGGTAGCTGTTTTGCTTACATCATGGCCTATGACAATGGTACCACAGTAGTCCAATTGTTGCAGTTATTGGCCAACAATGCAACAGCTTTCACTGGAGAAGATGATGTCACCATTGCACAACCACCATCCTCCCCATACCAAGGATTTATGGAAGGTTCCAGATTTTGGATACAACGTGTTTTAGTACCATTAGTGGTAAGTTAATTTAGTTTTACCTCCAAAAGTCATGGAATGTTTTTTATTGTTGCAAACTGAATAATAATTTGGTTTAAAAAAATTATAATAATTGTTTAATTTTTAAATTTATAAAAATATTAAAAGTTTAATGTAAGTTGTGAATTATATTTATTTGTTATTAAAAGTAAGTTATACATTGTAATAAAAATTATTTGTAGATAATGTATTATATAAATTTTTAAATTATAAATTGTATTTATTTAAATTTATTTGTTTAAATTTTTATATAATTAAATACCCATCTCATTAATTTCATATTGAAGTAATTTTCTATTGATGATCTGTATGACAAATGATGCATATTATTTAATGAGTTAAATAGTAAAACTTCTGTAAGGTGTAATGATCAAGAGTTATGATTTACGTATCGTAAATCGTAACAATAGCGAAGTTAAGGATGATAAACTTAAGAAAGTTATTATATGGCTTGTGATTGTAACTTATATGTATACTATAAAAAAACACATTTATGATACGATTTGAAATAACAGCAACGGCTACCCATGATAAAACTTTCAGAATCCGTGATCATTAGAGACTTATACGAGAGAGAAAAAATTATTGAAATTAACATGGACTCTTATGGGACGTATACTTTAAGAAAAAAAAAAAATTAAAATCTAGTGCTGGGACACCCCATTCCCCCCTTCCCGCATTTATTTATTTATTTATTTATTATTATTTTTTTTTTTTTGAAAATACCTTTTGAATCTGTGCAAAATTTTAAATTTTTCTTTCTTTACAACTTTTAAGTCAAATCCTGAAGTAGCAGATTTCCAGCGTTAACAGAAGAAGCTAAAATGAGTGACGTTTTGATTGCTTGATTTCAGGTGATGCTTGGCGTGGTAGGCAATGTAATCACCGTGGTAGTAATGACAAGACGACGTATGAGAAGTTCAACCAATGTTTATCTGACAGCACTGGCAGCCTCTGATCTCCTTTACCTGTTGTTCATGTTCTCTTTATCTCTGGCTCATTATGGTTTAACTGGAGGTACTGCAGATATGTACTGGACCTACTGGAGATTTGGACTTTGGTTCACGGATGCAACAAGTGAGTTTTTATTTATTTATTTTTAACTATAGTTGAATCAGGTACAAACTTTGTTATTATATACGTTCATTGCAAAGTTTATTGGAGGTTATCGGTTTAAAAAATTCTAAAAAAAATTCAATGGCTTAAAGCAATTTCAATTTTCATGTAAAATTATGTCTAGTATTTCTCATTTAAATATCTCTGGAATCGGTGGCGTAGTTTTCTCAAGAATCGCAAAAAAAAAAAAAAAAAAAAAAAAAAAAAAAAAAAAAAAAAAAAACGTTTTTTTTTTCCCCCATAAGCGTTATGTTAAATTAGGGAACCCCTATAGCTTCCCCCGCATTTCCCCGCTCGCTAAACCGATAATCTCCATTTAAGTTGACAGTAGTGAAAAATTAATAATAAAAATATCTTATAGACATAGACAACATATAACAACGTTCTTTGTAATGGGCTGTTCACATTGATGCGTTAATTCACATGTCTTGCGTGAAGATGCAAACTATCAATTTTATTTATACGTGCCACTGTCATAATGATTTCCAAATCTTATGAAATTTTTTTACTAGAATGTTTCATAACGAGAGCGTGAAAATACTGTAAATTATGTTATTTGCGTTACTATTACCGTTTCTGACGTCAGAAACATGCAAAAATTAGATTGAAAATAGGCGGGTTGCATAAGTCGAAATTTTCTGATTAGTGTATCTCTAGTATCCCGCATTTCAATATTTCTGATCCCGGTGCAGTAGTTTTCTTAAAGCAAGCTTAAAACATGGTCCCGCAATGCTACATAGGAAATTAGGGAATTCTATGAGTTTTTTCTTCCAACTTTACCGATAATCTCCTATTCGATTTTTTTTTTTAAACAAGCCTACAAACTATAAAAATAATTTTGTATATAATTATTTTGTCCTTGAAACTCTACATGCAAGTATTGACACTTACTTTGTATCACCACTCCCTGCAACTTTAAATATTATTTTTAAAACTTGTCAAGGTAAATAAGGAATTGAGTGATTTATTTTTCTGCAGAAGATTTGTTTGTAGAAAGCAATGAGATAAAAATGGAGAGTGTAAAATTTATTTTATTTTATTTTCTGTCATCAAAACAGACAGTTTTACTCGTGCACAATACATTTGTGGTTTACGCAAAGCACATAATTGTAAATATTCAGAAACATAAATAAGACATAAATTTATACACATAAACGCAGATCTTACAGTTTGATAACTTAAAATTACTAATGGAGGAGATGACAAAATTTATTTAGGGAATGGGATCAAATTGCATATTTTATTTTATTACAAGAATATAATATAATTATAAATGATTTTTTAGACGTATTGGGATACAAGAAACAAAAGTTTGTTTATTATTTAGCAGAACAAATCTTTAGTAACGTGAATTTTTTGTTGAAGAAACCACACATTCTTAAGAAGTTTGAATTTTATGAGATTCATAAGTGCAACGTTGATTTGTTACTACTTTTCCTAACATACAAATATTCATATGTATATAGTTTGAAATAAATGTAACAGTTCAATGATAAATTCTTTAAAAAGGTATACAAGTAAAAGTATATCTAACATCCCTTACTAAATTTTTCCCGTGCTCGGTGCAGTAGTTTTCCCATAAAATGTTAAAAATAAGATCCCACAAAAAAAAAAAAAAAAAAAAAAAAAAAATCTTTTTGTAAGCGCCGCTTGTGATTGGCTTATAGCACTCTCAACGATATTAAGCTCTATTACGTTTACATTATTCCAAGATTGATCTTTATAGTGCCTTTTACGCTTCTTAAAAAATAATTTTATAAGAAATCGATATAATATCAGATGTAGCCTTTTTCGCAATAAGAATGATTAATTGTTTTTACGATATTGAAATTCTAGACGGTGAAATGTTATGTATTTTGATGAATGAGGTTTTCTGATCTTAAAACTAAACACGTACACTGTACCATTTTATTTTTTTTAATATCATACAGCGCGTGAAATATGTTTTCAATTTTTTAAACAAATTGTTTACTAAGAACCTACTTGATTTATCTTTTTTAGAAGAAGAAGAAAAGAAAGGCTAAAATTTAGAAGAAAAAAACTGTTTAAAATTGCTGAAAATAAATCTAAATGCATTTTGAACACGTATTTTAGTGTAAATAGGTTCGTTTTATATCTATGTACATTATAATAAAAGTAGCATAAATATCTATATAGTATTTTGATTCTTCTTTTTGTCCCACCCTTCTCTTTTATTCCACCCATTGTTTCTTTTAACAAATTTAGGTTAAAACTAATCCTAGTTTGAAACAATTTTACGTGGAATTTATAATTAATCATACTGTATAATGTACCCTATAATAATGTAATCGAGCAATATTTCAATTTTTACGCTACATATATATTTTCGCCAATTTTTCTATGAGAAATACGCGTAACGTTTTTATATTTAGGAAAAAAAAAAAAAAAAAGCATGTTTGTTTCATCATATAATCATGTTCAATAGTATTTGCGATTATAACAAAAATACTTTTGTAATATTTCGTCAGTTTTCAGGATATTTAATTTCAGGATATTTGAAGCCCTTTTATGGACTTTAAGATGCTTTTAAAGAGTTATATATCAGAATTGAATGTAAGTTGACGTAAACCAAAAATAACCTAAAGAAATGTACAGAGTCTTGTATTGCTGCTTTGATTGTAGGAAATTGGAAAATAAACTATTTTGAATTTGAATGTTTTTGCAAATATTTAGGGAAAAAAATGTAAAGTAGTACAGTTATTTTACTTAAAATTGAATTTTTAATGGCTTGTAGCCATGCAATGCAATCAGATGGAGATTTCAGTTGACGCAAAGCTCTACTAAAATACAGATTATTCTCATTATGCTAATAGAAATTCATATTTTTAGTAAAATGACTGTATAAAATATCCTAAATAATTCTCGAAATGTTTACTCTCTTTCCTTGCTATGCATATTGAAAACACTAACACATTATTATTTACATCAGTACGAGAAAGCAGACATTATATAAGATGAGAAAATGTAATTTTCTAACATTGAATAGAAGGATTGTATTGGGTAAGTAAACTGTATACAAAACTATTTTCAATTACTATACAGTACGTCCTATATATATATAAGGGTTCTCACTAAATTATTTCCATGACTATAACTTTGTGTACATATATAATACAAACTCTTAGATGTCAAAAGAACTATTTGAATTTCTAAAGGCAGAATTCAAATAAAATATTTATTACTTAATATGTACTGTATAATATTATAAAGGTATATATCATTAAATAAACGTTTCTAAACAGATTAATTTTGTGAACAGTATATTATTTCATTAACATTTCAAGCAAAATTAATACGCAGATTAAGTCATGCAAAATACACTTAAAAATGTAATAACTTTATTAAAATAGTACTTGACAAAAGTAATGAAAAAAGTAAAATTAGTAAAACAATTTTCACAGTTAGCTAAATCAAATTAATTGTGTATATAAAAAATGATAAATTATTTATTTATTTGGTGTATGACAAAAAGCAGTAATTAAATTACTATGATACATAATTAAAAAACAAAACATAACAAATCAATAATTAGTCAGAAAAATAATTGATAAAATATTAATTTGTTGTTGTTGTTTTTAAAACATTTGCGTTTAAATATTTATACATAAATTATTATTAATTCATGTAAAAAAATGTATTTTATTAATATTTTATTAAACTTAATAATAATAAAACATTTATATAAATAATTAAACCAAAATGACATATTTCTTCTGTTTGACCTGACTTGAAAAGGCAATACTAAAAACTAAGAGTACATATAAAGAAAGTGAAATGTTATCCCAAATTCGATATCATTTATCTACGTATAATGAACAATAATATTTATGGATGCTGAAAGCTACAAAATGCTGACACATTAAGATCTGGAGAAACGAAATAAAAATAAAATTAACATGATTTAGGATGGGAGTAAAGTTTTGCAAGTACCTTTGTTTTTTCTTTCCCTTCAAAATTAGAGACATTCATCGCTTGGTGCAACAAAAAAAAAAAAAAAAAAAAAAAAAAAAAAAAAGGTCTTAAAACTTTTATTCCAAATACTGTATTGCAGTTTCATATATAATTAACATTTTAGCCCTAATAATAACAAGTAACATTTTTTTTCATTAAAAGAAAACCAAAAAAAAAAAAAAAAAAAAAAAATCATTTATTATATTATGGTAACCATAATATAATAAAATGCCATATCTGTCAATATCAGAAATACAAGATTGTTGTTATTATATCAAGTATATAAATTTTATTCACGAGATACTTATAGCGTGAAATTTGCACATAAATGTGTGATATGATTGAAGGGTTTGTTTACGTCATGTTCGATCGAGTGATTTTATTTATTGACACGAGAGAGGGTTGAGAGAAGATGACAAACAATTTTAGAGAGATCGCCGTGCTTGCCAAACCATGATAAACAAGCAGGGAAACAATAAACAATCTATTTACAATCTGTCGTCAAAAATATATTTTTATTGGAAAATTTGTAGTAGTTTACGATATACATAATAAAATTGTAATAGTGGGTCCTGAAAGTTTTTTTTTTTTTTTTTACAATTCCCTTTTTTCTTCTCATCATAACTTCATTCATTCATTCATTCATTCATTCATTCATTCATTCATTCATTCATTCATTCATTCATTCATTCATTCATTCATTCATTCATTCATTCATTCATTCATTCATTCATTCATTCATTCATTCATTCATTCATTCATTCATTCATTCATTCATTCATTCATTCATTCATTCATTCATTCATTCATTCATTCATTCATTCATTCATTCATTCATTCATTCATTCATTCATTCATTCATTCATTCATTCATTCATTCATTCATTCATTCATTCATTCATTCATTCATTCATTCATTCATTCATTCATTCATTCATTCATTCATTCATTCATTCATTCATTCATTCATTCATTCATTCATTCATTCATTCATTCATTCATTCATTCATTCATTCATTCATTCATTCATTCATTCATTCATTCATTCATTCATTCATTCATTCATTCATTCATTCATTCATTCTATTACTCACTATTAATTATTATTTTATTATTATATTATTAAAGTTTTAAATATAAAATATAGAGAAATATAATTTAAGAAACTATCACTTGAATAGTTGAAAAGTAAAATTAACTTATTCATCTCTATCATTACTTGCGATGAATTGGATACAATTTTCTTTTAGATTAAACTTAATTATCACTTACCGCATTAATTAGATTTTTTTTTTTTTTTTTTTTTTTTTTTTTTTTTTTTTTTTTTTTTTTTTTTTAGTTCGCAACTTTTGTCATTAAATATTTCTTACATGTAAAGAGTGCTACAAAATGTGACGCAAAGAATTTTTTATTTTGTGTGACAAAAAAAAAGTTGTGAGACGTGATATAAAAGTCTGTAGCAAAGTGTGACTTCCTTCATCTCTCTCTCTCTCTCTCCATTTCTTTTCTTCTCAACGTCTTTTACATTTTTACATCTAGTGTTATACTTATTGAGCATATTATTTCTTTTGTAACGTTCCTTTCTATACAAATTGTTCAATAATGTATACTTTTTCTTTATACAATTCAGTTTCACGGGCATCCTTGCCATTTTATTTTTTAATAAGTTATAATAACAACTCGGTTAAAGTTTTTTTTGGTGAGTTCAATCTTTATGTACTGTACATTTGTTTTTATAACGTTTTCTAAAATTCCTTGAAATTCTACCATGTTTGTGTATTTAGAATTTTGTGTGTGTATATTGTTTTATTAATTAAAAAAAAATTAGAGTACTTATTAAATTAATTTTATAGTGACGCCATATGGTGATTCTAGAATCATCTTCCAAAAACTTAATTGCGTGGGTGTTTCGTGAATAGTCATTAGTACTTGTAAACACGATTAAGCTTTATTTTATAGTTATACAGTATTATAGTAAAAAATTAACACATACTCGCGTAAAAATATATATTATAATTAATATAATGATAGGAATTATAAAAAAAAAAAATCGCATACTTTTTGGAATTAGAATCAGTAGCGTAACAAAGTTTTTAAGCCACTAAATAAATGAACGTGCTAATTTAATGAGAGTACAAAAACTAAAGTACAGTTGTATTATTATTATGTAATTTTATAACTCATTCTAAGATTAAACTGCTGTATTTCTTTGTTTGTATGCATATGATTCATAACGTGTTTTTGTTTTTTTACTTTTTTTTTAAATTTTTTAGTGAGCTTTAAAAATATGCTTCTTACCGGCGGTGACGTAGTACCATTGCAGTCTGAGGCATGCTCTAAAAAAAGGCGTGGCACCCAATATGGGTATATATTTTATTCTTATCCGTTATTTTTTTTCTTTCGGTTTTTAAGAAAACTACTACGAACATAAATTTTGGATAATGTAAAAGAGGGATACTAGGCATACTTTAACGTGTTTTAAACCAACGAATTTTTATTTATATTATATCATCGCCAGTATTAGAAGTATTTTTACGTTCTAACCACAATACTTTATCAAACATCGATTTAAGAGTAAAAAAATAATAATAATAATAAAAAAAAAGTAAAGGTCCTCTACTGTTTTTAACTTGATTGATTACGCGTCACCACAAGCTAAGTGTTAAAAAAAAACTTGTCGATACTTGGTACAATATAAAAATAACAAATCTAAAAAAAAACAAAAAACGATAAACAATATAAAGCATTAGATCATACACATATGAAACTTCGTGTGCTTGTTAATAATAAAACACAAAATAGGAACTCCAAAAACTGATGACAATTTTTACAAGAATGTAAATGTAACCCCAACAAAAGAGCGTGATAATACTCAATACTGTAAAGTATGCTATTTGCGTGACAATTCCTGTTTCTGACGTCAGAAACAGGTAAAAATGAATATGAAAACGTTGTGCGGGTTACATAAATCGAAAATTTCTAATCACTTTAGTTGTGTTTTGAGACAAATTAATGTCATTTATGTAGTTCCATCAAGTGTTTTGATAAGTAAATTCTAATGCTTTCTTCTTGTATTCCTTATAACATATAATAAAGGAGATAGTTAACAGTAAAAATTTGATAAAAAATCGTTATACACGTGTAAGATCCACCCACAAGTTTAATTAAAACGTGATTTATGTTACAAAAAAAAATTATCTTGTAAAGTGCTATCATTCATAATACCTAATTATCATCTTTATTATAATTATAATTAATGTTGCTAATTAGAAGAAGGAAAATATTGTCATCATTAGTAGACTGAAACAAAATTAGTGCTTGTAATATAAAATAAGATTATTATCTTTTTATATAAACAATGTTTATATGTAAAATAAGAAATTGATGAGAAAATTGATTGCTCTAAGCAAATTCAGAAAGCGTATTGTACAAAATATTTGATTTCATATTATTATAAAAATAATCCAATTTTTATAAAATAAAATTTGAAGCACAAGAAGGCTATAGGGATTATTGGTAATTATTATTATTTCTCTCTGCCTTCTTTAAATAATTCCAAACTCAGTATAAGTTTTCTCAAAAAAAAAAAAAAAAAAAAAAAAAAGGTTCTACATTGCTTTAGGGGTAGAAAATTGGGTAGCACCAAGCTTTCCTTATATGCCTCTCCAGTAGTTTCAATTGCTGTGTATAGGCTACACCATTACCAAAATAAGAAGATAGGTTATTACAACCAATTAATGCACCCTCCTTTTCTCGGATTTTAATCAAGTTATAGAAATAAAATTTAACTAACTTCACTATTATATTGATCACCCATAAATTTTTGGTGTTTATCTGTGAAAAATTGTTTCAGAAAAATAGGTGCAACCGGTTGTAAAAATTACTGTTCTTATTTTGGTGTAGTAAAATTTCAAATTTATTTCACATTTAAAAAACAAAACAATTATCTCTTTTAGTTTCAGTTAGATACCTTCTTAATGTTTATTAATTTTATTACCTTTAAACACATTCCATATCGCAGCATGATGATGCATACAATGAGAGCATTTCCATTTACCTACTCGAACAGCTAACTTAATTTCATGAATTGCACTGAATAGTTTAACAACTCTTATGTTAAGAAATAATATTATATATACTAAACAATTCAAAGATTATAAGATCATTCGTGTAATTTTTTTCTAATATTCCTGTAATTGAGCTGGCATGATTATTATGCATTTACTTTTGCGTATATATTAATACAAAATCAGAGAAATTTCATGAAATACTATTGTAGTAAAGACGTTTTTTAAAATCAACTAAATTGTTTTAATGGAGCTTATCGGTTTAGCGCGCGGGGAGACACGGGGAAAAACATGTTTTTTGCAATTATTTTAGCTACTCCACCAATTTCGGAGAAATACTATAGACAAACTTTTACGTGTTTTAAGCCATAGAAAATTTAAAAAAAAAAAATTTTGAACCAATAACGTCAATTAAAATTTCATAAAAAAAAAAAAAAAAAAAAAAAAAAGAGTTAACCACTTAAATATGATGATACGTCTTAATTACGTTTTTTGAAATAGTGTGTGTTTTTTGGTTTTGTTTCAGGTAGTACATCAATATGGCTGACAGTAACTTTTACAGTTGAGAGATACATTGCAGTGTGCCACCCAATGCGTGGCAAGATATTATGTACAGAAAATCGTGCACGACGAGTTACTGCTTTAGTCTATGTACTATGTTTCTTATGTACCGCATCAACACCTTTTGAATGGCAGACCATCCGAGTACCAATTAATCCTTTTCCTACCAATGGAACTGATACTGGGGACTCAACTGTTAATGCAACTTTACCTGTGGTGAGTTACAATAGTGTTACTTTTTTTCTTTCTGAAAGAAATATTTTATTTTCATTGTGTGTGTGTGTGTGTGTATATATATATATAATAATAATATTGTACATAAATTATATTTATGTAGTATAAATTTGAAAGTAATGATACATAAGGCATGCGTGTTTCAATGAATATTATTATTATTGAAGAAATGCGTAAAAGTACAATACAATCTAATCAGATGGAGATTTCAGTTGACGCAAAACTCCATTTTAATACACGGTGATTATATGCGAACCATTTTTTTTTTAATGAAAAAGACTTCATATATATATATATATATATATATATATATATATATATATATATATATATATATATATATATATATATATATATCTGTGTGTGTGTGTGTGAGTGTATGTATATATAGCTGTAGACCTTAGCTATATATTTTATTAATTATTATTTATTTTCATTTTACGTGTATGCTAAAATAATAGGGAAATTGAATGGAAATATTGGTATTTATATTTGTAATATGAGGGATGCGAGTGAATGAGTGAGCGAGTACAGAGAGAGATAGAGAGAGAGGTTAAAATAAATAATGAGAATTTTTTTTTCCAATAATGACAAAATGATAAACTACGTTAAAGTCAATAATGTAGAAACATTATTACATAAAATGTTTCAATGTTAACGTTATAGAATTACAATTCAATCACCTTAATATACGTAGAGTATTTCATGAATCAAAAGTTACATGATATGAATAAAATTAAATGTCATTGTGCATTTTTAAAAATCAGTCATTATTTCAATGCAATTAATGTAACACAATTAGAGTAAAGTAAACCTTTTTTAAATTTCTGTATTCATGCACTTCATAATATTATTATTATTATTCAATTAGTACAACTACAATTTTAATGAACTATACAATTTAATTGAAGTAAAACAAGTATAGTTCATTATTTTGTTATGTAAATTTATGTATTTTATTTTCCTATTACTGATTGCTACAAAAAAATATATATATTATAATACGTGTTACAAATGATGCAACAGTAACATTCACCAAAGTTGTAGAGTAGAAAGCACCCAGCATTAATAATAAAAACTATTAGATATTTTATTTTACTTATACATTGGAAATAGTACACAATATTATTTCTTAACTACGTTAATTGTATGATTTTTAAAGGAAGTAAAATTGAAACTTGAGCTTATTTTATTTTAATGTGGTTTTATACAGTTTTTTTCTATCATGCAATCATATAAAGGGTTGTACTGGTTTAAACAATGCTAATCAGTATTTCGGTTCTTAGAGTCCATTTTAAGGAATGTAACTGGACAAAAAAAAAAGTGGTGTAACTGGCCTGAGGCTGGTCAGGGATTGCTATAGGCCAGTCTTATTCTTCAGTCCCTGACATTGTTTTAAAAAAATTATATCAGTGTAGTAAATTTTAAAAATATTTTTGTGCGGCTTGCAGAAAAAATGTTTTCTTACTTTTCCGGACCCCCTACCTACTCTAGATTGCTTAAAATAGCTTTCAAAAAACACGTAAATTCAAGGGATTGTTCTATTCCAATTGTCATGTTTTTATCTCAATTTGTTTTATTTTATTCCCCTGAAAAAAAAATCGATTTATTTTTTATTAAATTATCTGATGTTCACTGTATTGTATACTGGGACTGAAGAGGATGCTTAATCCGAGCCTAGACGTTTATTTTTATTTTTGTATAATTAATTTTTAAATAATATTATTCATGAAAACATCACAGACCGATTATCTTTACTCTAACAATGTTTGCGTATGAGTGCGTATATTTACTCTAAAAAACGGAAAAGGAAGTACCGGAAAAGGAAACCATGTGACAGTAAAAGTGTGAGAAAACTTCACGCTGACTGCTTATGTTTACTCAAAATGCGGAAAAGGAAGTGCCGGAATAGGAAACCACGTGACGATAAAAATGGGAGGTAGCTCAGGCGTAGCTTGCTGCTGGCAACAACTTTTCTCCCACTTTTACCGTCACGTGGTTTCCTTTTCCGGTACTTCCTTTTCCGTTTTTTAGAGTAAACATAAGCGGTCCATATGATCTTAAAGTTGGAAGTAACTAAGGCCTAACTTGCTGCTGGCACGAAGTTTTCTCACACTTTTACCATCACGTGGTTTCCACTTCCGGCACTTCCCTTTTTGGCATTTTGATTAACCATAAGCACTCACTTGCCTACTTACTTACACAGGGTAGAATAAATTACGTAAATTATGCTGTATATGTGTTATTATTATATAAATATTGCTCAATTGGAATATCATAAATGATGACGTCGATGTTATACTACATAACTATTTATGTTATATAACTTTTAGTTGCTATGCAGTATATCATATTATATAAATTATGTTATAAAAAGACAAATGTTACTAAAAATGAGCTATATATGTCATAATTATTATATTGCTTTTTTGTCCGTGTATATTCGTCATTATTATATGTAATTCTACCATATAATTATTATTACTAATACAGCTTAACATGAAATTTGTGTTGCAAATTTGGAATGACTGTATTACTCTGTATTTTTCTCATGTAAATCTCTCTTTCTCTCTCTCTCTCTCTCTCTCTCTCTCTCTCTCTCTCTCTCTCTCTCTCTCTCTCTCTCTCTCTCTCTCTCTCTCTCTCTGTCACTAATATAAACTCAACTCATTTTATATTAATTTACATAAAAAAGACTACAAAGTCATGTTTTAATTTGAATTTAAATTACAGTATAAAACGAAATTTACATTTTTTTTTTCAAATTAAAACAAATATTTGTTGCGTAAATATTACACATATAACATAGAGGAGGTATTTTGTTTTATACAAAATGTATAGAGCCGTTATTGTTATTACAACATTGAATAAAGTTTTTTTTTGTACAAAATTATTATTATGGTACAGATTATTTTAATACATTTTTTTTATGATTATTATTATAAAAATATATAATATAATATATATTTTTATATAATACTTTAGCTTAATATAACATTTATTTTAATATTGATTTTTTAATGTTTCTTTTTATTATAATAATAAATAATTTTAAAATATTTATTTATATAAATATATTGCCTCTAATATTTTAGAAATTATTTGCTTTTAATTAGTTAGAATATTATTATGCTATTCACTGCTATTCACTCATCTTCACTGCCCGATCATGCAATGTCCATTATTAATATATAATTTAGCTTAGAGGTTATTACGTGTATGGTTAACACCATACATACGATGTGATATCAACATCGCACATAGCAATAGTGAAGAAGGAGCATGAATATGAAATCAGTTTTTATTTCTTAGAAAAACAATTTAAGTTTGAATTTGAACTATTGTTATATGGTTGAATCTAAATTTAATCGTTCCCAAAGATCTTGTTAAAGCAAATTGATAAATTTATTTAATGTTGAAAAGTTTTTGTGTGTGAAAGAAGAGATAATAGCGTGAGAGAGAATAAATACGTAGATATTATATTATACAGAACAAGAATTTCACCTTTAAAACCTTCTCATCTCATCATCATAGAAAATTAGTTCTATTATTATTATATAGAATACGAACTAACTCTAAAATAGAATATTAAATCACTTTGAATATCATTTGAAGTTAAAACAGAACAATATTTAGAGAAGAAGATGTTTATTAAACACCTAAAACAATTTAATATCACTTTGTTATATTAAAAGCTTTGTATGAAATATACATATAGTATTGAATAATTCAAAATCAAATTATTGTAGTGCGTATATATATTCTCATTGTTACAATATATGTTTATAAAAATTTATATTCAATTATTTATACGTTTAGTGTAACATGTAAATTAAATCGTAATATATTCATCAGTTGTAGCATAGAGTAGAGATTTACAGTATACTGTGAATGAATATCTTTTAGTATTGTATGAAACAGGATAAAACAGTTTAAATATAAAATGGAGATATTGTATGTAAACCTCTTTTATATATATATATATATATATATATTTAAATATACAAAATCTGCGTGTTGTTGTCACGGTATAAATTTATGATAACACGATCTGGGAATGAGGGAGATGGAGAGAGAGAGAGAGAGAGAGAGAGGGAGAGAGAGAGAGAGAGAGAGAGAGAGAGAGAGAGAGAGAGAGAGAGAGAGAGAGAGAGAGAGAGAGAGAGAGAGAGAGAGAGAGAGAGAGAGAGAGAGAGAGAGAGAGAGAGAGAGAGAGAGAGAGAGAGAGAGAGAGAGAGAAATATATTATAACAAGAACATAAAGGATGAACCAAAGTAAGAAAAAAAAAAGCTTGCAAAATGTTAAATCACAAATTTTATCTTATTAAATTTTGTTATCCCCTAAGGATCAATGTTATTATTATTTTTACAGTATATATATTTTTTTTTCTCTTTTTTAATTCAGAATAAAATATTTCATTTTTATGTATTCCTTTACTCGTTTAACATAATGTAGGTGGATAAAAATCTAAGCTGAAATGACATTTAAAATTCAATTTATAAAAATTGAAGCTAACATTTAAATCTACATAAATTTATTTTAACCACAACTTTTTTTTTTTGAAGAGATTCCGATCGACATTGATAAAGAGTAAAGACAGATATTGGGAAAAAGTTTTTAACGAAATATATGGTAAGAGCAAATATTCGATACGACAGAACTAATACATATAGATGGTTAAATTTAAGGTGTCTAATAGTAATGTACTACATTGAGCTGTTCCATGATAAATAATTATAATCATTTGTAAAAGCCACTTTATATGCCTATATAGAGAAATATAGATTGACCAACAACAAGTAATAATGATGCGGTAAACCATAGTATCCTGTGAGACGATCAAACCCACAATACATTTGTGATCGAAGTGTAGTATAACTTACAGGCGCTTTAGAAGAAACTTATATTAAAATTTCGTTTATTTGTATGCTGAGTATAATATTTACATTTTCGTGCATTTTTCGTCCAACCAAGATCCTCACTTGGATCTTGTTGGCTGGTTTGAATATCAATAAAATAATTTTACTGTTTTATCAAATAATAATAAAATTGAAGGTTTTTTCAATTTAATTAATTTTAAATTTTAACACTTTACGTCGCAAAAATAATAATAAATATATTTTTTACAGTCAGTGCCTAAACATGAACTTTCATGCTGGTCTCTATTTGATTTAAACTGAGTACCCCCACCCCACCCCCGTAAACCTCTTTTAAGCCCAGCACGGTTATTTATTTTTTTTTTTCGTTTTTCCGTTGTTTTTTTGTTTTTTGTTTTTTTTTTTGCAAAATTTTGAATATTGATGTTTATGGCTATAATTACTGTTGGTTTAATCACCATTCTGTGTCAAAAAAAAGTGTCATCTGGCACTAACAAAAGATCTTTAGACACTTGTGTCCATTACTCGCAAAATGGTCAGGTGTCGCGACTTGCAGTTGAAAGTGGGAGAAGGAAGGTGAGCGCATGCACTTTAACTATACAATCCTGCCTTTATTTTCTCTAATAATTGAAAAATATTTTCTACCATATATTTTTGTTCTGTTATCATGCTTATCACAAATGTAATATCTAGAAAAAAAAAAAAAAAGAAAGTCTTTTTTTAACATAGTAGAAATAAGTATAAATTTCAAAGTAAAAGGTAAAAATGAGAGAAAAACTGAGCGGGTGAGAAAATAAAGAGCAAGTTCGCTCAACTCATTTAAAATGAGCGCGCTCACGCTCATGCTCATATTTACAAAAATGAGCGCGCTCACGCTCAACTCATAAAAAATGAGCGCACTCATGTGAGCGTCGCTCAAACAAGTCGCTCATGGCCAAGTCTGGTAATAACTATAAATTTACGGTAATATTAAATTCTCAATATCACAATTAACGCTCTATATAACATTATAAAATTTACGTTACACAGCATAATTATTCAATTTAAAAGTAAGTTTTTTTTTTTTTTTTTTTTTTTTTTTGTGAAGATATGGCATAAATGTAAAATGAAATACCCAAATTTTTATTTTCTTGTTCAATACTATTTTGTAACAATTATAATAATAATTATACAATGTTCAATATGTTTTCTCTCTCTCTCTCTCTCTCTCTCTCTCTCTCTCTCTCTCTCTCCTCTCTCTCTCTCTCTCTCTCTCTCTCTCTCTCTTTCTATGATTTTTAAAAATTTTATTTTTAGATTTAAATTCTTTAGCCTCGGATTAACAACTTTCACTAAAATACTTCAGTTTGTTTCCAAATATGATAAGTAAAAACCATAACGTTTCTCTCATCAAAAATATATTGTGATAACTGATAACCATTTTAAAGATTTAAAAACTTGTGTATTTTATACATTACAAAAGTAACTTATATTATTAAAATCTGCCCAAAGCAAACCGTTATTTATTTGGATGCGTCAATTTAAAAAAAAAACATGAACAACTAAAATCATATTTTTATATTTAACTGTACTGTTTTTACACTGAAGCATGAAAATACTATAAACAAAATAACGAATTGAAGAAAATAAAGAATATGGCTTGCCGTACAACTTTTAATAAAATTTCTGTTGCAAATAAATGTATGAGATCATTTAAAAGTATAAATCTAAGATTTATTTAATTGCTGTACAAATTTAAAATCTCAACTCCCTACATACTCGTTAGTCGTGTCTTTAAAAACGAAAAATATGATAGAAATGAAAATCAAAGCTTAAGATTCCGTAAACGGTGTTAAAAGCATTGTTAGGGAAAATCTGTGTAATGATGGTTTCAAACAAAATTTCCTACGTTTTTTTTTTTTTTTTCTCTCTTTCTTTCTTTTTATGTTTTCAAAAATTTTATTTGGCAACGCTGGAATGTATCAATGAATTAATGACGTCACCCATTCATAAAATCATCTCTCTATAACTTTGATTTCTCTATTGTCAGCTTGTTTTTTTCTTGACATATCATTTTACGTACTGATATTTTATTTTTCTATTCAAAACTAGAATTTTTATGTATTTGACATGACATTTTTTTTTTTTTTTTTTTTTTTTTTTTTTAGTGAGTGAGTGAGTGAGTGAGTGCTTGCTCTTATACGTATAAAAAAATCAACTTATAAAATCAAAAATCATTCCATATTGAAGGTAAAGATTTTTTAAAAAAAAATCCAATTTCCTGATATTTTATCATGACTTTTCTCTTTTTATGTAGTTTTATTTAAAGGTGAATTTTTATTTCAGACCTGCATTGTGTTCGGTTTATATAGATTTGAAACATCCTCATATGACTTCCATTCATATTGCGCTCTGCCTTCTCTCTCTTTCTCTCTCTCTCTCTCTCTCTCTCTCTCTCTCTCTCTCTCTCTCTCTCTCTCTCTCTCTCTCTCTCTCTCTCTCTCTCTCTCTCTCTCATACACACACACACACACACAAACACACACAATAAAATTTACGGTTAATTATTTTTGCTCTTTATTTTCCTTTTTCCTCCAATAATAATAATAATTGTTTTAAAAAAGTACTGCACAAAATAGTATCAATATTTTTGTCAAAGACGAGTCATTTAAAACATACGTTAACAAAATAATATGAGCTATGACGTCACAAACCCGCAGCTGTGATTTTGTGAATAAAAAATAAATTAGAAATTAATGACTCCGGCCAAATCAATGTTGATATTCAGGTATGTTAGCATATTAGACTTTTTTTTTTTCAAGGTGTTCTACGCCTGTAAATTTAATTTGCCTTATGCTTTACTTTAAAGTTTTGATTGAGAACGCACTGGACTATCTCCATTAACATATTACTATGCAAGTAAATGCTCTTTCAACTCTTATGTATAAATATACTCTATGAGAGGAAGAGACAGAGGATACGAGAAAGTTATAATTTAGTACCCAAAGCTCTGCATGTGTCGTTTGTTTTGAAGTAACGTGCCAACTTCTTAATTTCATATCTAATAAAGAAACTCATTGTTTTTCTGTTTTTATAACCTTGCTCTCTTTTTTATGCTTTTTATAAATTTAAATCTTCTCTTAAATATTGTATAAAAGAAAAAGTTAGAAATAAATTTTTCTTACATGCATTCCACATTATTAAATTTTATATTTCTAAAGATTTAGGTTTAGATTCTAAATTTTATGCAGAAAAAGATATAAACTAACATTTTTCGGTCACAAACATAAATAATGCTAATAATAATAATACAATAAATGATTGCAAAGAAAAAAAAAATGCAAAAATAAAATAATACTAATAAAAATAAAATAGTAAAAATTGCTTTAAAATTAAAGAATTTTAGTTTGACACATGGATACGAAAATAATATAATAAAATCTTGCCATATGTTTGAATTCTTTAAGTATATCAAATTTAAATTTATGTTAAATTTGTAATAAATTAATATTGCAAAAAAATTAAAAATAAAATACATACTTTCAATATGATTTTGAAAAACACGATTTACGGAATTATATTATTCTTATATATTTATTGCTAACAGTTATTTTATTTATGTTATCATTAATAATAACTATTTTTGTCATTAGTTTTTTTAGTGTTTATTTAAATATTTTTAAATTCTAAATGTAAATATAAAATAACATGTATGTATACCTATGGTATGAAAGATCCTAACAAACTATTTTCTATAACTGTTTTCAAAAAATAACCTTTGAAAATTTGACTATTTTTTATTATTTCGCATGAAAATAATATTCATAGAAAAACATATTTAAAATGCTAAAAACTGATAAACCTAATCCAAGTATATCCACTTAAAAATTGAACGACTTTTATGCCACATTAAATTTTCCCAAGGGGCATTAAATACACGCATCATGCTCACTGTAATATTAATAATTTTAATAATCCTAATTACCCTAAAGCTAATTATTAACTAAGTTTGAAATCTTTTTAACCTTTAAAATTTCAAATTAGTTATTGTATTTCTTACGAAAGTTTTTCTCTCAGAATAACATGTATAGGAATTGTTACTTTATAACGTGAAGCTAATATATAAATTGAAATATACACGCTTTATTTTATTATACAAAAATGTAAACAATTTGTAAATTATGTCCTTAGGGAGTTTGTTATTTATTAAGAAATTTTTGCTTCTAATACTGAAATCTACCATGGGTATTGGGTATTATATTAGCTAGAAATACAAGAAAACAAGTTCTTGTTTTCAAGTGTTAAATAAATATTTAGAATACATTAATTTTTTTTTAATAAATTATTTTAGTATACAAAAAAAAAAGTAAAACAAAAGTAAAACAAAAATATATATATATTTTAAAAGTTTATATTTATAATTCTTAAGGGAGTAGGTGACCGACGTCGGCGATTAGACTCAAACTTTTCTCGTCAAAAAATATGAAATTTTGCAAAATGATACTTCAGCTTAAGACAATTTCAAAGAAAAAAAAAGGGGGGGGGGGGGTCGCCGTGCAAATTCTGAGCTCCTTTGCATTTTTAGTATCCTACTCCCTTAAACTTCTACATCTAAACATACATTCTTGCGCTTGGTAGCCATCTTTATGGAGTCAAATTCATGGTCCAGTATAGTATACGTATTATAACAATGTTTTTCATATTTAAAAAAATAATATAATACTTTTGAAACATCTTTAATAGTTTTAATCCAATAAACTTACAATGTGCTAGAAATCGGGCGCAGTTTGTTAAGATATGATTAAGTCGTACGTTATAATATCATTTTTTTTTTAATGAGTAAAAAAATAGTGCTCTTCCCTATGTTTATATATTGTTACCAACGAAAATAGAATTTCTGAACTATATAACTGACATCAATTTATGTTTCCATTATTAAAACAAATGTTATAATTAAAATTAAAAATTAATTAACATGTATTGTATTGTTTTATGTTTCCAGGCAACTCGAGTGAGAGTAGAATTAACTGCACTTGGAAAGCTCAACTCATATCGTACGTTATTCTACTGGTTTACTAGTCTTGTGTTCGTGTTCCTGCCACTACTCTTACTTGTCGTATTTAATTCGTTCCTCGTGATGGCTGTACATCGTTCTCAACGACAACGTAGACACCTCACTCAGGTAAGAACTTAATTTAAAGAAATATACCAGGAGAAAACTTAACATACCTCATTAACTTATCCTAACATACTAATCAACGTTGATTTAGTCGGAGTTATTGATTTCTAATTTATTTTCCAGTCACAAAATGGCAGCTGCAGGTTTATGACGTCACAGCCCACTATACGCACGCGGAAACAGTCGAGCTGTGACGACATAATCCCGCAGCTGCCATTTTGTGAATGGAAAATAAATGGGAAATCAATGTCTCCGACTAAATCAACGTTGACATTTAGGTATGATAAGATATTATACAATTTTTTTTTGTTCAAAGTGTTCTACGCCTTAAAGCATTTACATTTAAACACTTGTACAGAAATAACATATATTAGTCCGTAGTAATGATCAGTAAATTTTGAATTTATGCAGGTCGCATAAAATTTTTATACTTTAATTATTGCATGTTTCTTACGTTAGAAACAAAAATAGTCACGCAAATAGCATACTTAATAGTATTTTTACGCTCTCTTGTTGGGACTACATTTACATTCTGTTAAAAATTGTAATCAGTTTTGCAGATTCCATATTGTGTTTAATCATTGTGTTTTCATGTGATCAATGGCTGTAAATGAGGAGGACCACAAACTTTGCAGGGGTGATATTAATGCATAAATAAGACATCGTCCTGAATCGATTGATGTGAGATTTTTCTAATTTTTGAGCTCATTTAGTATTTTTAATTAAGTTTTGAAAATGACATCACGGGTGACAACTTTGTATGACTGTACACTCAAAAGTTACTAACCGTGACGTCATACTTGACTTTCAAAAATAAAAATAATAATTTAATAAAAAATAAAAACTAACAAATTAAAAATCGTACATCAGCCGATTCAGGATGATCTCTTCTTTCAGAATTTTATGCATTAAAAAAAATAATAATAATAATTGGACTTCTTTATTAATATTACCACAATCCTTTAGCTTGTCGAGTATGGCTAACTAATTGAAGGACTGTGAGTGCGGTTACTATGGTGATATGATACGTAATGCAAAAGTTAGGAGTGTTTGTATGCCTGTGTGTGACAGAGTGACAGATAATAGGAACTTGGTTAGTATATGGTTACTTTAGCTGACACAAGATTTAATATAATATATCGATGCATCTACGTTAAAATGAATTACCTCTCTAAAAGTTTCTGCTTTTATGGACTAACTATATTTTAGTTATACATTAGGGAGTTAATGAGAAGTTTAGATAATCTGATTTAACGCGTAAGCAATATATATTCTTAATGTCACTTACAGGTGTAAATATTAGTCATATGTTTTTTGTTATTAGCTGCAAACATTTAAGAGTTTATATTATAGTATATACTGTATTATTATGTCTCTATTCTATTTATTTAACCGCAGTTTAGTTTTTTTTTTTTTTTTTAATTTTTTTATTACTTTTTCCCCCATGTATAAGCACTTAAAGATGGTTTAGCAGTGATGAAGGATAGAACATTAATGTTTCGTGTGCCATTTTTATGCGTTCTTTTGATTGATTACACATCATCACCGGTTAAACAGTAGAAATAGAACGACAAATAAAGTTTTTAATATCAAATACCGTTTATAAAGGGTGGTTGCGCTTTCATATCACATAAAAGTCAGCGCCATATGTGAACTTTAAATAACATGAGCCAGTTTGAAAAATGTTTTATTTTGCCACTATAAAAATACTTATCAATCAGCAATATTTTATATAGAAACTGAATCGGATTTTCAAATATGCGAGAAAAAATTAACAACATCAAAATTACTCGATTTCCCAGAGAAAATAGCCAAAAACGTTGTTTGTCCTACGCTGAGCAATGTTATTCATTGCTCCAGTATGGCGTCGAAACTCATTTCTGTACTTTTTCGTGCGAACACTCTATGCATGCAATACTAATAATTATAGTTATTGTAAAATAAAGGAAATATAGCTTGTATTGAAAAAACCAGCATATTACTTTTCCAGTATAGTTTTATGGAATCAACATTTTTACTATATAAACAGTGTTTTTCGAAAATTAAATTACACCTAGCTGCTTCAAAATTTATATCCTATGGAGATACTATTAAGTAGAACTATTAATGTAAAATTACATCTATAGATCTCTCATCCCCTGTACAATAGAATTTCTAAGTCGATAGTAATTACTTCTCGGTACACCATTACATGCGACAACATTGTTATTGTTAACAATGACATTGTATTGTGTAAATGTAATTGCATTAATGAAGATAAATATTCTTAAATTTAATTTTGAAACAAGTAGTATATACGTGTAGTATGTACACATATACAAGGAAATTTATAGTTCCCAAGTGGTGACAGTATATAAAAAAATGAAAATTTATTTCGTTTCTTTTATATATATTTTTTATTTTTTTGATCTCAATACAATGTAATATATAGCTAACAAGCAATACAGAGCAGATACAGACTACAGAGTATGAAAAGAGAACTTACGTTATTATTTTAATAATTCGTAGTTATTTTTACAATACAAACGTATATTTCACATACTTTGAGAGTTGCAATAAGAAAAATACGTGAAGTTTCCTAGAATCTTACGTTAGTTGTAAAACCTACTTTATGATTTGTTCACACTGTTATTGTGTTATTTTAAATAATTTTATGTCATGTTAAATCCGTTAGATGTCATCTGTTTTTATGAATTGAAAGTTAAATATTTTATATATTAATACAAAAATATTTCTTGTACTGTTTTATCGGTGTGTCGGTTCATTTCATACTTATTGGCAAATATTCTGTATAGAATGAATTACATTTTCAATAATACAGTCGCAATTTTACAGTTTATGTATCCGAATATTAATTTCAATGCAAGATTGGTATAGCACGCGGGATAAACCAAGCGTCCCCTAATTTAACATTACGCTTATGGGGAGATTTTTTTTTTTTTTTTTTTTTTTTTTTTTTAGAAAAACCGATTCAAGAGGTTTTTAAATGAGGAATACTAAACATACTTTTACGTGTTTTAAGACAGAAAAACGTTAAGAGTATTTTAAGCCGATAACCGCCATTGAATATTATAGTTTTTCAAAGCTTTGGTGTGTTTATTTTCTTCTAGTTTCAAACCTTCTTGTGAAGATATAAAAAAAGAACATACAAAAAAAAAAAAAAATTATGGCTGCATTTCTTATTTAAGTTTCTCGCGATAATTAACGTATTTTTTAGTTAGTAACTGTTATGAGCACGAAGAAAATTAATTTTGCCACATAAAAAATACAATATATTTATTTATTATTTTTTATATTAACATAAAATTTTGTCCAAATTTTTAAAAAAGTTGCAAAAAATATTATTAATAATTTTTGTAATTTAAATTTGCTTTGTTTATAAATATTTTTTTTTATTATTATAATTAATAAAATTTATTTATAATTTCTTACATGCAGTATTAATCATGTTACTTTAACAATGACTTTTTGGTGCCAATCTAGTCGCCACAAGGCACACGGAAAAATTTGTTTAAATCATCCAAAATGAATAACGTTTGTAAAATGAATAAAATAATGGTATTTTACTATGATTAGCCTGAATTAGTAGCAGCTCAAAGTTATTTAAAATTCATTTGCTGCTATACTTATACTATAAGGGTGTATCCGCATTACGTCATACTGAATGCACTTCGTCGCCATACTGAACAAATGAATAACATTGCTCAGCTTAAAACAAACTTTTTTTATGGCTATTTTCTTTGGGAAATTGGCTAATTTTTGTGGTTTTTATTATTTTTCTCACATACTTGAGATAATTCAGCCAAATAAGAACATCAATGTTCTCTAAAATATTGCTTGGTATTTTTAAACTGGCAAAATGAGTTATTTTTTCCTTTACACGCCCATTTAATGAAATATCCAACATGACGTCGACATTAATTGAATGTATTATACCCTATTGAAAAGTTAATATGTTCTTATGTCTTTCGCTCCTAGTGAAATAAGTACATAAATAAGTTACGATAAATGAGTACAAAAAAAAAAAAAAAAAAAAAATTAGTAACGAGTGTATATGATAACATACGTATAAATAAAAAGAAGTTTATAATTTGTAGTGCAAATTATTTTGAATCCTTACTGGACTTTTTAATCAACAATATTTATAACGTATATTAAAAATTGCAAGCGAGTTACTTGGACCTCTTTATATCTTTGAGATTGTGCTGTTTTTATGAACTTTTCTAGCGCAATGCTCTCTCTCTCTCTCTCTCTCTCTCTCTCTCTCTTTCATACGATGATATTGTTAGCTTGGTTTGTCATGAATGTTTCATCGCATTACAAAACACCACTAACTTTATTAAATTCTTTAGAAGAAAAAAAAATCTTTCTTCGTGGACAAGAAAAATAGTTTGTGTAAATATCAACCCCTAATTTTCATCGTAGTAAACTTTTTTTTTTTTTTTTTTTAAATCGTAGTCGAATGATTTTTTGTTATTTCGTTGAATCTAAGTTTTTGGTGACATAAATTCGTAGTTAATTTGTAATTTATTAAATATATATAATATAAACTATTAAAATCAATATAAAATATTACGCACGATAGTATAAATGCGTGTTTTTAATATTAAAATTTTTAAATAACATTTTTTTAATTTATATTTTTTTAAGTTACAAATTTATTACTATTTAAAAACATAAAAATATATATAAAAAAATATTATTAAAAATATATATATTTATAAATTAAATTGACCTCCATTATTGATTACATTTACATGTTAATAGTTATTAATATTTATCTCTTCTCTGGAAACAAGTTTGGTATAAGAATTAATTACCAATACATTCAAATATTTCTAAAAAATTATTGTAGTAATTTTTTAAACTGTTTTATTTTTAGGAAACGTACTAAATAATTGTTACATGGCAAGACTTAAAATTGTAAAGTAAATGGAATATAACTTTCTTTTCAGCAAAAATATTTGAAATAATATTTAATTATTTATATTAACTGTGAAAAACAGCCTAATTGTTTATTATTATTGTACTTACATAGTTTTGTGCATTAACATCATGTAATCACATATTAACATCAACACAAATTGTATATTAGAAAGAATTTTACACCGTTTGATTCAAGATTCAATTATCATTCATAATATAAAAAAAAATCATGTAGAACACAACCCAAGGGGAAAATATATAAATTATTTATTTTATTTTATTTATACGTTATAATCTATATGACTTGAGATATTGTTGAAAATAGAATATAATATATATTTTTTTAAAGCCTTAGAAAGTGATTGAGAAGAGATATGATATGAAGTGATAAGATTTATGTTGAACATATTCTTCTCTTTAAAGTCCCTGTCAACTTACTTTTTTATCATTTAGAATACTAGATTGATAATTACCATATCTTATTATCAATAAATTAGACACCAACACGTTGAGTTGGTATTTATTTTCATTTTAACGGTTATTTTACGCATCTGACGTCACAATGTATCAATGGGGGCCGTGATAGGGATAAAGAACTTGAGGATGGGGCTTAAATTTATCACGTGACCAGAGCGGTGACTGTGATTGGCGGCGGTACATTGTAACGTCAGATGCGTGAAATAACCGTCAATATGAAAATAAATACAAAATCAACGTGTTGGTGTCTGATAATAACGTATAGTAATTATCACTCTAGTATTCTAAATGATAAAAAAAAAGTAAGTTGACAAGGGCTTTAAACTATGTTTATTACCGGTGTTGATGTATAAGCAATTAAAACGCGAAGTAAAATAGCATGAGAGAACCCCAATAGCAATAAGTCCTTTAGCATTGCTGCAACATAATACTAAAGCAATTTTAGCAACGTGGATAGCAATATAGGTTAACCTATATTAAAGGATTTCTCTACAAGCAAGATTATTCCATAAGAAGAAATGTTAGCAATATATTTACATATTTTATATTTCATTTAAAAAAAATGTTCATCTCTTCAGTTACGAACCCTAACTTATTTGAAATAAACATTTTTGAGTTTGTTTTTTCAAGCAGCTAATATAGTATGAATTTTAGCAAATTAACAACTAATAACTTAAGTTGTTTTCGTTTTTTCTTGCTATTTAGCTAATTTATTCTGCTAAATTAAATGATGCATAGTTGCATACTAGATGCACTTTAAAATGTAAAATGTTTTAATATTTTTTTCTAGTAAGAAATTTAAAAATATCACTTTACTCTCCCGTACAAATAAGTTAAAGTTTATTAGTTATTGCTAGATAAGATAAATTACATTTTGTCAAAACTTCATCGTATCGTTCCTATAAAAATGATTAAATTATATTTCATAATTTTACGTTAAAGCTGTACTGTACATCAGTGTATTGATATTTTTAAAGTATGACCAACTTTCATACAAAATATATAATATGATGCTGTCAACTCTCAACTCAAAAGTAATAATAATATTATTATTATTACAAAATTAATTAAAATAATAATAAAAGTGACTTTGAGCTGCCCCGATGGAAAATTATGGAAAATTTATTTGTAATGAAATTGACTTTTACTTTTACGTTCATAGAGACTTTTAAAAGACTTATTTCTTTTAAATAGTCTTTAAATATGTAGAGTGAATTCTACTTTAAAGCTTATTTTAATAACAATAATTTCAATTATATATATAAATATATATATGAATGTATTGAAATTAAAAATAAATTTTTAAGTAGAATTCAATCTATACACATAGGTAGGTATAAATAGAACTGCTACTGAATGACTATTTAAAAAAGAAATAAGTCTTTTAAAAGTCTATAAACGTAAAAGTAAAAGTCAATTTCATTACAAATAAATTTTCCATCGGGGCAGCTCAAAGTCACTTTTGTTATTATTTTGTCAAAGTAAAGTGAACATCATTTCTAATTCAGTATATTGAGACTGAAAGCTTACGTGATCAGTAAAACAATGAATCTCTCTCTCTCTCTCTCTCTCTCTCTCTCTCTCTCTCTCTCTCTCTCTCTCTCTCTCTCTCTCTCTCTCTCTCTCTCTCTCTCTCTCTCTCTCTCTCTCTCTCTCTCTCTCTCACTAAAAGTATCTCAGCACTGAATGCTACAGAGATCAATTTCGTGATGCAATGTTGACACCATGATAATATAGTGTGGAAGTAGGACTTGAATTAAATGCGAGTCAGGTTCTTCTTTACGACTTTTCAATGGTCAATTTTTTTTTTCGTATTGTTGACCAAGACTCAAGAGTGATATAAAGTTCCAGCCACATTTATTTATTTATGAGCACGGTTGCTTTTTAAAAGAAAGTTCCTGTAAAACACATACTCGATACAAAATGTTAGTCTCTATAGATAATCTTTAGATGGGACCATCTCACATAACATAACCTTAAAGGAATAGACCAGAGAAAAACATAAGTATTTATATCACAAAACACTTGATGGGACTTACATAAATAACTTTAGTTTGTCTCAAAACCCAACTGTAGCTGCGTAGCGATAAGAAATTTTGATTTATGTAACCCGCACAACATTTTCATACTAATTTTTGCATCTGACGTCAGAAACATAATAGTCACGGAAATTGCATACTTTACAGTATTTTCACGCTCTCTCGTGGGGCTACATTAACATTCTGGTAAAAATTGTCAACAGTTTTGAAGATCCCATTTCGTGTTTATTCATTAAAAAGCACATGTTGTTTTATGTGGTCTATGCCTTTAACATTTTAGTAGCCTTAAAGAATGAGAATGGGGAGAAAATTTATGTAGTTGTCCAACCTTGTGCTTTAAATTGGCAAATTCTGTGATTGATGACGTCATGATTACCATTAGTAACCTACTTTGATTAAATTTTAACTCAGTATGTGGGATACACGAAATATATTATTGCCTCATGTCATAAAATCTATTATTTTATTCAGTGGCTCCTTAAAGGATGCTGGTTTTACTTTAGTATATTTGTAGTTAAATTAATTCATCTGTATAAATTAATAATTTTGTATACGTATAATCGATTCATAGCTGTAATTAATTATTATAATACTTTTTTATTAGCTGAAATTATTAATACTCGCATTTTTTTTTTCTTGATTGCCTTAGTAATAAATATGTATAGAGATATGCGTGGATATACATTGGTATTGAAAATATAAAAAATTAAATAAACAAATAAGATTTTTTGATTACGTAACATTAATGAAGGTCATAAAAAATTAGGGATGGTGTTATAACGTTTTTCCGTATAAAAAGAATGGACTTCCTTACATATTTCAAGTTATTAATGGAAGATATCGGTGATGCCTTGTATTTTTATTATGCAATCAAAAACACTGTAAAATAGCGGAGTAGTACTAATTTTCTATATTTTAAGACCATCCTATTGACTTATATAGGAACAACTGTTTTGAGGCTGACTATAAGCAATTTTGTTCACATCCGCTTCCGTTTTGACGTACTATGCATGCGTAGTAAGTAGAAACGAAAGCGGATGTGACTGAAATCATTTAAAGTCATCTTCAAAACAGCCGTTTCTTTCAGAAAACTACTGCAATTAAAACAGAGGATTTGAAAGACACATAGTAATTAAATACACTTTACCCTGTTTCCTTACTCCCAATAATACTAAAAAAAAAAAAAAAAAAAAAAAAAGTTTACAACCATTATTTTATCATATTCCACCATAATTTCACCTCGATACAATTAACATTATTCACATAAAACATAATTTCATTACTATAATAATTGAATCAAGTATAGTCATTAAAATGCACTTTACATTAATTATACTTGTAAAATTATTCAAATATCATTATTTTAAAATCATTATATTTTTACTGCTCTCTATAAAATTTGTGCTCGTTTTATTATACTGTATTATAACATTATTATATATTATTTGTGTAAAACGTATTAAAAATCAATACACATCATTCAAAGGCTTACACAGAAGCCTTGCAAATCACTTATAATTAATTTTACATTAAAAAATGTTTTAATGGAAAAATAATGTTCAAAGCAACGCAACGTAACAAATAAATACAGAATAAAAAAAAATACATAAAAAATATGCAATTTCAGAGTATAAAATGAATACCAACAGAAACTTAATTAATGATAAAATTTAATCAAGTATATAATATATAGAAAGTACTTGTTTCCTTTTTATAAAAGAGTTTTATATTATACTCCACGCACACTAATATTATGAGTACAACAATTAAAAAAAAAATAACAAAAATAATTAACTTTACAATATCATTAATTAATACTGCAAAAAAAATGTATACTGACATATTCATTAAAAGTTTTTTATGTTACAACAGTCATAATTTATTATTAAATTGTGTCACAAGTCCCCCTGATTTTTATAAAAAAAAAATAAAAAAAAGTTGAAAAGTATAACGCAGCCTTGTTAAAAATAAATTTCATTTTATAGCTGTGATATAATTTTTTATTTTTTTTTTAATATACTTTCATGCTGTTATTTAAATACAAATTTAAAGTTGTTCGTTTATAATTACTTATAAATTTTGAATTTAAAAAAATATTTGTAAATATTTAAAAAAAAAAGTTTGTTTTAAGAGATATGTATGTATGTTAATTTATTATTCATTTAGTTCTGTTCTATGATAGTTATGTTATTACAAGTATTTAATTATAATTTTTATTATATAATTTGACTAGTTCAAGGTGGTATATTAATACAGATTCAGTATAAAGCTACCTATGTCTGAAAGAAATTGTACTGTAGGTAAAATATAGAGGAAATTAATCTTTAAGGGTGTGCCAAAACGATATAAAGCCTATACCAATAACATTGCACCTTTATTCCATCATAACTTGGTAACTAATTACTCGATATTATTGAAATTTACACCAAAAGTGTAACAAAAAAATAAGCGATGCGACGGAAAAAAAAAAAAATTTATTTACCAAATATTTGAGCAAAATATTTTTAATAGAAGAACGCCTGTAAAGTAGGCAGCCAGAAATAAAAGGCCAAGCAAAATATTTTTCTCCCTTCTCTCGCCACTTCCTGTCGCTCGAGCAGTGAGAGCCGTCGTCGAGTCAGTATTATATTTTCTTGCAGAATGTTGTCTGTTTGGTTTTGTCACATTTTGTTCTTTCACAAAATTAAAATTTCATTCTTTCTCGCGTCGTGTGCTGCTTTGTTGAATATGTAATTCTGATTTCAGTTATTACTGCTACTTTTTTTTTTTACAAAATAAATAAATCTTATACTTGTAAATTTATTCTTGTAGAATAAAACACGGAAAATGTTTACCTATTGCATGCTGCATTTGTGTATCATAAATCATAATATATAATAATATATTATGTATAGCATTTCATTCATAATAAAATAAAGTCAGTAATTACTGATATTCTTTAATTTTTGACAAGATTTTTTTTTTTTTTTTTTTTTTTTTTACTTTTCTTTACAAGTTTTTTTTTTTATTTTTTTGTATAAAACATGGAAAGTATATAAACTACGTTTGCGCGCATTACGTCATATTGTGCTGCATTTATGTCCGGATATACAGCAATAATAGAATATTCAACATTTAGATTTATATAAGTTTTATTTTGACATTTTGATTCATAAAATTTAAGTTTTCTCTCTCTCTCTCTCTCTCTCTCTCTCTCTCTCTCTCTCTCTCTCTCTCTCTCTCTCTCTCTCTCTCTCTCTCTCTCTCTCTCTCTCTCATGCGATTGCTTTACTAAATATATTATATTCTAAATTCAGTGATGACACTGAAACAGTTTATTTGGCTATAGTCGCTACAGGCAATATTGTGACTCAATTTTTTTAGATTGATTGTTTGATTGTGAGAGAGAGAGAGAGAGAGAGAGAGAGTATTCTCCGCATTTATTATTTTATTTTGATACATTATTTTTCTGTTAGTTTTCGCTTTCTTATATTGTTGCGATCATAAAACACGGAAAGTAAAAATGTTAATTTATACTTTCCGTGTAAATATATTACGTAATATATTACGTAATTACGTAATATGCGTTATTTTTTGTGCTGCATTTATGTCATTATAGCAATAATAATAACATTCAAAATCTTTATTATTTTTATATTCAATTTTAGTTATACATTTTCTTTCATAAAATTATGATTTCTCTCTCTCTCTCTCTCTCTCTCTCTCTCTCTCTCTCTCTCTCTCTCTCTCTCTCTCTCTCTCTCTCTCTCTCTCTCTCTCTCTTTGAGTATAAGGATTGAAGAAGTCGACAAGAAGACGATACAGCGTGTAACATGTTTGCTGCGATAGTCGAGCGGAGGGTAGTAATATTTTATTATACGCTCGCCGTTCATTTCCTGGATAGAGGGACAGTCACAATAAAAGAGCCTTTGATTTGCAAAAATATTTTTATGTTTCTTATTTATTAGAATAACAGGAAAAAAAAAACAAAAAAAACAGATGTTCTTCAAAGCTCAGGCCTGCTTATTAAATATATGTTCCCCCTTTTTATAAATATATATATATATATATATATATATATATAGAATAAAAAATCGAGTCTTTTTATTTTCTTGTCAAAAAAGTGTATTAGTTACTACAAATTGCATTTAGAATTACATATTTATATAGTAAATCAAGTGCACGCATACTAAACACGAGATAGAGAGAGAGAGAAATCGTAGTTTTATATGAAACAAAATTTACAAAATAAAACTTGAATACAAATTATCTACATTTTGGATGTTATTATTTATTTCTTATGACATAAATAAATATCAGGTGATTTACACATTCCGTGTTTTATTCAACAAGAAAAAAATAGTAAACAGAAATGCAAATTATTAAAAATACATAATAATAAAAATAAATTTAAAATACCATGTATCTCTCTCTCTCTCGCAATGCATAAAAAAATGAGAAATCAAATTTCTTATCAAGTAACGTGTCCATATCAGTTATTATCACTGAATTAGAATTATATTTATTTTATAATATAGCAGGTGCGTGCGATGTGAGAGCTGAGAGAGACCGAGAGAGAGAAAGAGAGTGTGGAATAAAATTTTAACTTTATAAATCATGGAACAAAACTTGACAAAATCAAACATTTAAAATTCTGCAAGAAAATAATACTGAGTGAGACGGCTGGTTCTCACTGCACGTGCGACAGGAAGTGGCGAGGGTTGGGGAAGAAATGGTTTTCCCGACTCTCTAGCTGTCACTTTGATTAGGAAAACAATCACTCGGACAACCAGCATGACTAAATAATAATTATAATAATTTCGATTTTTTTTCGGTGGGTAGATACGATTACGCTGATAACAATGATGTAAAAATAAATTCAAAAAAGTTGGTACATGGACGACACTGTTGGAAAAACGAAACGCCATAAGGTTTATAAGGAAGACAAGTAACGCCATCCATTGATTTAGTTTGGCGGATTTCATTTATGTACATCGTTAATTCAATAATATTTAAACAAAATTATAACTTTTTTACTGTATATTTACATATGGTATATCCTCATGACATCAGATAATCAGATTTAATACGATTGGATGCCATACTGGAGTAATGAATTACATTTTTAATAAGCATAGAATAAACTTCATTTTTGTCTATTTCTTTGGAAAATGGGTTAATGTTTTGATATTGTTATTTGTCTCACATACTTGAGATATTAATTCAACCTACTAACAGCGTCAATGCACTCAAAAATATTGCTTAGTATTTTTAAATAGGCAAAATGAGTTATTTTCCTATACTAATCCATGCATTGAGTTATCCAACATGGTGTAGACTTTAACATGAATACATAGACCCTATCACGTCTTATTATATGACAATTAAAATGTACCAAAAATATATATATGCTTAAATGCATTTAAAAACTATTTGCTAGAAATAATGGTGATAAAAATTATTAGTAAAATCAATCAGTATTTTTTTTATCGGAATAACAAATACACATTTTAGTAAAATATTTCAATAATAAAAGTTACCTGCAATCAACACGTTTTTTTTTTTTTTTTTTTTTTTAATTAAAATTGTCCTAATTTATGGAGTATTTTAAAATGTAGGTCCAGAAGACTTTCAGATTATTTCAATTTTTGTATCTGATGGTTACTTACTATGAAATTTTAATCACTAAAAATATAATACACAGCCAACATTGAGGTAGAAAATGTCACTAAATTTGAACATGTAAGCGGGCTTAAAATGGTCTGGTAACCACAGCTTTAAACTTTATATTCTTTAATTTTAATGAAAAAGTTAATGGAACATTCTGCTAATTCATACAAGCATTTTTCTAATTTATATTTTTATTACTTAAAAAAAAAAAAATCTTAATACTCTCGGAACATAGTGTAATTAAAAAAAAAAAAATGTTACAGATGCATAGGAGGAAAATATACTTGTATTATTATTTTTTTTCTTCTAGAATGAGTTTTTAATTTAAATTTCAAGTATGAAAAAAGAGAATACTTCAAAAATAATAATTTAGCTGAAAGAAAAAAAAAAAGGGGGGGGGGGGGAGAGAAGATTTGTAGGATTTATTATTATTTAATTAATAAAGAGCTTAAAAAGTAACGTGAAACCTAAGTTCATTCCCATATTAATTATTATTTAATTTAAGGATTATTTTACTTCCTTTTTCGTTGTTTATTTCCTCTCATTTTAAAACTGTGCATAATTTTTACTATATAATTATGTATAGTCAAACTCATCTTGGATTGTATATTTTATTTTATTATTTTTATTTCTCGTTATTTATTATTATTATACATATTTTACGTAAATGACAAAATCTCAAAATTATCTATTGATTATAATTATAAAATGTAATTTAGACTTTCAAACAAAAATATTTCAACTAACGGACGAGAAAAGTTTGAGTCTAATGGCCGACGTCGATGATATGATATGACGTCGTATTTATATGAAATCTTAAATATCATTGATTTTTTTTTAATATTTTTAACGCATAATTATTAATAACATAACCCAACTGTGGTATATTATAAATGACTAATTAAGAAACAACTGTTTTCAGGCCAACTTTAAGCGATTTTGGTCACATCCGCTTCCATTTCTACATACTACGCATGCGCAGTACGTTGTAAAGGAAACGGATTTGAGCGAAATTGCTTAAAGTCAGCCTCAAAACAATTGTTCCTTTATTAATAGCTTAAGTAGTAGGTGACCGGCTAATATCTGATAAATTAAACGGTCGCAATGATAGACAAGTTTTTGTTCAGCGTATTCTATGACTTTAAATAAAAAACAATCTAAGATTTTGCAATAACTTTTGCAACAATACCGCTATTATAAATAAATACGCATATAGGAATCATCTTATGAGTAGTTTGACTGTATAACTTTAACATGAAACAGAAGTGTATATAGCACTTAATATATAAAAGAAAGAGAGAGAAAAAAAAACACATTAAAGTTAAGCTACTACTATAGCCATATACACATAGAATAAGCTATATAAATATAATAACAGTATAGTTTAATATTTATTTTCTTTTGTATCCTGTTTTTAATGCAGTGGTTTCTATCAACAAAATATAGGTCACATAAATAAGAGTCCTATATTATGTTTAATCAATGTTGAAACATTTTATATAAAAGTTTAGTTGTAATAATAAAGTAGTTTAGTATTTGTTAAAGATTAAAATATGGTGATTACTTTTCGATGTTCTTTTAAAGGCAACACTTCTTTACAGGTTTACAATGCTTATTTATTACTATTATAATGTATTTCTTTCTCCATCTGACATGCGACATGCATCAATAATCGTCAATTACTACATTTAATCCAACTGTTTATATAAGTTATATAGAATATATTACATCAACAATGTTCATTAAGTTTGCTTAAATAAAAAATATTTTATTTTTATTTAATAAAATATTAATTTTAATATATATATTTAATTTTAAAGCTTAAAAAATAATATTATTCTGCCAATGTTATTATAAAGTAAATTATATATAATAAAAATTAATATGTTTTGTAATATTTACTGGTTTATTATATACTTTAATAAAGTAAAAGGTATAATCAATATATATTTTTTCTATTTTTGACAATCAAAACTTTATTTTAATTATTTGCATTTGAAAGTCAATAGTATGAACCAAAAATGAAGAAAATTTGAGGACCAGTGTCCATCGCTTAAGTGAGAGGGATGGGGAGTTACTTGGGGGTGTGGAGGGGGGGGGGGGGAGGATATAAGAGTCATAAATTTTAAACAAATTCTGAACTGAATGTTTTGTATGATGGCCCAATAATTTTTTTTACATACTGTATGTAGGATTTTGTCTTATATCTTTAAGAGTATGTGTGCAAAATAAAAATGAATAAAAACATTAATTTTATATTACATGTTTTGATCAAATTACCATTTCAATCAAGTTTTTGTATTTATCATTTATACGTATATTTCTAAAATATTAATAATAATTACGTTACATTTAAGTTTTATAATCCTCTTTCCTATTACTGTATCAGTTCTAATAAAGATGATGGAGGATATCGGTTTAAATTTTTCTTAAAAAATTTCTATGGCTTAAAACACGTAAAAGTATATCTAGTATTCTTCATTTACATTTCTCCGGAATTGATGGCGTAGTTTTCTCAAAAAAAAAAAAAAATTTTGTTCCCTCTATTAGCGTAATGTTACATTAGGGAACCCTTAGATTCTCCGCGTTTTCCCGCGCGCTAAACCAATAAGCTCCATTAAAAAAAAACTTCTTACAAAAATAACAAGTAAGAATAATAATTAGTAGTAATAATAAAGAGTAAGTTTTTTTTTTTTTTTTTTAATTAATACTTCATAAGAACATCAAAAGACATTGAAATTTTATTATAAAGAAGAAAAAAAATAAAATGACTAATTTTACTTTTTTTGTATGTTACAGACGGAACGTCATGGTACAGATGGTTCTGCAAATAATGCCCAACAAGAAAACAAAATAACAGTTACATTAATAGCAGTAGTAGTTTTATTTTTAATTTGTCAAAGTCCAACTGCAGTAACATTAATATATACATCATTAAGTGATGATGCTATACCAGGTTCTGATAAAGATTGTATATTACGTGGATTAGGAAATATATTTAATTTATTAGTAACAATTAATGCAGCTTGTAATTTTATATTATATTGTGCATTAAGTGACAAATATAGACGTACATTTGCTATGACATTTCTACCACGAAGATGTTGGGCTAAAAGAGATTTAATGAGAACTACAACTATAATGGGACATTCTACTTTTGTTACTGATGATTCACCAAGTAGAATTAATAGAAGTCCTAGTATTTGGAAATCTAATAATGATGGAGTTACTGCTGAATATTTGAGTGTACCTCTAAATGGACGAGATGCAGGTTTAAAACGTCAACAATCTGCTTATGTGGTGAGTAATTTATTTTTATGAGTTTCTCTTTTCTTTTAAGTATACTACATTAATATGTAATATTCAATAGGGTGGTTTCATTCATGTTAAAGTTGACGTCATAATTGAGTACTACTAAATAACATAGGCCAGTATAGGATAGGAAAATGGTACATTTTGCCAGTTTAAAATTACTTCGCAATTTTTTTAGAACCATTGTTGCGGTGTTAACAGGTTGAATTAGTACCTCAAGTATGCAAAAAAATAATAATGACCAAAAAATAGCTAATTTTCCAAAGAAAATAACCAAAAACTAGGTTTGTCAAATGCTGAGCAATGTTATATTCATTGCTCAAGAAGAGCATCGAAAATCACTCAGAATGACGTCATGCGTACACACTCTATAGTTTTATACACTAGCTTAAAACACGTAAAAGAAGATCTATATTTTATGTAAAAAAAAAAAAAAAAAAAAAAAAAATCGGACTCCGGTGAATTGTTTCAAAAACATAGTTAATAATTTAATAATAATAAAAACATATGGAATTATAAGGAATCCTAGAAGCTTTTCCCGTATACACTTCATCGTATTTGGATTCCAATTACAGTTATCGGGTGATGTGTACGGGGAAAAACTTTAATTGGATCATGATCTATAGAGAGTTGAAACAATTTATTAACAAATTAAGTTCAAAGTAACTATATACCTATATAAAGCTAGTTTTATTAAAAAAAAAAAAAAGAAAAAAGAAAAGAAAAGAGAGAGAGAGAGAGAAAAGTTCTTGTCTCTATAGATTTGATTTATGTTGAATTATTTTTTAAGATATATTCAGCTGAAAGAACTAAATATGAACGATAATCCAAATGAAAGTCCTCATTGACACACTAGAAACTAATAAATAATGAAACTTGACCGGTCATACAATTCATACATCATTCAGCTCGTCTGTAATAAAGCCTCACAAATTATAGTTTAATAAATTGTAAACTATAAGCAACTTCTGGTTTACTTTTGTAAGCATACAATAGAAATTGTAGGGTTTCTGGTTTTTTGACCCCAGTTTGTGAGGTTAAAGGGATAAAAAAAATATAATGATAAATGAGGGTCCATCTCAAGATATTTCAGTGATATTATAGTGATATTTTGCTTGGATTACGGTAATTCTCTTTACTATTCTAAAGTATCATTTGAGTTTATTCACTGCATTTAAAGATTATCTATACGCGCAATAATTCTTTTAAATTTAAATCCTATAAAAAATCAACTAAATTTTTTAGTTACAATCAATGATAATTATATAATTACTGAATAAATTTAGCCCTAGTGCTATTTTTGTGGTATAATCCTGCAGCTACCACTTTGTGAATGGAAAATAAATTAGAAATCAACGACTAGAACCAAATCAAACTTGGTATCTTTTTTTTTTTTTTTTTAGAATTTTATTTTATACATTTTCTAACCAAGGCATAGCCTTATCGGTTGGTTTAATTGTTTTTAACAATTCAGTTTCAAAAAAAAAAAAAAAAAAAAAAAAAAAAAAAAAAAAAAAAAAGTCAAACAATATATTTTTTTTTATGCACATTTCACACTGTGCTTTATAATTTAAAATAAATCTTACAATAACTTCATTTGTTCTTACATTTTCCAATTTTTTTATATTGAATTCTTATTCAAAAAAAATTTTTTGCCCTTTTATATAATATTTTTTACACTTAAATTTTTTTATTTTGTTCCTTAATCATTTTTTAATTATAACTTCTTCTTTCGGTAAATCTATTTACATAATACATAATATATATATATATATCGCAGGATAATAATAAAAACGTTATTTGCTATTGCGTCACGTACGTGGAACTTTGAGCTACATGGCATATGTATTTATTATGTAATTATTGATAATGGGTTACACATTATTTAAATAAAATAATAATTTGTAATAATTTTATTACAAAAAGTAATTGATGAATTTATATAATATTTTAAAGTAAATCATTGGGTATTTTGTTAAAAAAAAATTATATACATATAATATAATTTATAATACTAATAATAAAAAAAGTTATAATTTTTTTTTTAAATCTTTTATTTTTGTTTAAACTAGTTTGTATATTTGTTGTAATTTTTATATCACGAACATATTACTTTTTTGTAATCATTCTTGTCTATTCGTACTACTCTTAGAAGTGGGATGAGGGGGGGGGGGCGAGGGAAATGTTATTTTTACATTACAAATATATATATATATATATATATATATATATATATATATATATATATATATATATATATATATATATATATATATATATATATATATATATATATATATATATATATATATATATATACATACAGTATATTATATACAGTAGATATTTGCTTAGAAAAGTTTTTGATTACAAGTCCTTAGCTTAACTTGTTCAAGTTCGTTGGCAAAAAAGAAAAAAAAAAAAAAAAAAGAAGAAGAAGAAGAAGAAGAAAAAGAAAGAAGAAGAAGAAAAAAAATCTTGATTTAATAAAAAGTTAAGCTTAGAAAGAAAAATTTAAGCTACTTTTCATTAAGTATAGAATTATGTTCTTTTCCGTGTAGTATGTATACAGTTTGTAAGATCTTTCTTATATAATTTTACTTTTCTTGCTTCATTACGGCTTACATATTTTTTATATCTAAAAAAAAAAAATATGTTACAAACTTTCATACAAAAAATTATGACGCAAAGAATATTTTATAGACTGTTTGTACATAAACAATTTTTAGATCAATAATTTAATTATACTTTAGGCCTAATGCTGTGCTCTTTTAAATTATTTAACATAAAATTGGACCTCCAAGACTGGTGCTTATTTTCACCAAGTATACTACACATGTAACTATGCAAGAGAGAACTGAATAACTGTAAATTGTTAAATATGCAATAAAAGAAGGAAAGGAAAAAAAAAAAATAAAAAAACGGGGAAAGAGTCTAAATAAGAGGGTATGCGGGTTTATCGATTGATATGCAAATTTCTAATTTTTGAGTTCATTTTAGCATAGGACAGTGGTCCTTTCTTAGCGATTTTCTTAGCGTAGCGATAAAGTTTGGACCATGCTTACTTTATGGACGCTATCGCAGGGGTGGGATAAGAATTGCGATAAGAAACGACCGCTGTCCTGAGCTTAAGTAATTTTAATTATTATTTTTAATTATAAAATGACGTCAGTTGACATCTTATGCATGTGGGCATAGGAAAAAGTTAGCGACAGTGACGTCATTTTGCGACTTTTAAAAATTAATTAAAAATAATTAATGAACTTAAAAATTAAAGGTTCACGTATCTATCGATTCAGGTCAATGTCCTCTATGTACTAAAATTACCCTGTAAATTTGTCTATTCTTCCTCATTTGCGTGATTTTTATCATATAAAAATTAGCTGTTTGCATAAGTTCACATTTTCTATGCCATGGCGAGTGAAACGATGCATATTATAATAAACTTCTATGGCTCTTAAACATGTATGATGTCTGTTTTATATTTTTATAAAATAAAATTCTTTGAAAGTAATACAAACGGTTTTTGGGACAAAATTTGTTATTCCATCTTTGTTGTTCCATTTCGATATTTGTATCACGAAAAGTATTTTTGTTAACACAGAATAAGAAAAAGAAGGGGAAAAAATAAACTTATTATCTTTTTCTATTTTTTGCCATTGATAATACTTTTTTCCCGTAATGAAATATAAAACAATAATAAATATTTTACGTGCTAAAAATAATAAATGAAAAAAGTGCAAATGAAATATGGAACTGACATTGTAGTATTTAAAAAATCGTCAGTCATTTGCAACTTTTTTTGTTTCTTGTTTTGAGTATTGCTACAAAAAATTGCTAATAATTTAAAGCTTGTTATAAACATCTGTTACAGTATCTTTTTTTATATATATAAATATAGGAAATGTTTATAATTAATATTCTTAAAACATAAATGAGATATAAAAAAATAATTCATGAATATACATAAATTTGCTCTCGTTATAAATTAGCATAGCATCTGAAATATACGTTTATATCAGTAATATAATCTGACCAACGAATTAAAGTGCAGGTACCGAAATGAAATGAATAACCTGCACTTTTAGTAATGCTTTTCAGTCTATAGTTGTGCAGGTTTTTCATTTCCTTGCGGTACAAAAATCTAGTTTTAACATGCCATGGCTGAAAAACAAAGAGAGGCAACACATCTGCCTCTTTTTTTTTTTTTTTTTTTCTTGGTTGGCAAAATTTGCATTTCATGATACAATTTAAGAACTTTTAATCATAATAATACGTTTCTGCAAGAATTTAGTCGTTTATTTTCATATTTTTTCTAATTTCTATAACTACCTCATTATATAATTTTCTATGCATTAATGGCTACTGACACCATGCGAAACTATACTTTTTTAATTGTGACGGGTATCAAAGGTTAACTTATTGTTAAAAAAAAACATGTCTCGCAAGCTTGAGTGTGAGATGATATACACCTAATTACACATTATATTTTGTCTAACCTCCTATTCCTTTTTCAGGGTATTGTCAATCAAAATGACAGGAGTTTTGTTCGTTTGGTCAGACTATAAATGCAATAAACTCGAATAGGAAAACAATGGCAAAAATATTCATGTTCTACTGCACAGTGTTGTTATTCGTAATACCACAGCATTAGGTAACTTGCACAACAGACAAATAAATACGTAATAAATAAAATAGCTCAAATATAGCAACATTTCACTATAAAATAACTTAAACAATAATAATTTTACTGCTCAGCATAACAAATATGATGTACGCAGTATAATAGTTTATGTCAAAAACAACATTTATGCTACATAACATAAATGCAGCATAAAAAATTAGGAAATTTATTTTATCCGCGTGCTTATAGACCGGTTGCACTCATATTTAAGAGCCGCCATTTTTGTTGGTTATGAATACATAGGCCAGCATAGGAAAAACGTCATTTTTATTTTTTTTAATTGCAAAAGAAGCTTCAAACCTCAATCAAAGACTTATTTCTAGCTTCTAATAAGCTCGAAGAACATGAGAAAAATTCATCCAGTTAAAATAAACTCTTATTAAGTGAAAAATTAGGAGAAATGATGTTTCTCCTATGCTGGACAATACATTAGGCACCACAAACATGGCGACAAAGCGCAAGGATGTGAAAGGGGTCTATAGTATAGCATGATAAATTATACTGTTATTCATCCGTTGCTAAATTATAAGTAACTATATTTTTATCCAAAGTGCAAGTACAAAAATAGGCACATAATAATTATTACGTACTATATAGCTCATTTTCCGTACCATTTATTCATTAAAACATAATTTATGATATACGTATTGCATAATAACTATGTAACACTGCAAAAATGTTTATTTTATATATAGCATAAATTATTTATGCTGTTCCAATTAAGCATCATTATGCTATAATGACGTAAATGCAGCAACATTTACGTAATTTTTTTCTTTCCTTGTATTTATATGAAAGAAATAGATTGAAATACATTGTATTGCCGTAATATCACAAGAAAATACAGTAAACTTATGCTGTCTTAAACTAACTGTAGTGAAAAATATATATACGTTGCTGTTTTCCATTATTTTATTATAAAAATACACTGCATTATATTATCAAATAAAAAGTTATCTCATGCATGGTTCATAATAATATAATATAAGATAAAAAAAAAGAGGGTGGATGAAATGTGTTGTTTGCAATCTTTTGTTATTAAAACAACCCTGTTGTATACGTACACTTCTTGACAAAACTTTAGACCTTTCTTTTTCATATATAAAACATTTAGTTATGTACGGATAAAATTTTAACAAGACTTATATTAAAATATTTTGTTTAGGTATTTAATTTTAGTTTTATAAAAATGTTGTGATATTCCCTTAAGCGTTTGTATAATAGTTAACTTTTGTCTGTTTTTGACAGTACAAAAATATATTATTATAAAACCAGTAACAATAGAAGATAATTTTATTGTTACTTAAATAAACTTAATGTAGTTTATATAATTATTACTTCATTAATATTATTTTTAATGGCATAATAACTATTTTGATTATATTGTAGATATGTGTCAGAAATAGCAATCAGTTTACTAACAAAATAAATATGAAGAAAAATATAAATTAAAAAAAAAAAAAAAAAGTTATAGTTGTTGTAAGAAGGGGCTAAAATATTGTCAAGCCTAAAAATACATTTTTCAGAAAAGAAGGTTTTATCCATTATTATTTATACGTTAGAAAATTTTATTGGTCGTTTGCAATGGAGCTTGTTGGTTTAGCTTTCGGGGAGACGCGGGGAAAGCTAAGGGTTCCCTAATTTAACATTACACTTATACACACTAAAAGATAGACGTGTATAATCGACGTTCTAAACGTTGAAAAGCTTGTACACAGTTTTGTCATGCTTTAAACGTAGATATTTAACGCTTACGTGTGACGTCAAAAACGTTTATAATCAACGCTTAATCGCAATTAGATGAAAAAGAACCAATTTCGTTAGGTAATTAATATATATTCCAGGAATTTATTTTGCATAGTATAATAAGTACTTCAACTAATATAATTTTTTTTTTCTATATTTGATGTTTCGAATATAAATAAAATATTCCTAGAAAAACTATTTTATTCGTTTAAGTTTTCAATATAAATCAAACCAATGCAAAGCTTTGCATTTTATATAATAATGTAATACATAGGAAGAAATAGTAAGTAGGGCATTATCAAGTCCTTTTCATTTAAATGCGAATAAAAAAGTGCATTCAACAGAACTTTTCTTGAAATTGAACAGATGGTTACCTTTTGTCTTATAGGAAAAAAAAAATATAATAATAAACAAAAAGGATTCTACGAGTATAATAAAAAATGCAATTGAATTCTAGACTATATCATATAAAAAATATACTACTTATGTTTAGTAATATCATTTGTTAACGATTACATCATCTTTATTAAATTTTTTATATTTAAGATTAATTAATTACATAAAAAACTTTAATCTTACAATGGATAGTTCTATATTAATTGAAAATGTACAATTCTTGTAGTACTTACTAATTTATTATAAATTTATTGCATTATTAGTATTTTTTTTGCATTCTTTAAACATAGTTGATTTTCAGGATAGAAAAATTAAATTTATAATATATTTAAAAATGTTTTAATTTTTAGTAATATAAAATATGTCTAAAAATAATTCAACAAATTTGAATTATTAAAATAATATTTAATAGTTTTATTTTTAAGTAATTAATAAATTTATTTATTTATTTATTCAATTTTAACAACGCTTTTGATGTAGTTACTACATAATGATGAACATTTTACATTGCATATAGACATTAATTTCAGCTTTGTTCTGTCAAAATTTTAATTTAAAGGTTATTAAGTAAGATACAAAGTGAAGAATATAATGCAACATGATGTAGATGTGTGACTTAAATTAAAAAAAAAAAAAAGTTACGTTAAAAATAAAAAAAATCGTTCCTTTCGTTACTCCCGCCTACAAAAAAATTCCACCTTTACTACCACCCCAGTAATGTTATATAGGTATAAGGTGTGTATTCGTATGACATTTTTAATGCGCTTAGATGCCATACTGAAGTAATGAATAACATTGCTCAGCATAGGACAAACTTCATTTCTGGATATTTTCTTTGCAGGAAATCGATTAATTTCTTCTTATTATTATTTTTCTTACATACTTGAGATATTAATTCATCTTATTAACAGCATCAATGCTCTTAAAAATATTGCATAGTATTTTTAAACTTGCAAAATGAGTCATATTCCTATGCGTCCCATCTTATTGAGTGATCCAACATGGCGTCGACTTTAACATGAATGAATATACGCTAAAATAAATTTGTCTCACTTTATTATTTTTTTTTTTCTAGTACAAAATTAGACTGTGGTTCAGGTGCCTGGGAATAATATTTCGAACCTTTGTTTTTTAGGTTTTTAAGTTTGTTGGGGTACGAAATAACGAAAGTCAAACAATTTTGAAAAAGAACTTTCAATATTACGTAACATTTCTAGCGTTGAGAAGTCATTGAATTTCATTTTATTATATCAAATAGAACAAAAATAAAATATAAACTTTCAAAAAATAAAATCTTTTAATAATGAAATACATTATCCACGGATCCACGGAAGCTTTCGTGTATATGTATATACATGTAGTGATACAATTTGTACATGAAAAATTGCAAGTGAAAATTGAATAATGTTTAAAAAAAAAATCGTTTTTATAATAGTTACGTATAACGTGTGATAAAACGGCATAGGACCTCTAATTTTGTATCCTTTAATTTTGTAGAACTTGGCTTTTTTTCTTTCTTTTCTCTTTTTTTTTTTTTAAGAATTTTATTTTAATTAGAACGAAGAAATTTCGTAACTCGTCCTACCCTTTTACGTGTTTTAAATTAGTATATTATAAAAAAGTGAGGAGGTTACGAAGCAATTAAGTAAAAAAAAAAATAATAAATAAATAAATTAAAGTGCTATCTTTTTATAATTTTTATTCGTTCCTATCATTTTTGTCATGATAGTTACTAAAAAAATAAAAATAATTGTGTTTATAATTGGTTTTGGGCACAAATTTTTAAAAACTTTCAAAGCTCTAACGGCTCTAACGCACATTGACTCATCTACATTTTCTTACATTTTAAGTGCCCCGAAAAAAAAATGTTTCAGGGACGCTAAAAATGTAAAATGTTAATCAAAAAGCTAGAACTCAAAAAGTTATGATAATTTTACTCTTATTAATTTTTCAATAATAAACTCACCAAAAGAAGAGGGTAAAAGAAGATTTTTTTTTTCTGTCTTTTAGACTGGATTATAACATGTCAATATTAATACGTGTTTTGTTTTTATGTTGACAGGTACGTCGTGACAGTACACGAAGTAATAATCAATCAGTACCCTTCAATCGAAGTAAATCTTTAGTATCTCGAGGCGACAGTGTTGGAAGTAGAAAATCACCAGGAAGAGAAAGCTCAGGCTTACTTGAATCAACAAGATCAACTAATGTTACGGAAAGTACAAGAAATAAACTATTATGTTTTAAATTTCCAGGACGTAAAAATAAAAAACAAGAAGTTAAAATTACAGTTTCGGATACTGAAATGGATGGTCTAAGTTCTGTGTAAATAAAATGTCATCATAATATTATTAAAGTTATGAATTTCTTTTTTATATGGATTTCTATATGTATATTAATTATTAATAGTTTAATTGTGATATATTTTAAAGACATTTGATTAGAAATATATAATTTAATTTTTACTAAAGATGTAGTTTTACTAATTTTAAATATTAAGTAAAATAGTGCATAATTATCATCAAATTTTTTTACCTATGTTACACTTTTTAAAATGAAATATCCTATTAATTTCAAAGAAATAAAATTTATATATATAAAAATTTAATATAATATATAATTACCCAAATTTAAGTTGCTATCTTTAAATATAAATTGTTATTATTACTTCAATATCTTTTGGATTCAAATACAGCAATGAGGAAGACTAATGATTTTTGGGACAGTATTTGAGCACATTTTTAGAAAGAGCATAATTAGTAGATTCTATTGACATCAATATTTACCTTTATCACTTAAATTACAGCGATTAATTAATGATTTAATAGTGGCGGCCACGCCCCCAAGAAGCCTGTGCCGTTAGTCATTTGTTTGAATTTGCAGCGGAGTCTGATCTTCTTCTGCAAATTTGGATACGAGAATTTAAAAATTCGCGTAAAATTTAAATTCTCGTATCCAAATTTGCAGAAGAAGATCAGACTCCGCTGCAAATTCAAACAAATGACTAACGGCACAGGCTTCTTGGGGGCGTGGCCGCCACTTTTAAATCATTAATTAATCGCTGAAATTTAAGTAATAAAGGTAAATATTGATGTCAATAGAATCTACTAATTATGCTCTTTCTAAAAATGTGCTCAAATACTGTCCCAAAAATCATTAGTCTTCCTCATTAAAAGTTACACTATAAACACAAAACAGTGAGAGTGAATGAAACGATATGTATCACAAATAAAATTACTAAGGAAGTAGGGGACTATAAATGGCAGCAAGGTATTTTTTGCGATGCAAAATACTACATCGATGGGGAAAATCTTGTAATAACAAGATACTTATAAGATAAGAGCTCGTTCTGTAAAGTAAAGTAAATCTCAATAACAGTGATTGGCTGACCAACTAAATAAGACACGTTCATTGGTTGATCTTTTTTTTTTTTTGAGCCGATAAAATTGAGTCGCATATTGAGACTGGAACTTTTTTTTGTGAGTTTCTTTCATTTTTATCAAGTTCTAAAAGAAGAAATAACAATGATCGACCATATGTATAAACGTAGTAAACAGGAAACAGGTAACGGCGTCATATACAGCTGTTTTTAACAAAAGAACATTTTCGAAGCTGGCTCAATATTTGTGTGTAGTTTATAGAACGAGCTTTTGTCGATCATTTTATTTCTTCGTTTAGAACTTTGAACTAGATAAGAATGAAAGAAACTCCACAAAAAAAGGTTCCATGCTCTTCGTGCGTCTCAATTTTGTTGGCTCAAAAAACAAGACCAACCAATGAATGTGTCGTATTTTGTTGTTCAGCCAATCACTGTTGTTGAGATTCACGTTACTTTACAGAACAAGCTTAAAGTATGCTTTTCGAACTCGTTAAAAATAGCTAATGCAATTTAATACTGAATTATTTGATCTTAAACTTTTTATATATATATATATATATATATATATATATATATATATATATATATATATATATATATATATATATATATATATATATATATATATATATATATATATATATATATATATATATATATATATATATATAAATAGTTTATCCTAACTTTCTTCTGTGTTGATTTATAAAGGATCAAGTTAAATTGTATTTTTAGATCAAAACAATTAAAGAAAATGTCCTTTTTTTTCTGACAAAAAACATCAAAAAGATCTTCAAAAAAAAAAAATAATAAAAAAATACAGGTCCTTTTTTTATTGGTAAATTCTTTGTATTTTCCTTTCGCTCTTTTCCTCTGTTATTTACTTTAATCCTAGTGTCTTTCCTATATACAGTTACACTACCGTAATAATGATACCGGAACCAGCTTAATTATTTGTGAACTATAAGGTGGCTATAATATTTAGAAAATGAGATTTAAAAGTAATAAAAGCAAAAAGTATTAAAAAAATGTTTTCGTAATAATTGACAAGTTTTTTTTTTTTCTTCTTTTTCTTACTGCAATACAACTGTGAAGTAAGATTACACTAAATTAACGCCTAATTTTGCCCAACACGCAGCTAGTGACGTAAAACATCAACTGGGAATATAGAATTTTTATATTTCATTTTCATTACATTTTAAAAGCAGTCCAACTGTATAATGCCTGTTTTTTTTTTTTGTTTTTTTTTTTTTGTTTTTTTTAGCTTGAGTCGTTTGAAGCACTTTCTCCCTCTGTGAAGATGCTTTTCACTTCCAATAAAGATTACCCCAAGGGACGGTCAAACTTTTTCACTCGCTTTTTTTTTTTTTTTTTTTTTTTTTTTTCCTTCCCCTCTTCTTCCTTTTTTTGGTCAACGCTTTAAACCTTTTATGTTTTTTCCTTCAAGGAATCTAAAAAAATGTCACTTTTGTTTTCTTTTAAGAGCTAAGAAGAGGGCTGATTAAATATAATATATACATTATTTAAATATGGGAATTTTAATGTTGTTGCGATTTTTTTTTTCTTGAAAGAATTGTACTACTTTACTTATTTTTATATATTATGTTACGTAACACAATAAAATATGCACTATTTTACTAAAAATTCTGAACAAACCAATTTTGAACAAATATCTACAGTAAATTATATCAGTACACTTTTTTTTTACTCTCTCGCAGAAAAACCATCTATTTCAATATATATATAAAATTTTGTCTTCTTAAATCTTTCACTAAATACAAAGTCAAATGATCCAATGAACAAAGAACCAAATATAATACTTCTACAAGAAGACTTTGTAATCATATTAAATGTATAGTGAAATTGTATTATACTCTCAAATATATCAGAAAATAGTCACTAAAAATATAATCATTAACAAATAAAATAATAAAAAGTAATTAAGAAGAAAAAAAAACTCATAGATTTAGATATGTAAAATAAAGAATAACTTATCTGTATATAATATGGACTAAAATAATTATTATAATATAAAATGTGTAAAATCAATAAGAGCTCAACGTGAATTTCATGTATAATTTGAAGAAACAAAAAAAAAAAATTGTAAATATTACTGTGTGTATGATTCTTATTAGTGTACGTTTTTTCACGTATATTCTGAGTAGATTGAGTGTTTTAAAAAATAATTAAATAAAATTCATGTAATAAGTGTCATAATATGATTAATGTTAGCTGTAAGATATAGCATTATAAATATTGTTAGTTTTTAAGTAAAATAATGTATAATGATGTTTTTTATTATAAAAATGTATAATAATTGTAAAATAATGTATGGTTTTAAATGATAATTGTTTTAATTTTGTTACAATAAATTGGTTAAAATTGATAAATTGATTTACGAAACTGATAAAATTCACAAAACAAAGATAAAATATGCTAGTTTTGCTTTTTTTTTTACAATTGCATACCATAAAAAAAACTAATAATATACCTAATAAGTAACTTGAAGATAATAATAATATCATAACGAAAGTAAAGAAAATAAGTTGATAGAAATATTATATCTAAAATCAGAAAAGCTTTGATTTCTAGTAACACTAATAAAAATGAAATGATACTATACGTTAAAGGTATAGTTTTTTGTTGCTGCATTGAGTCAGCATAATTATTACGATTTTTTTTTATCGATAAATATTTTTTATTTGAAATGAGTGGTTGATGTAATAATTTATTTTCTCTGGCTTTAACTAATCATCAGTTTACCACATGGTTTACCATCTGTAATAAATCAATTTAATAAAAGTTTATATTTCAATGAATTTTGTATACAGAATAGTTCAATGTTGCTAAACTCAAAAAAAAAAAAATTCAAAATAATAATAATATGTATGTATATATTTGAAAGAAGAAAAAAAAACTGAAAATAAATGAAATTATATTTAAATTTGTGAACGAAAACTTCATAAAATTTCGTAAAAAAAAATCTGTTTATAAATTGAATGTAAAGTTTAGTATAACATAAAAACTTTAAAGTTTTTTTTTTTTTTTTTTTTTATATACATATACTACAGTACACACATACCATTTTATCTAGATGTTAGTTTCATAGCTTAAGGGTAAATGGAAGAAACTTTCTTAAAAGAACAAAAAATATATATAAAAAAAAAATAAAGTTAAACTCAATCTACTCAGCTTAATTTCATTTTGAAAATAAAAAAAAAAAAAAATAAAAATAGGGGAAAAAACTTAAAGCACTTATATTCAATATTAAATCTAATAATAATAATAAAAAAAAACAAAGATTATTAGATACAAAAAAAAAAAAAAAAAAAAAAGACGGAAAAAATTAGGACGGAATACTATCATATTACAATAAAGTAGTTTATGTTCATTTCTTGATGTAAAACGACCCTCTTTCCCCTATAAGTGTTATTAAATGTGAGATTATAATGTGCATTTGTGAATATAATAATAATAGTATAGTGTAAATAAAATAGAAAAAAAAACACGTAATAAATAAATAAATAACTTACTCAGCTTGTACATGTTAGCGAAAACTAAATTTATTGATGGATACAGAAAATAAAGAAATACGATGTATGTGCATAATGTTATACTGAATGCGCTTCGACGCCATACCGGAGTAATGAATAAAATTTCTTAGCATAGATTAAACGTGTTTTTTTGACCATTTTCATGGAAAATTATGCTTTTTTTTCTCGGTTACTTTTAAACCTAATTCAACTTTAAAACAGCATCAATACTCACAAAAATATTGCAAAGTATTTTTTAACTTGCAAAATATGTCATTTTTCCATGTTATTTGGTGCTCATTTTTGGCGTCGACTTTTATGTAATCACTCTTTTTATAATCATTCTATTACAACTGTTTGTATCTATTTCGTTTGTTTATGGATATTGGTAGAATATATCAAATGAATTTAAAAAATAATGCTATCAAGTATTTTATATAACTTTGGTTTTATTCATTTACAAATGGTAACTTTATAATATCTTTAATTTTATTTTCCTTCCCCCCCCCTTTCCTTTTAATACTTTTTCAAATGAAATTTGTTATATACAATATATTAAATTATATTTTTAATACTACTTGAACAAAGAATTTCAAAAACAAAAAAATTACCACGTAAAAATCTTTCTCGTGTACCGTACTTTCAGCCTTTTAAATAATAATATAATAATGAACAGCTTATAATACAATATGGTAAAAAGTTGATAAAAGTTTAAATTATTTTCATTTTAAAAGCAAATCAATCCCTCTACTTTTCTCTCGCATGAAACCGATTAACAGGAAAAATAATGAATAATAGAGGGAGAGAGAAAAAAAAATCTAAATAGTACTTATTAAAATTTTTAGTACATTAAATTTAATCTCCCAACTTTTAAGGTTGGTATTTAAAATTGTAAGCTTAATTTAAAAAGAACAAAAAGAAAGAAAGCAAAAAAAAAAAAAAAAAAAAAAAAAAAAAAAAAAAAAAAAAAAAACGCAAACCAATACCAAACTTTTTTTTTTTTTTTTTTGTAATAATAAAAAGAGAATATAATTTTTTTTTTGTACCATAAAAGAATTGTACTTGTTATAGAAAGTTTTTTTTCTCTCCTTCTTCAATACAATATATTAATTTTTCTTTGTAATTTTATGTCTTCTTTTCCTGTTAACAGTAACCTTCAAATTTCTTCAATAACAGTAACTTTGAATATTAATGGAAAAATAGAAATAAAATAACTTTTGTGAACATTAAATCTAAAAGTATCGGTTTAATTAAAATATTAAAAAAAAAAAAAAAAATCATTATACTGTACTACAAAAAAAAAAAAGTTATTAATACAATTTAAAACAGTATAACAGTAAACCACACCTTTTATTTTTTAAATTAATAATTTTTTAATTGCAAAGCTTTTTAACACTCACTCTTCTTGAGTTGCATTGTTAACAAACTTCAACAAAAATAAGGGGAAATACAAAACACTTAAAAAATTAACAGTCATGATTATTGACAAAAACACAATATAATTATAGAAGTATAATCATCCGTTTAAAATTGACTTATTTTTTAATTGTGCAAATATATAAATAAATAATATTATGCTTAAATGTCACCTTTACGATGTAAATATAGTAAAATACATAATATATTATTAACCTTATTGGAGAGCGTAAATAAAAAAGGTAGAAGTTTTAAAAGTTTTAAAAATCTATTTATAAAACAATGATCTGCAGACAGGTTTTATTAATAATAATCTTAACAAAAATTATTGAAAAAGAAAATACTTAATCAGAAAAAAAGAAGTAAATTTACAATACTTTTTTCAAAGGTAATCATTTTATTGCATTAAATGTGTTGATTTCATTTTTTTTAAACCGTTCATTATTATTTGTTGCAATTAAAAACTGCAAATTAATTGTAACCATTATTTGCTTTGATCAGTGATCACTAACTCACTTACGCTCTCTATAATCAAGTAAATATTATAATCAAATATGAAAATTATAAAATATTAGTCTAGAAAATCTGCATGCTTGTATATAAAAATATTGTCATTTTTAAATTATACAGTATATAAAAAAAGTGTCATTAAATATGAAATGTAATCAATTAAAGCTAACTATAAATGAGAATAAAAATTGTAAATAATATTAAAAATTATGACAATTATTTCTAACAGCATTATCAGGGTAAAATTAAAAATTACATTTCCATAATTGAAAATTTGTAAATACGTATATGAATATATAAAAAGATTATTTTTATCGTAAAAATTAAATATAATCTATGGTATCATAAATATGAAAATGTATAAAAAAAAATGTATAATTAATATACTTATCTCAAAAATATATCAAATTATAAAATAAAATAAATATGTGTCTAATATTATATATGTATAAATAGGTGTTCCTATATAAATAAAAACAATTATAATTACTCAAAATTGATATTTTATAAGTAATTAAAGTTATTTTCAAAAATTGATTGAAAAAAAAAATTGATCTCAACAAATTTGCTTCAAGTCAAGACTTTTTTAATTCGATTTTTTTTTTTTTTTTTTTTTTTTGAAGTTTTCGCTCAATTTATACCATTATGGGGATTTTTTTTTTAAGTAAGCAAATTTTAATTAAAGAATTCGGTAATAATAAAATAATAAAAGACGAGATAATTTAATTTAATGTACTGTACAAGCTGCTCAAATGTATAAAAACAACTATAAATCATGCTTTTTAATAATAATAAAAATATGTTTTAAATATTTTGAAATAATATAAATAAATACACAACAATACCATTTATTTACAAGTTTACAAGTTTAATAAAATGCTATAACAATTTTGAAGCTCAAAATACTATAATTTTTCTTATTGATGCCATTTAACAAATATAATTTTCGTGTGTTAAATCACTGTGTTCGTAAATCTGCACCCCTTGTCTCCAGAAACTCTAAACCCGATTAAAAAAGCATTATAATTTTTTTTTTTTTTTCGTTCTTATATTTATTTTTAAGGTGCTGAAAATGCATTGTTAAAGAATAATTCATATTTTAGCTTTGATTCGTGTAAATATTTATAAATAAATTTCGATACCGTTAGACGAGACGTTCAAAGTGCATAACGGCACGTCGATTACTTAATCGTCGTTGTTTCGTTAATCACGAAAGACCAGAGTTTACGAATACCATAATTATTTATAATATAGAATATGAATGAATTTTGAAATTGATAATGAAACACTGTAAAACGATGAATGAATTAATGCATTGCATAAATAATCATTTAATCATATATTTCTGTTCCTCTTTTTTTTTATCTGAAGAAATAAAAAAAAAATAAAAAAAAAAAAAAAACGTACTAGTTCGACATTGAGTAACTATAATTATTTAATTTGATAAAATTATTGTTTTATAGGAAAAAAGTATAAACATAGAATATAAAATAAAAGTGAAAAATAAATTAACTTTTCAGTTAAAAAAAAACAACACATATTAAACGTAATAGAACAAAATGAAAATACTAGTAATGAACCCATATATTAAATTATTGTCAATGTATCGGTGTATAAATGTGCTAGAAAAAAAAAATATTTGTGTGACCAATATATTATGGTAAGTATAATCTAATACAAGAAAATACAACAAAAATATAAAAATTATGTGTAAAATATATTTGTGAAAATGAATGTAATTATTTAGTGTAACATTATGTGTATGATTGTGGTATATAATAAAAATATTTTGTCTTGTAAATTATAGTGATGTTTTATTAATTTTTTTTTATATATATAGAAATTATTAGTGTTATGATTTGGAAATTGAAATTCTAAAAAGAAACATTGAGACATTTCTTTCACAAGAAACGTTCAGTTTGGCAGATATAAATGGTCACCCACTCTCTTAACGCAAAATCAGACTTTTCTGCGATTACTATATTTAGTAAAATCACCTAATTATATATTTTTTAAGTAACTCATTAAAAGGATTTTGCTATTATTGTCAAATAGGGCAAAATATTTTTAATTTTCCATTCTTTGTTATTATTTTTAAAGCATAACAATCCCTTATTATGCAATAAAAGGTATAAATCTTACAGTTTAAAAGGAGTAATTAATTTTAAGCAAGTATATTACAGTTAAAGTGTAACAAATTTTTATTTTTACTTCAAGGGAGTAGGTGACCGACTGATATCTTGCAAACTAGACGGTCGCGAATTATAATATTAACACTAACACAAAGTATGTAAAGAAGAAATGGTACTTAAAAACTTAGCTACGTCAAACATGTAAAAAACGAAGATCAAATATTAAACTTCTTTTTTTTTAAGATTACATGAAAATGTGGAAATTCAAATTTTAGCGACAAATTTTAGTCAAAAATAAACTAAAAACTTTTTCGGAACAATATTTTTTTTTTTAAATTTATACTAAATTTTATTTGAAAATATATTATATTTACTATTTTTGTTTTACTGGAATTAAAGAATTCAAGAACCATTAATACGTAAATTTAGTTCCTCTTGTTACGATTTCCGGATGAAGTCGGTATAACCTGGTATATATATAGCACAACACGTTGCACGATGCATGTTTACATGCATTCCATGACGACGCACAGTATTCGGGAGGTGCATGATTGATGTGATTGCACCGACCAGCCTGCCTAGATGTTTCCAAGGTTTCTCTAGGCTGTCATGGCGAATGCCGGGCTGTGTACTTAGGCCGTGGCCGGCCCGTGTGTGCTTTTCCATTAATTGGAAAGTCCTTACCTGTCGATAAGACAATGTCTTGACTGGGACTGGGATTGGTGTATAGCACAATAACACAATATGGCAAGCAAAAAAAAAAAAAAAAATGTTGTTTTGGTATTATAAGTTAGCCGTTAAAAAATATTTTTTATTATTTTACTTGACATGCAAAATATATGGTCTGAAAGATTAATTTGATTAGAATGCGCTGACCATAAACTCTAAATCTTATGGCAATAGATACGGAATATAAATTGAGACAATACGAAAAATAAACTTACTGTTTGACCTAGCAATGGACCACTTGCAATGAGTAAACGTTTTAAACTAATTTGAAATTTTCTTTATGCATTTCTTACAAAAAAAAAAAAATAAATAAATAAAAAACCATTTTCCCTTGTTGCAAAAATTACAAATATTTTATTGCAAGTGATCCATTCAGTAAGTATAGTAATAGTATATATTATTATTGTTTTAAGGGGCTACTTACGATTAAATGTAAATTAAGAGCTATGTATAAAACCACTAACAATGTTCACTTATAATTTGCGCACCAACAATTTACGTGTGTTGTGAACTTTTTAAATTCAAACACTTTCTTATCCTGTTTTTAACGAATAATATGAAATTATAAACCATGTTTTCAGCACAGAGACCAACAGTCAACTGAATATACGCACAAGAAATATTTTAAAATAAATCGTTATCACTGGATAAAGTAAGGTGGACTTGAACTTTGGACCAATATAAGGGAAATTAGTCATATTATTCTATGTCATTTATATATGTTATTTATATATGTCACTCTTATTCTTATTGTAAATTAAAATAAATATTCTTACTTTTTTTTAATTAACGTGTCGTGTTATCTCTCTCTCTCATTCTTATATCAAATAATTGAGTTCAGAAATGTTCATTTTTCGGCTTTTGAGTTTTCTATTTTGACCACAACTAGTTCTGGTCAAAATTCAAAGACCAAAACCAGATATAAATGTTTACACCGGGTTTTGCTTTTTGCGAAATGCTCAAAACTAGTATGGATCAAAATTTCGTGACCAAAAGCCGAAATAAACTGGCATTCCGGGTTTTGGCAAAAAGCGATGAACCAAAAGCCAAAATGAGCAAAAATACCTAGTTTGGGTCAATTTCAAGTTTTGATGCTAACATATCGACGGCTACGCGGCTAATGTGATCATCAGAACATCTCGCGCGCACACACAATCTGACTATCAGACTTCCTCGCCGCGCCACACATTCTGACTATCAGACTTTCTTGCGATTCGCACAATCTGACTATCAGACTTGCTCGCCGTTTGTACAATCTGACTGTCGTTTTACACAAAGTGACTATCAGACATTCACGCACAAAGTGACTATCAGACAGTTTTATGATGACTTACCCCATGAAGGTCACGAATAATGTTGTTTAATAACTTATATGTAAATAGTAGCAGTTAATTAATAATTTTATATTTTAACACTTAGTTCGCAAGTTACATAAAATAACACAATTAATTTTGCAATATGTATTTTTGATTTTATTCTTTATTATTATATTATTAATTAACATGCATATGCCACAGAATTTAATTTAATGTAAAACTTGTATAAAAAACATTTAAGCTAAAAGAATAGCTTCACTAGTACTGCACTGACTGATGAACAGACCTCAACTGAATGAAACGCTTATTTTGCTTATAAAATAGAGCTATTAGACTTTGTACTATTTACTATTATACCTACTCTTATATTTATATTTTTGACTGTGCCCTGTTTGATTGAAAGAGAAGTCGGAGTTTTTTTGTCTCGTTTATGTAAAAATATTACGTTACTATAACTAATAATGTTAAATAAAACTATTTTCCATTATTTATTTAATATTTATCAATTAGAGAGCATAATTATTTAAAAAGTTAAATAAGAAATAATTTCGGCAATATTAAATCTTTAGTCTCTGAAATTTTCAAATTGTAATTTTTTATTTTATTAGGATATTCATTTTTTAGGAAAAAAACAAATTGAATTTAAAAAAAAAGTTTAAATAATAACAAAATTATAGGAAGATAATATGTAATTCATTTATAAAGTATCATAATCATTTATATATAATCCGTATAAAAATCAAGTATTCAATTTTCAAGAAATAATATTTATTATTATTATAATTACGAATAATAATTGTTTTCAATGACATTTAAATTAAAAAAATTAAATGATGTTTAATTTTGTATTATTATTATTATTATTTTTTTTTTTTTTTTTTTTTTTACATTATAACTACCTATATTTTTCACAGCAAAAGCGCGAGAAAGTCAGATAATCAGATTGCCCGAATGGCGAGAAAGTCTGATAGTCAGATTGTGCGAATCGCTAGAAAGTCTGATAGTCAGATTGTCTGGCGCGGCGAGGAAGTCTGATAGTCAGATTGTGTGTGCGCGCGAGATGTTATAAGGATCACATTAGCCATATTATATAAATATAAATTTAAAAAAAAAACTAAAAAAAGAAAATAATAAAGGATATAGTATTTATAATGTACTGTAAATGTATATAAATATTTTTTTAAATATTTATAAAAATAAATTGTAATTAATTTCAATATTTTTTTTCTTTCTAATTTAACATTGCATTCAATCATAATAATTATAGCACTATTTTTATCATTTGACTAATTTATATATTGGAATTTTACATTTTTCCCTTTAATTCGGTGGCCTTTTTTATTCATTTTATAAAGAAAGGTGCAACGTTAAATAATGAAGTAAAAAGAATAAAGTATAGAACAACACAATAAGTTTTATTTATTTATTTAAACATTTTTATAATTATTTTTACATTTGATTTTTTGCATTAATTTTTTTTTTTGGCACATTAAATATATACATCATATTTTGGCAATATTTAGCATTTTTTTTCTTTTTTTTTTTTCATAAATATTTATAAGCATTCTTGTATATATAGACATTAAAATGGCAAACATGTTTTTTTTTTAATAATACAGGCAGTTTAAAAAAAAAAAAAAGCATTAATGATAAACACGTTTCTAAAAAATGTTTACCAAAAAAATTGTGGTGTATTTAATTTGTTATTAAAATCTGGCACTTTATTTTGTAATGAAACTATGCTTTTAAAAGTAATAACTAAATTATGTGCATAGTTGTTAAATTAAAAACTTGTATATTTAAAAGATAAAAAGAGTAAAAATTTTGGCAAAATAATTTGAATTATAATAATGGATAATATCTGTGTTTTTTTTAACTATTAAAATTATTAAACTTTTGTTATTATATATATATTTTAATATTTTTAAGAGATGCTGGTGTTAAAATTATACATAGGTAAAAAGGTGGGTGTTATGTTCATTCTCTGTGTTTTTATATGCATGTAATTATTACACGCAGCTGACAGCAACTTTCAGATGGTCTTTGAGCTCAGTTAGCAACATTGCACACTTTTAAGCTTTTTTTTTTTTTAACATAATATATAATACTATAGTCAACATAAAAGTTAATTTTTTCTACTTTTTTATACGACTCTGTTACATAAATTTTGTAGCTTCATACTATGCAATAAAACTTTTTAAACAACAAATTAAGCATTTACAAAAATATTTCATGAAATAGTTTTCAATGCAAAATTAAAAATGCAAAATTAAAAAGTTAGAATAGTATAAAGTCACTTAATACAATTTTTTTTGTATATATTGAAAAAAAGCAACTTGTTTAAACGTTTTTGTTTTACAGAATCAAATATATAATTTAAAAAATTAAAACTTTAACACCTTAGGTATATAATGCATTTTTCTTCTTCTTTTTTGAATATAAAGGACTTTATTTTTTTAAAAACAATGATGAACTTGTAGGAATAAATAACATTAATTATAAAAAAAAAAAAAAAAAAAAAAAGGGCCAAAAGAAAAAGAAAATATTAATTGAAGAAAAAATAAAAAAAATAATATAATATATGTATAATAAATAGCAAACCATTGTTTAGCAGTTTTTTTTCTTCTTTTAATATATTTACTCACTACACAATAACATCAAATAAATGGACATATAATATATAGTAATATATAATATAATTTACATTTTATCAAAAAACGTTTTCGTTTTGTGCATATTTTATTTTACAAATATTTATTTTATTATTTCAATAGTTAACAATCACGTTTTTAATAATTATTTTTATTAAAATTTCTACAACATAGCTAGATTTTTTTTTTTCCTCCATGTATTTAAATTATTATTTTTTTATATATATTTTGAGTTTAAAAATTAAAATGTTTGTTGTGGCAGTTTATTTCTTGTGCTTTAACTATATTATAACTAGTACAATATAACATTATCAATAAAAAGAGAGTTTAATATAACAATGTTTTAACTTCGTCAAAAAAAAAAAAAAAAAAAAAAAAAAACTATTATTATGATAATTGGAATTCTTGAATCAATACAATAAAGTAGAGTACTCTAGCATACTCTACCATAAAGTTTCAATTTATAATCATAATTCTTAGTTGTCAACTTCAAAATTCTAACAAATTCTTAAAAAAAAAAAAAAAAAAAAAAATCAAAAAAATCAAAAGACGTAGCATTATAATATAAACATTAAAAATATTTATTGAATTAAACAATCTCAATAATTAACATGAGAGATGATCTATTGTGCGCTTAATTCGTTGATGATTTATAAATAATTATTTCATTTTTATTATACTCTCTTTTTATGACGGGAAAAAAAAGTAAAACATCATCTAGCTATTGTGTAGATTTTATATATATTTTTAAGTCTATATTATTTATTTTTCTTTTTTTAATTTCTATTACCCGCTTTTATTATCTTTGGCAATCGTTTTATTTATCTATGAATATCAATAAATTTAAAACCTGCATTTTGAACATTTTATTTTACTATTTTTACTAGATATGCACATGACATTCACTTTAAAATTCTAAATATCTAAAAGATGTTATTATTTGAGCCTCAATAAATAATTCTTAAAAATGAGCTGTAAATTATAAGGTAACATTCTAAACTGCTTAAATTACTCCCACGACAATTTTATTACTTTTTTTTTTCTTGTAGGACTAATAAGTAATAAGCTCCGGAAATAAAATCTCATTTCTATATATCATTTTTACGTAATAAAAAACTTTTATTGCATTTTCTCAGGTAATTTTTAATTTCTTATAGTCTTTCATTGCAACTTTAAAAAAATTAATTAAAATTACTTCCAATGCTTCAAAAAGTCTAAAACAATAATAATAATAAAAAAACTTCAAAACCCTTTTAGAAAATATGCAATTTAATGAATATATTATATATTTTTAAATCGTAGGTCGGAGGTCCTAATTATGATAACAATCTTTATAGGTGAGATAAGAAAAACTTAAAATTATACAGTTCATGATCACAGCCCATAGGAACACAATGGTAACTAACTAGGCCTATTATTACTTTTTTTTTTCCTTTTCCAAGCCACTTTCACTTTACTCTCACGATATTATTAAAGTTGAGAGCTAATGTATTATAAAGAATGTGTTATTAATTTAACTTATCAAAAAATTTAGCAAAAAAAAAAAAAAAAAAAAAAAAAAAAAATGACATTTTTTCCTCCCGACATGTAAAAGATGAAAAACAAGACAAAAATTAAGAAGATACGGTAGCGTAGATGACAATATCATATTTTTACGATTAAAACAAAATGCAATGATTGAAAAATTAAATTGCTTACTACAAAAATTGCTGATTTAATTGCATTTTTGCTCAATTTTAAAACAATTCAGGTCTAATATTTAGCCCAATTTAAGCATGATAATAACACACTGAACAGCTCACCGAAATTTAGCAATTAGGATTTCAAGTTGGCCGATCATTTCATGTTACCATGAACTGTCTCGTGCAATGTTTTTAGTAATGTATTATTATTTATTATTTCGCGATTTTGTTTTTATTATTGTGGTTGGTGCCATCCAGAGTATCTCCTTAAGTGCTATCTTGAATCATATTATAATCAGAGCAAATATGATTAAACGGGAGGAAAGAAGCAAATTTGTTGCAAATCTGTTTTGAATTAATATGTATAGGCATACTAACTATTTTACCATTTTATTTTTAAAATATATCTAAAAAAAAAAAAAAAAAAAAAAAAAAACTTAGGTTAAAGACAGAAATGATGTTGAAAAAAAAAATTAGCTTAAATTCTATTCTGAAAATTTTTCTCTAATAATTGTATATATATGTTTAATAACTAAGCATTAATTAAAATAAATATTAAAACCTTTTTATTTTAAATATCTAAATATTATAAAATGAAGCCTTTGTTTTCATTCATTTTACTATAATCTACATTTTATTAAAAATATTGCAGGTTTTAAATTTAAAGATTCAAAAAAGTTTAACATTCGCATTTTTTTTTATAATATTTCATTTTTAGTACAACTTTTTTTTTAAAGGATTTCATGGTTTTGTATATATATTTACACGATACATTAATATAAATATTTTTTGTTTTTTGCAAATCACATTAAAATGTATATAGAAATATTATACATGTTGATAATATATACAGAATTAGGTTTTTGTGATCGTGTTGATATTGTTTATTTTAACGTCATAAAATCATATTTTTTTTTTTTTTTTTTTTTTTATGCAACCTTTAACCATCGGTCTACACTGTACTCCAAAGCAGCCATCCACCTGAAAAAAATTATTATATTAATTATTACAGCATTGATATATTATATATACGTTAAAGTTAAGTATTAATAGACCCCTTTCACATCCGTGCGCTTTGTCACCATGTTTGTGGTGCCTAATGTATTGTCCAGCATAGGGAAAACATCATTTCTCCTAATTTTTCACTTAATAAGAGTTTATTTAAACTTAACAAATTTTTCTCACATTCTTCAAACTTATTAGGAGCTAGAAATAAGTCTTTTGATTGAGGTTTGAAGCTTTTTTTGCTATTAAAAAAAAATAAAAATGACGTTTTTCCTATGCTGGCCTGTGTATTCATAACTAGCAAAATGGTGGCTCTTAAATATGAGTGCAACCGGTCTATAGGTTTAGAGTACGTAAACTAAAGTTGAAAATGAAAGCTTGTGTCACATACTATACATACAGAAAATTTATGATAATATATTTGTTTTGTTTTGCGTTAAAAATAATACTAGCATTCATAAAATTGTTACCGAAAAATAATTAAAAAGTGAGAAAACAAAGTAATTGTGTGAAGTGTGTTCAATTGTGTATAAAGTGTCATTTCATAATAAATTTTCAGAAAAATTAAAATAACTTTACTGTCCTTACACATTTATTCAGAATTATATAAGGAAAAATAGTAATGCGACTTTTATGATTTTGTGATTAATTTAGGATAAAAAAAAATCATTTTTAATATATTGTTTATTTAAAATGCATAAGGTTCCAGGTTCCAGTGTTGAAAAAACCTTAAAATAAATGCATTTATCTTCCTAATTATATTTTTGTATATTGTGTATTGAAAATATATACTTTTCTTATCAAGGTACTTTTATATACGTAATACGTTTGATAAAGCCATTTATGAATCTTAATATAAAACTGTATTTATATCTAAGTTAGAAGTCCAAGTACTAAAATTTAATATAGAATCGAGTACACTGATTCTCATGAAGACTATAGAAAATTTACAAAGCAGTGAAGTTCTATTTTTCTTTACAATGGTGACAAGTAACATTTTCCTATACATACAGTGTACGTATATAGTTAAATCTTTCGCCTCGTTTTTTAAAATAAAGTTCAACTTTTCTATCTTATTTTAAAATTATTTTTGATTGGTTGTAATTTTTACATAATTACATTTCATTACAAAATGCATTTAAATATATATATATTTTTTTCATTTACCTTTTCTTGTCAAGTTCCGAGTCAGTATGGAAGTAATAATGACGTTGCTTTGGATCAGGAGCTAGAGCGTCAAATGCAAATCTTTTACCTCCTGCACTTGCACTCTGAATCCTGTAGCCGTGAAGACATAATAAACCTGTCCAATATAGAATTAAGTTAGTATTTTATTAATTAAGACTAATTTTATATATTATTTTAAAATTATTATCATATTTTAAAAATTTATTAAAGGCATAGATAACATAAAACAACATTTTCTTTTTTAATCATTAAAAACAAAATGGGATTTTCAATACTGATAATAATTTTTACTAGAATGTAAATGTGGCCCCACAAGAAAGCATGAAATAACTGTAAAGTATGCAATTTACGTGAATATTTCTGTTTATGACGTCAGAAACAGGCAAAAATTAGTATGATAATGTTGTGCGGGTTGCATAAAATGGCATTTTCTGATCACTGCTACGGCGATATACAGTTGGGTTTTGAGACAAACTAAAGTTATTTATGTAAATCCCATCAAGTGTTTTGTGATACAAATGCTTAAATATTTTCATGTTGTCTATGCCTTTAACTTTAATAATCATTTCATTACATATATTCACAAATTATAATCTTGACAAATTAAAAATAATAAAATTCTTTAATGAAAATGAAACAGCTTTCCATTTGTTACATTTCAATACAATAATGAAGTTCAATTTCATTATTTGATTACATTATTTTGGACTTATTACATAATAACGATATCTATTTCATACCACCTCAACCAGAATATACATTACAGCTCAACTTAGGCGCCTACAAAATTATTATACTTTGATCTATTTAATTCTGTGTCTATCGATTAAAATAAATAAAATATTTAATATTAAGTAAAGTTAAATTTATATTTAATATATTTTTAAATAAAAATTATCACAAATAAATTATAGAAAAATCAACATTTTTAGCATGTTATTAGCAATACGATTGTTATTTATTGTTAATTTTGTAAAATTGTCTAATGCGAACAAATTTGATTTTTTTTATCTCTAACTACATCTAGAGTACTCTAGAAGGGGGGAGTATACGCGCACCCTTTGTTGGGGTTTTTTGATCACGAAAAATCGCGTAAGTAATGGGAAAAATCGTGATTTTGAAACGTCATAACTATTGAACGAAGGAAGTTACAGCATTGAAATTTTCACAAAACAAACTTTATTTTATAGCGATTTTATGTCTAAAATTTCAAAACCCTCAGTTTGCTATTTTTGTTAAGCTTTAAAAATATCATATTTTGAAAATCAATACTCAAATCTCATTGGCTAATGCGCTCCGACAATGAAAAATAAAATGTAAGCAAACTCAAAAATCTTGTGCTTGCTTGAAAACTACAGCGTTCACGAAAAAGAAAACAAAAATAAACAGTAAATAACGGTATTTGCGAATTATTACGACTTTTGAATTTATGTTATTTTTTTGGCCAAATAATAAAGTTTCATCTGTGAAAGTTTCATAATGTGACAACATTTTGCTAAAATTTTATGAGTGTTCAAAATCTTATTTTTTCCCATTACTTACGGTCATTTTCAGAACCAAAAAACTCTTATTTAAATAACATTGACTGACAACAATGAAATTTTTAGGCATACCAGCCAATCAGATTTGAATTCTTGATTTCAACAACCAATGAAAGGGCTTTAAAAATTCTGCTGGATCGCGTATACTCCCCCCTTCTAGAGTACTCTAACTACATCTAATGATATAATTCAAATTACCTGCTGCTCTCTGTGCATCAGGTGTTGGGAAGAGAAATAGACACGCATCTTTGAGAACACAATAGAGTCTGCTCCAAGCTCGCCATCTCCTACCCAATTTATTTAGGTAACCAAAACAGTCAGGATTGACAATATCTGCAGGAGTGAGGGTGAGGCGACCACCATGTGCTAGACGTTCCTCCCACTGAAAATATAAGTTTTTATATTAATAATCAGATCCACAAGATAATAATAAAATAAAAAAATGCAAACAAAATAAAGTAATACTATACTGCTACTGCACAGTAAATTGTAATGTTGAGTTTTATGAAGTTTTGCTACTTTGATAGTAATTTTCACTTGGGGAGACGCGGGGAAAGCTAAGGGTCCCCTACCTAATTTAACATTACGCTTATGGAGAAAACACATTTTTTTGGCAATTTTTGAGAAAACTACTCCACCGATTTTGGAGAAATTTTAAATCAGTGGAGTAGTTTTCTCAAAAATCGCAAAAAAAAAAAATAATAAATAAATAAATAACAATAATAATAAAAAATAAAAACGTGTTTTTCTCCATAAGCGTAGTGTTAAATTAGGGGACCCTTGGCTTTCCCCGCGTCTCCCCGCGCGCTAAACCGATAACTTCCATTGGTTTCATTTAAAAAATGAAAATAATTTTTTAAAAAAGTTTGGTTTCAATACTTAACCAAAAACTCTATATAGTCACTCCTTAAATGTCCCTACAAAACGTATTGTACGTGTGAGCATGACGTCCTTCTGAATGCTTTTTGATGCTCGTTTTGAGCAATGAATAGCATTTCTCAGCATAGGACAAACTTAGTTTTGGGCTATTTTCTTTGGAAAATTAGCTATTTTTTTGGTTATAATTAATTTTCTTGCTTAATTTAAAAGCTAATTCAACTTGTTAACAGCATCAATACTCCCAAAAATATTGCGAATTATTTTTAAACTGGCAAAATGTGTCATTTTCCCATTCTGGCCTATGTTATTTAGTACTCACTTATGGCGTCGACTTGAGTATATGAATGAAACCACCCTATAAAACCATGGTACAGAAGTAGAAAAAAAAAAAAAAAAAAAAAAGGAAATTCTAAAAGTAGGTTTATTTACATGCTGTTTAAATTAAATTTCTTAAATGAGAAAGAAGACATTAAAAAGTCACACCTTGATAGGGTTACTAGCCGCGACATGTAACGCAGCAAGCCAGTCATCCCTCTCTGCTTGTGTTTCAGCAGCTAAGCTGAGCACTAGAGCACCATCTCGTTGTAATCTGATGACCCACCGAGGTTCAGTCACCGGGTCACTCAAGCTACCGGGGTCAGGAGCGGTCACCGTGTATTGTGTTAAGCAGAGAGCACCCAGAGGTCGACATTCCTGAAACGTTAATTATGGGAGGGTTTAACATATGTATTTATATTATTTGAACACAAAATACTTTTAGTAGTTTTAGTGTATTTTGATTGTAAATCGGTTTTATGGTTCTTAATTTTACATCTTATTCTATCATTCCACTGTTGACTGCCAGAGACCAATTATGATTTAAGTTTTTCAACGTAGTTTGTTAAAGCCCTTGTCAACTTACTTTTTTATCATTTAGAATACTAGAGTGATAATTATCATACCTTATTATCCATGAATTAGACACCAACATGTTTATTTTGTATTTATTTTCATTTTAGCGGTTATTTCACGCATCTGACGTCACAATGTACCGATGGGGTCGTGATAGGGGTAAAGAACTTGAGGAAGGGGCTTAAATTTATCACGTGACAAGAGCGATGACTATGATTGGCAGCGGTACATTGTGACGTCAGATACGTGAAGAAACCGTCAAAAAGAAAATAAATACAAAATCAACGTAGTGATGTATAATTCCTAGATAATAAGGTATGGTAATTATCAATCTAGTATTCTAAATGATGAAAAAGTAAGTTGACAAGGGCTTTAAGTACTAATGTAGAAATATTTTGAATATTCATTCTTTTGCGTTCTATTAATTGAACATCTTCATTTTTATCATACTTATTACCCATTCTCCCATTCATTTTCTGCAATGTTCAGTCTAGCTTATTTAATTTTACGTTTCTTTTTCGAATTTTGTATTAAAATATATGCTAAGGCAATTATATTATAACATTTTTTTTTAATTACATATAATATAAATAATGTAATAAAATAATACTTATAATATGTACGTACATATAAAAATTATACATTAAAATTGTAATATTTAATTTTTTTAAGTATAAAATTTTATAAATAAATTAAATAATATAAGTAGTTGATTAAATACACTAACATTGCCAAAATAGAAATAATACAACTGTCTACACGACGTATTAGAATAGATCTATATAATACTTTACTATATTAAGCGATAATTTCACAAAATATATACTTCACATTATAATAGCGGAGTTATGATATTTTGCAATATATGACGTTTTGGAATATAATACGCTCTATGTAATGAGTAGTTGGCACATGTTCTTAAAGTTTTTAGTTAGTTCGTGTAATAATGCAATAAAATATAATAAGCTATATGAGTTGGCTCTTTATATTTAGCTCGTACTGACATGTATTGTGAAATTGTCCTTATTCTTACGTGCAAATATAAATAATATGATCGTGGTTTGTTACTTCAGTAAGTTTTTATGTATAAATATGTTCATTCTTATACAGGTTGTAGGTATTGCAAAATTATTAGAATTTTCATTTAATTTAATCCACATAAAAGTGTTTTTATATTTTATTTTAATATTTCAGGCCTCAATAAAGCAGTTTTCATGGGCCAGCAAAAGAATATGAGAGTGGATCTTTAGCGATTTCCGCGCAAGTTATAGATTACTATTAATAAAATAGTTATCTTGATAATTAACTTTGAAATGGTTTACAATATGACAAGTAATATTATTTATTTTGAGACCCCGTATATAATAAATAATTAAAAATTCTTCCTTTTGAACGAAATCAACAATAACATTCTTGTTAACATACTTCAATTCATTAGTTTTTCATTTATCAGTTAGTAGCTTAACTTTTTCCCTAAAACATTCAAGCTAGATTCAGCATTCTAATCTTATTACAAGTAAATATTTATAATTATTTGCTTTAAAAAAAAATAATAATGATTTTATTTCTCTTTAAAAATATACTTTAAATTACTTAGTGTTTATTTGAGATATTACATTGTTACAAATTTTGAATATTTAAACAAAAATAAATTAAAAATAATAATTTTAAAGAAAACTGAAAATTTTAAATTAATTAATTTAATACTAAATTTAATATTGTTCTAGCTACTACTTATTACAATTTATTGATGCAAATAAAAAAAAAAAAAAAAAACTATTCGTATTAACGTGCTGAATTATGAGTTTGGAATTTTAAGATCAGTTAAATTTAAATATTGAGCTCTATTATATTTTCTTTCCTTTTTATTTGTCTAAATTATTATGTAAATAAAAATAAACAGTTAAAAGCTTGTTCCATGTTATAAATCTTTTATAAATCAATCTGGACAAATAAAAATAATAAAGATCAAATAAAAGATCAACATGAATACAATTAACTTTTATGAAACACTCTGACAAGTGATTTTTTTTTTAAATTGTCAGAGCACCATATAAGTGAGCACCTTTTTTGCCCTCTTTTATTATTATTATTTTATTGGTATAACTCTCAAATTCTAAATGCCATTTTCTTCTTCTAGTTCTTTTTTCCCCAGAGATAATAAAAAACTTTGATTTATAATATTATTAATCATGCTTGGTTTAGCTGAAAGAGTGGGCCAGATATTTGTCAGACTCAGGTTTGGACTGACCCACAGCAATCCCTGACTAGCCTCCCCCTAGCCTCCGCCCCCCCCCCCCTTTTTTTCTGTTTGGACCAGTTATACCACCAAAAATTAGTCTTGGGGTGTTCGAGTATGATTTTGAACATTTTTCGAACAGTTCGTGTATGTGTTTGTTTTGATTTTTTGAGATTTTCGAGTTCGTGTTCGACGAACACCCTTTTACCTGTTGATTTATAATTGTTGAAATTTTAAATACTAAATCGGACACTTGCAATTAAAATTTAGCTGTTAAATGTGATGTAAAATAAAAGGAGATTCAACCATTTCCATTATTAATGTACACAAGAAATATGGTTTAAATAATAAAATAATAACAACATTTTTTTTAATTGTTATCATATTTTTTTAACGACATATTTGAGCACACAATCAATCAGTTCTTGATGTGTTCAAACTTGCAAAAAGTTTGAAACGTTCATGTTCGGAGCGTGTTAGAAAAGATTTTAAGTGTTCGTAATCGGTTTGAGCTATATAGTCTAGTAGGTGTTCGACTCCAACACTACCAAAAATAGACTCGCAGAAAACAATGTCCAACGCCCCCTTTTTTATATTAAATCTAAAAAATAATTTTGAACAATAATTTTTCTTTCCGTTATGCATAAATATATAATATCAATATAAAAATACGTAATAATGATGGTACTCACAAGTGTTGGCGTCTTATAACAGTAGAGACATCCATCTCCTCTAAGAACGAACCATCTCCTCATCCACTTGCTAGACACTGATGATCTCTTAAGTAAATGACCACATCTCTCTACAGTTCCTGATGGACCATCATCTTCTCCTTCATCTCCAATGTCCCTCGGGGTCAAGATGTTGCGAGTGCTCGCTACTTCCAGTTCCAAGACTTCAGAACCTGTGGACAATAAAAGTTTGAATAACATTTTTTTTTCTTATTGATGATTTATATTATAATACTAAATAATTAATTTTTCTTGATGTTTTAATTGTAAGTAAAAAAATCTTTGTTTTTATTAATTTTGATTTGTGTTGTAGATGTATATGACTAATAAAGGAACATCTGTTTTGAGACCAAATTTAAGCGAGTTCGGTGACATCCGCTTACATTTCGACGTACTACGCATGCGTAGTACATTGAAATGGAAGCGGATGTGAGCGAAATCGCTAAGTTGGATAACCGATAATTTTGATTTTGTATTATATTGTTTGAAATGATAATAATAATTTTCAATCTTATTGAGTAGTACTAAAGAACATGTTTTGCCTTTTTTGCATGTCTTATATTATTGTAAAAATTAATAAATATCATGAAAGAACTCAAACATTATGTGAACATTGATTCATAACTTTCATCCCTTTCCGTCATCCTCCAATATTGTCATGAGAGTATTAAAAAATTAACTTTTAACAATGTATATCATGAACGCAATCTAATCGCTTAGCTGAATATTTTCCTTGTATCGATCAGGTATTCATTGTTTACACGAATTTTTCCCACCTAATGATCAATTTTTAAAGTATTCTATGTATAATTAAAAATAACCTTTAATAATTAAATAAAAAATTTAATAACAAATTATTAAAATATTAATAACACTATTAAAAAACAAATTATATATTTAAAATATATATATATATATATATATATATATTAAATGATTAAAATTAAAATTTAAAATATATATATATATCTAAAGAAAATGAAAAACTTGCACAACAATGTGAGTCAATGCCAACATTTCAATGCATTCTTAGCCACCCACCTTTCCCGCTCTGTATCTTGGCCTGTGTAATACATATGGCAATGTTGCCATATATACGATTTTTCCATAAGTCTTATGTATTGCAAGTTTTAGATTTCATTTCGGTACAAGAATCTCTTTACAACTGGGCTGAGTTTTATAAAAAGTTAAACTGCAGTTTGAAAAACATTAAAATTTATTATACAATTACTTTTGTACAATAAATATAAATATTATTTTAAAGGTTTATTCACAAAAAGGCTTGTGACCCCTAACGTTTACAGGTAACATTGTTCCGTCAAGGTTTATGAAGAGAAGAAAGGTCAGAACTAGAAAAACACGTATAATTAACTTAAATTATAGTAATAAATAGAAAAAAAAAAAAGACACTTGAGAGCCCAGATTTTGAATTGAAATTAATTTGATTACAAAAAAAAAAAAATGGTTTCTAATGAAGATTAAAAGACTTTTTGCAAAAAGGGGGTAGTTATAATATATAATATTTAAAAAGACAAAAAAAAAAAAAAAAAAAAAAAAAAAAAAAAAAAACACGGAGCACAACAATGCATGCAGACGACTTTATGTTCCTATCGCAATTGATCGCAATTTAACTTAACTTCTTTTAGAGGAATTTAGCAACGTAACTCCAAGGTAGAAAAATGACTTTTTGTCAACATTGAAATTTTTACTGTAATTTACTGAACCTCCACCCTATTGTTTTCCTGAATATCAAACAACCGACTTTAAATTCAGGAGACATAAGCATTACAGCTCTGTAAGGTACAATAATATTAAGTATCAAGAAATATTTTATCTTGATTTATGGCTGCTTCGTTCCTCAATAACAAAACATGGACAAATCAAGAGATGAATACAAAGTCGTGTCTGCTAGAACTTTGATAGTATATTATTGTTGGGCTCAAAAATCGTTTATAATCTCAGTACTCAAAACCCATGTTTACAAGTCTTCTAATACACAGTGGAAATATTGCACTGTTTTAACAAGAGTTGTTGCTTTATTGAATCAATGTAGATTTAAAATTACATTAATACAGAGTACAAAAATTAAAAAGAAATTTCAAATTTAGTTAAAATAGTTTCAGTGTTTGCTATATTAGAATTTCATAAATAATTATGCTGTATAGGTACCGAATTGAAATTTAAAACTTGTGTACATTAGGTTTACGGAAAAATCGTAAATGTGGCTACATTGCCATATAGATTACACAGGCCAAGAAACAGAGTGGGTACGGTAGGTCGTGGCAAAGAAATGCATTGAAATGTTGGCATTTGTTGTTGCAGTTTTTCATTTCCTTCGTATACAGCATTTGTTACAGTGTGTAATGAAGCTATGATTCATTATAATAATGTTAAATGATAAATGCAGCTAAAATTCAGCTCTAGTATGATTACAAGGTACCTAACATAAAAAAAAAAAACAACTTTGTAGATCGATTTTTCGATTTTTTTTTTTTTTTTTTAAATATTATTATTATTATTATTTTGTTTAATGTTAAAATTTGCATATAAAAGTTTACCTGCATGTGCTATCTTCACGACTTCTGAATGAGAAGCATCCAATACATTGACTCCATTAACACTAATGACAATATCACCGACTTCTAGACCTGATGTTTCAGCGGGAGTAGCAGGTTCAATCGCCGATACCACAACTGGTCGAGAGCCGTGAATTCTAAATCCAAATTCTCCATCACCCCGACGTACTGTAACTGTCTGGTCGCTCTCTGCAATCAAAATGATAAATTTTAATATACAGAATAAGTTCAAACTACGTATATTTTTATTGGTATTATTTTAGATAAATCAATTACTGTATTCGTTTGATACAAAATTATGTGAAATAGAAGTTCTCGAGATGAAGTCAAATAGGTTTCTTGTATCTGAGAAAATGTATCATGCGATCTTGATTACTTGTATGTTATGTTATGTAATCCTCTGATCAATAAACTTATTTATTTTACTTATTTATGAACCATAACTCTTCTCTTTGTAGAGCTTATTGTCGAATAAAAAAAATTACTGTTACGGGAAAGTTATTTGACTTCATCGATTCTGCTTTTCCAACGTAAGGCAAAAAAAAAAAAAAAAAAAAAAAAGGCAGGAGTAAACTTATTTTTATTATTAATATTTTATGAAATTTTAAGTGTATGTAAAGCCACGGTAGATTTTTTTTTCGCTCTTATTACTTGCAAGATTCCTTATGATGACGTTATAATATTATATAAGATGCTCTATGCTATGTATGTATGAATGCAATCGAGATTCATAAAATATTTTGCTGGTCTCGAATGCAATACAAGCCCCCCCCCCCCCCCCCCTCTCTATCTCTCTTTTTTTTTTTTTTTTTTTTTTTTTACTATTTAATCTTATTAAATTACATTTTTGTATATGACTGATTTTCTAAATCATCAATAATGCTTAAATATTTAATTCTCATAGTATCTATTATTGATATAATTTAGATAGCTAAATTTCACTTCTATTGTAGTGCATTCTTACGTTTCTAATATTGCGAGGACTTTGCAACTCAGGCTCAGCACTAACAACCAAATTTTATTTAACAATCATACTTATAAAAAGATTGAAATATTTTATTTATAAATAAAATTATATTTTTCATGTAATTAAAAAAAAAAACTAATAAGTTTATTTATTATTTAATTATAAAGTTATAAGTTTAAATATACACTTAGATATATAAAAAAATTGTATAAATATTATTTAAATATTATTTTGTCAAAACATATATGTATTTTACTAATATCTGCTACAGTAGTATTTTACTTGGCACCTACTTTAAGTTATAAAGTATAGCAGAATTATTTAAGAACGGAAATTAATTCAACAATTTATATGTTGAGTAAAAAAAACTGCAAATTGCGCATTTATTTCCTTTTTTCCAAGGATATATAAGACACTATAGTATAATATACCGTAATTTCTATGAAACGAAAACGAAAAAAAAAAAAAAAAAAAAATCCTATATTATGAAATTCTGTGAATTCATGTTATATATAATTTTCTTACATAAACTTGACACAACTGCCATTACATAACATTTATTGAGAATTATGAAAAAAAAAATATGCAATTATAAATTAAATTTCTTTGAACTATATTGCTAATAAGATTTAATTTTAATAAATAAAATAATATACAGATAGATTCCATACCTGCGAAGACATTTCATAAGACCATAATTTGTCACTCCACATTGTTCATTGTTTTTCTATAAATAAATTTAAACATCGAAATAAGTGTTCTGTCTTTAGTAAATTTGTCTCTAAAAAATTATTCATAGTTCTTTGATAATAAAAATGAATTATATTAATAAATTGATATGAAAACTTCATTTAAATATTAACAACGCACAACTACATGCAATCGCCTTACTGCATTGAGTCAAACTGAGCTTGCCTTCTCGCTGTGCTTGCTAGATCATTATTTGATAAACATTGAACAGGATGTTCTGGGAAAAACGTAACATTACTCATTATATTGAACTTCGGACCTTTGCTATGAAGAACCTTCCACTCGTTTCATTCAATGGAATTTTATTTTCTCCGAACAGTTTACTGTTTCAAAGAATATAAGATAATAATTACTATTATTTTTATATTTAATAAAATGTGATTGACAAATAAATGTAATTTTATATTTATATAGGTATTTTACTTAAATTTTTACAGCAGAGCAAAAACAAATCACGAAAAAAGTTACGCAAGTTAATAATTTAGTGCAAACACATCCATTGCGACAAAAGCATCGAACTTTAATAATTTATAAACTTTAAACTCGCAATCTGCAGAAATTATTTCCTATTTATGAAAAGAAAAACAAACAAAAATGCACTATTTGATCTAGCAATAGACTAGGATTTAAAACAACCTTTTTTTTTTTTCTTTGGTGCGTATATAAGATTTATAAATAACATTCACGATTTCATTAACGAAGTTGCAGAACTTTTACATTTTAAATATACAATAGAGAAATTATTTATATTCGCGTCTTTCTCCTTTAATAATAACAATAATGACCAATAATGACGTCCACCAACTTGTAAGGTGCTAGAATGTCAAAATTCAATGATATTTTAACATCTATTAAATATTTTACATATATTGAAAAATTTATTTATAAATATTATTATAAAAATATAAAATTATATTTAAATAAATAATATTTATTTAAGTGTAAAAAAGATCCAACTTATATATTTCGTTAAAATAATTATTTATAACAAAATTTATTGTTATGTAATTTTAAAATAAAAATAAATTTTAGTAAAGGTCATGAATAAAAAATACAAAAATTATTATATAAAAAAATTTAAAATAATATACATTAAAAATACATCAAATTGTTTTGCCGTAAAAAAAAAAAAAAAAAAAAAAATCAAACAAAATTAACGTACCTTTAACAAATAATCTGCACATACATTCTTGCCAACAATAAACTCTCAATAAAGTATTTAAAATTTGATCTAAACTTTCACGTAACGTTAAAACAGGCAAAGACGACATAATATCAAACCGACTTCTTGTAAAAGACTGAATATTTATAAGTCAAGTAAAAATCATATGTTGTATTTATATGTATGTATGTGTGTTAGTTGGCAAAAGATGAAATCATAAGAGTTCTTTAGTTATAAATAGAAAATCTGCTTCACTTTAGAAAAGCTACTTAAAATTCTTTTGTATTTTTATACTTTTATCAACATTAAGTCTGTTTTGTATTTTTTTTTTTAAGTTAAAAATGTTGAGTAAGGTTTTTAAAATTTAACTTCAGCCAAAATAAATAATTTGTTATGATATTTTATGATGTCATAAAACTGTCTTAACTGAAAAAGAGTATAATTTTATGTAGCAAAATATGAAGTAAAAAGTTGTTGAATGATTTACAAGTTGTGGCATCTTTAACATGTTATGTAAAAATTATCAAGAGTGTTATTATAAATATCATTTTTTTTTTTTTTTTTTTTGTAATGAATGTGCTTACCCGCCTGCTAAATTATATAGCAGACATCACACATTACATTTAACATTATGCCTTTGCAATTTTTAATCCTAATTTTTAATTTTTTTAAATTTTATTATTATTTTTAATTTATACATCCTAACCTTGGCAACAAGATTTCATAATAGAAGTGCGTTAAAAAATTGAAGTCGAATTAATTAACATCACAAGTAATTAACAACTTTTTTTTAAATACTAATGATGAGGAAGGTGAATTGAAAATTTTTTGTTGTGTTTATGATATTTTTGGAAAGAGCTTTAAAAAATTTTGAGGTGCTTTTTTTTCTTAGGACGATTGGAGCATGCGTTTTTAATTAATTTTTGAATATCGGCCTAGAAAGCCTGTGACGTCATCAGTCTACTTTTTTCTCAGCAAATACTAATCGTTCGAGGTTCAGTAACCAGTTTAATAAAATCAGCTCGTCCTCAGGATTTCAAAAAACTGGCTACTGAACCTTCTACTTTCTGAAATAAATGCCCGATTGATGACGTCACAGGCTTTTTAGGTCTATTTTCAAAAATTAATTAAAAATACTTCCCATGCTCCAATCGTTCTAAGAAAAAATAGCGCTTCAAAATTTTTTAACCCTCTTTTCAAAAATGTCATAAAAAGTGGGGGTTAAAAAAATTCACCTTCCTCATTCAGTGACTCATTATTAAAAATAGTTATATAGTTTCTCTTTATATTTATGTCTTATTTAAGGTTTGTAGTTCAAACTTTTAAAATGCTAAAGCTGGCATTTTTATAGTATTTGAAAACCAATGGCTACGACAATATGATATGAATGATAAAAACTTCATGACACATGAAGATGAAAAGTTTCCAAAAGTCGTCAAATAAAAACTGTACGTGGTTACAAAACATTTTTAAAATCATTTTGTTTAATTATCAGGTATCACACCTTCAAAAAGGATATTGCCTTTCAAACTTTTTAGCCTAGTCTTCCACATTACATCAGTCTCAGTCTATTATACATTAAGGTAGTAGTAAGTAGCAGACCATGATAGTTTCAATACCTCGCAATTTACTACCTATCATACATAATCCTTATTCAATTGAGAACAGAACCAAGAATCTCTAACCATTCGAATTAATATCTTCATTGATTTAACTACTTAGAGCCTGCTTAGAGCAAGATAAATTACAATTAATTATTTGACGTAATTGACATTATTTGAACTTCAGAATATTTAAATAAATTAAAGTATTAATAAATTTATAATAAAATAAGAATTAAAAGTTTATTTTATCATTCAAGTATAATTTAATTATTAAAATTTATAATGAATAAATAACAAAGTTTATTATAGTTTATAAAATACATACATACTTTTTTTTAAATATATTTAATTTGCGATATTATTATTACTTCTTTTTTATAAATTTTATAGTTTGTTGATCAAAGAAATTAAGGTAATTGTGTAATATGGTTATGTGGGAATAATATGTTCGTCGTTTTATTATTAGTATTATTAATATTTGCCAACTATCAAGTACAGCTCTGGCCAAAAGTTCCCGAACGATTTGCATAAGGAAACCCGCAACCACACTATGTTAACTTTATGAGAAAACGCTGCGCGGCCGCCGCTGTCCCCTTTCGGGAACTTTTGGCCAGAGCTGTACTATCAGCCAATGTAATTAATACATTATGCTAGTTTTTTAGTTCTGATTTTAAGCTATTGTTTTGAATTAATATTATGTAGTAATACAAGCCGTTTAGTTATTGACTTTGATTGAAGTGATCATACACTGTATGAAACTGATTGTAAGAAAGGATTAAAGAAAACGTTATTCTTATTATCAATTAAAATTTATCAATAAATTTATATTTAAATAAAAATGTATTATCAATTAAAATTTATCAAAAAGTTTAAAATTTAAAACATGAATAATTGTATATGGAAGAGGTGTTTAAGTATTTTTTTATACTTAGTTAAACCATTTTATAAAAATTAAAAATTATAAATATGGATTATTTAAAAAACATTTATTTATAAGTAAAGAAAACAAAACAATAACATTATGAATTTTGTGTCTATACTAATTTAAAAATTGTAACTGACTGTACTGTTAAACAGTTGGGTTAAATTGAGAGGTTGTGTAGCCTGATTTCGCCCAATAAAAGCCGTTAATTATTATTATTATTAAAATGTATCAAATTGTATTAAAGTTTATCCGACTAAATTTAATACTATGACACTATGATAATTACGAACAAATATGCAAATCTAAGAATTTACTAACTCTTGAAAATAGGCGCGATAGCAATGATGTTATTTGTTTTAAAAAAAAGTATATGGATGTAATAATACGCTTGATGATTGCGCGAATGTATCAAAGATTACGATCAACGTACCACAAAAGGAGTTGTGCAACCTGTGCTATTTCTATGTATCCACTTGTAACAATGATGTATCTAAAAACACATTTATAAATAGAGCCTCTACTATGTATATGCAATAAATTGCAAGTTGACCTAATGCATGTCTCCTATACAATACACTTAAAAAATTATACCTTAGTATGTAATATAAATTATTTTAAAATGCACTTTTGTCTTTAATCTTAATATTATATGATATTTCCTGTATCTGATATTCTTATGTACAGTGTGTACTGTGTGTACCTCCAATGTATTGGACACATGTCTGTATTTGGAAACAACAATATATCAAAATCAAAAATAAGAAGAACTTACCAAAACTGTGAGATGCAAGCCTTGTAAACATTTCAGCACTAGCCCGACGATGAACCATACGGTGAGTGACTGCCTGATAACGACGTCTGAAATCTCGTTCACTTGCTGTCGAGGAGTCGGGGGATGAAGGAGGCGTACCAACTGCAATTAGTTGTGTATCACAGTCATACTGTCAAATAATTTATGCGCAATCGCTATGTAACGAAATCTAAGTCAAGAGTTTATTCTCACTAATTTTTCAAACAATTTACTTATTTTATTTTCTTCCTATCGTTTTATGTTTTATATTCATTCATTCATTCATTCATTCATTCATTCATTCATTCATTCATTCATTCATTCATTCATTCATTCATTCATTCATTCATTCATTCATTCATTCATTCATTCATTCATTCATTCATTCATTCATTCATTCATTCATTCATTCATTCATTCATTCATTCATTCATTCATTCATTCATTCATTCATTCATTCATTCATTCATTCATTCATCTTATTTTTTTTCTAAGATTAGACGTAAATTACATTTTTTTTTAATATTATACAAAATTATAGAAATTAGGTGAACAAGCACTAAACATTGAATAAAGTGACGAATTTTCTAACGTTATGAAACACACTTGAGTATTATTTACATTACAATTTACTTACATTCTCTTTACATTTAATATTCAAAGGGACACCAAGACATAATATAATACACACTATATAACATGGATGAAGATACTTAATAACAAAAAAATAAATCAATTTTCCCTCCAATGTTACTAAAAAAATTTCTGACTTGATAAACTTGAAAATCAACTCACCAGGTGTCGACACGGATCCAACATTGGTTCTCCAAACCATTCTCTCTTCTCTGGCACTGATGTAGACCCAGCATCCGGAGCGGAATGCTTCGCAATATATGCCTGCGTGCATAGCAACCAAATGTTAACAAACAAAATCGATTTTTACAAAATTTATATTAAGTCTATTCATCCTTCTAGAATTTTAAACTACATTCTATGTGGTTGGATATCAAAAAGGAATTCTGACAAAAAGATCATGAATAAGAGAAGAAAAGAAATCATTTTAGAACTTGTTACATTACAATGAACAATGATAATATTTTTAAACCTTTATAGAAATGGATAAAAAAAGGTAATATTTAAAATAATAAAAAAAACATATATTAGAAACCCTGTATTATGACATGGATTTGCATTGGTTATGTTATTTTATTAAAGAGCTCAACTTTCTTATACATTTTATTTATTTATTTCCCCAATAGCACAGAAAAAATATTTTTCAATAAAGCTTCTTTCTAATGGTGATAAAAATAAGTCTCTTGGTAATGCTTTTGTTGCAAGTGCAAAATACAGTAGTTATTTTGAAGATAACATCATTTTAAGTTTGATTTGAAAATTATATTATATATAAATAAATATACAAAATAAGAAATCAATGAAATTAGCAAAACTGTAAAAAACTGACTTGTAAGCTCTCTTGAATCTGAGACATAATGTCAAATGAGATATTATCTCACCTGCTTCTTCTTCCCCAGGATTGTCTAAGCTGATATTCGGGGAGCTACCGGAGGCTCTCAATAATTCCAGACTTGATTGTGCAGATCGAGAAGACGTAACTCTGAAGAAAAAAAAGTTACAATATATTAAACCTAGGTTTAAAACAATTAAAAACAAAAGATAATTAATTAATTTATATCAACTTAATTAAACCTTAAACTAATGTTATACGATTAAAAGATAATATGTTCCTTAATATATCATTTACGCCATAAATTGTCCTTTAGTTCTTTACATTTTTCTTTGAGAGCTATCTGCAATGACACAAAAAAAAAGTATATTTTATACTCTAAATAATTAATTTCTCTTTAGACAAATAAAGAAAAACAATATGCATAAAAACCTCTGTGGCAAGTTTTAAAATTTTATGATATAATTTATATAATGCCCTTTTTTTATTTTTTAATCGTAAAATTGAAAATAAGAGATAACATTAGAATAAATTAATAAATACACTTTACGAATTTAAAGCTATTGACAATTTCCGATAACAATTACCTGTAACACCCATTACGTCAATACATTTTTCACCTAGTAGAGATTGACTGTACCTGGTAGTATCTCCCTTATCACTGTGTTGCCTTCTCTCTTCACTCTTAGCTCGAGGATTTGCGTGACGACAGACCCGATGTTGGTGCCGGCGAGGGTTAGAACTGGTGCCGTCTTTACTATGATGATGACCACATCCCGACTTGTCACCGCGCTCCTCAGACTTGAAACGTCGCTTCTCTTGCTTCTTGTATAACCTGGAAAAAATGACATTCATTTATTATTTGATTCATTCAGTTAGTTAGTTACAATAAGTAGAAATTACAGAACGATCATGTCAATGATATCTAGTATATTGGAACATTTGATGCGATTCTGGCGTGCTACATAAGATATTATTATTTTTTAAAAGGTAAAATTTAAGCTATATTTTCAGAAAATTAATTAATAACAAGGGAAAAAATTAATCCTAAAATAAGCAGTTATGTAAAAGCTGATATATAATTAGCTGATCTTTGTAAAAAGTATCCTGAATGTTATGCAACAAGTATGTCTGAAAAGTTGAACAAGTTGCATACTTCACAGGAGCTTTTTTTTTAAATCAGTAAGAAGTGTGGAACAAAGTTTTTTTATTTTTATTATTATTATTTTTTACATATTTTAATATTTTGCATAAAAAAATTAATTATTCTTTTTTAAATGTACCAAATTGTCATGTAAAAATAAAATATTCGAAAACAGCTTTATCTTATATGGACAAAAAAAAAAAACTATAAGAGACTCACCTGCCACCGGACGTTGTAGTAGCTGTCTGTGATTTACTTTTACTGCTCGGACCTTCAGGAGAGTCAGCAAACCCCGCTGGAGGCTGAACTATGAAAGAATCTGATGAACTTGCTTCTTGCTGCAACGTAAGAAATTTGTTTCAAAATGACTTCAATTTCCTGTATGAGATTTTTTTTTTTTTTTTTTTTTTTTTTAATAAAATGTTTTAAAGTGTTTTTGCTCTTTTACACATTTTATCAGATGCTTTGATCACAATAACGTTTTGTTGGTTTGTTTGTTTGATGCTAATTTTAATGAACAAGACAAAATATTAATATTTTATAAATCACATTTCATATTATTTTTAAATTACTTATATCGGTTAATAGGAGTCCCAAAATTGATTCTATCCGGAAATTACTATTGTAATTAATCCGCTTATTTTTGTGTGTTAAAAGTTTGGGTTCGGTAAGAAAAAAAAAGTTTATACCTCTTGTTTACTGCTTTCTCCTTTTGCAGGACTGGCAGAAGAACAAGGATCATAGAATACTGAATCACTTCCAGGGCTAACTGAACGTAAACTCTCTGCACTTAAAGCTTTTACTCCAGGTGGACCCTTTTCATGATCTGGACTAGTCTGAGAATCACACAATATTTTTCATAATTAAAACTCTAAGCTTCTGATTTGAACTTTTGAAATAATATAAACGTTAGAAAAATAAAACAGTGTAAGAACTTTAAATATTATAATATAACATGCAAAAGACTTTCAGATCGATGATAACAAAACTTGCTTATTTGACCGATGACATGGTTATTCACTAAAAACTAAGACAAAAATAGGTACGTAATAATTATGCTAGTATTGACTTGACTTGTCTTGAGGAGGCCAATAAATTGATTTGATTTGCTCAATGTAGCAGCAATAGACAACTAGCATGCCGTTTTTTTATAGTCTTAAAAAATTCTTTAGGAAAAATAAATAATATTGGTACATATAAAACTTCTTAAAAAATGCTCCTTCATGTTTAAAATAATTTTTGAAGTTCAAATTTGATTTGAAGTAAAGGCGGTGGCCATTACGCCGAAAGACGGTTCGCGTTTCTTTTGCTTTTAAAGTGTTGAAATTGTTAAAACGAGTTCACAGCAACTAAAGAATTTTTTCAACGGCCGAATTTTTTAAAAAATCTGTATTTTCTCCAACAGAGCTGTTTAAAAAATTCGGCGGTTGAAAAAAAATTTTTAGTTGCTGCGAACTCGTTTGAAGGATTTCAACAAATTAAAAAAACAAAAGAATAGTGAACCGTCTTTCGGCGTAATGGCCACCGTCTTTACTTCAAATAGAATTTGAATTTCAAAAATTATTTTAAATATGAAGGAGCATTTTTTAAGAAGTTTTATATACACCAATATTATTTATTTTTCCCACAGAATTTTTTAAGACCATAAAAAAACGGCATGCAAGTTGTCTATTATGCATAACATCATAAGATGCTATATTGTGTAATGGTTAAACGCTACAGTACAGCATAATAGTTCAAATGTTCAGTATAACGTCTTATGATATTCTAAAGTAGCAACATTTGTGCTCTAAAATTAAGGATTTATTATTCAATGCAGTACAAAAAAGGTATAAATTATTTTATTTTTGTAAAACTAGGTGCACCTATTGCTTAATTATTTTAGAAATTAAAAGTAAATTATAAACGCAGTTTGAAATACAATTTTACTTTTTCTGTTGATTTTTTTAAAAGAATAACTAATAATTAGGGTTTATGCATTCATGTTAAAGTCGCCGCCATGTTGGATAACTCAATTACATGGGTGACATAGGAAAAAAAATCATTTTGCCAGTTTAAAAACACTATGCAATATTTTTGAGAGCTTGGATGTTGTAAATATTTTGAACTAGTATCTCAAGTATGTGAAAAAAATAACAATAACAAAAAATGAAACGATTTCCCAAAGAAAATTGGCTTAAACGAAGTTTGTCCTATGCTGAGCAATGTTATGCACTATTCCAGTATGGCCTCAAAGCGCAATAAATATGACGTCTTCCGCAATGAAACACCCTAGAAATTTTACTTTATTCATACCATATAAATTTCATTATTTTCACATTTAATCCAATGTTCAATTATTCCAATCCATCTGTTAGTTATATGTTTCATAGAGATTTACTAGACATTTTTGATTATTATTAACACCTCATAGATATATAGAATGTTTGTTTATTTTTATAACTTTGTGTTTTAAATGTTTAAAATGAAATAATACTTTATTATTAATTTAATTAAATATGTTACATATATTAAGTAATTTAATTTATGTTTCAAAAAATTTTTAAACTAAATATAATAATAAATACGTTTTTATTAGAATAATTTATTAGTATTTTCATGCACACCTTATTTGAGTTAGGTTTTCTTCCTCCACTTGTATGAGATTTATGATGAGGTTGATGTGGAGATAGTAACATTCCAGGCTGTAAGATTTTACCATCTGCAAACAAAACAAAGTCAATTTAATAACTTATCTATTAATGTAATATATTTTACTGTTAGGAATTTTTACACAGTTTCTAAACTTTAAATTTCTTTTAATAGTATTATGTTATTTGCTGCATTATTGGTTATATAGTTTAAGCCAAGCTAATTGATACATCAATCAATAAATAATAAATAAATATTCATCTTTATTCAACAATATATATATATGAGAGTTTGTAATTTAACGCCTATTTTACACGGGAAGTTTTAATGAAAGGGTTTAGCTTTCGTGTTACACCGTGTTATATAAGCAGTAAACTGACATTGAAAAGGAATTCGGCTCGACCGGGACTCGAACCCGGATCTTTGGTTTCCCAGACCACTGCGTTACCCATTACGCTACCGAGACTCCTTCCAATCCAACATCATTCACTGCTCATATATAGTCAGCTTTCGCTGCTTGCCATGCGCGTGCCTTCGTTGGCGCGACAGTTTAAACTGCTAAGCAGTCATGGCGGGTGCTCTTGCGAGCTATATGCCTCCACGTAGAGGGCAGTTATGAGAGTTTGTAATTTAACGCCTATTTTACACGGGAAGTTTTAATGAAAGGGTTTAGCTTTCGTGTTACACCGTGTTATATAAGCAGTAAACTGACATTGAAAAGGAATTCGGCTCGACCGGGACTCGAACCCGGATCTTTGGTTTCCCAGACCACTGCGTTACCCATTACGCTACCGAGACTCCTTCCAATCCAACATCATTCCAAACCAAAGATCCGGGTTCGAGTCCCGGTCGAGCCGAATTCCTTTTCAATGTCAGTTTACTGCTTATATAACACGGTGTAACACGAAAGCTAAACCCTTTCAATATATATATAATTTTTTTTTTTGAAAAGGCGAGGTATAGTCCTAAAAATGTCTGGCCCACTCTAATACCTAATCCAAACATGGACCCACGAGCTAATAATCCACGAGAATTGAAAATTGCTATTCTTTCCCTACTGCAGTAATATGTAAATAAATAATCTTTAAAAAAAATGTATCATTGAGTATTGAGTTTTACTTTTGAATATTTAAATTTGACTTTAAGCTTAATAAATACGAATTCTTTTTACATGTATTTATTTACACAAATAAATTGTTTATAATTTTTGTGATTCTATGAACTGCCTAGATCAATAATATTTCTGGTAGAGTAATCGGAAGTTTAGTTATCATTTTATGTAATAATTTTTATTTTTAAAAACTCTAAAATTGCATGCATTTAATATTTTTTTCAGTTAGTTCGTTTATTTCATTCTTGCAACAATTACATACTAATAATAAACAAACAAATGTCAACTGATGACGGGGGGTAAAAAAACAAACATATATACTGTACTGTATTAACGTCCCATGATAAAATAATAACTGCATATTCTGAGTGAGCTTCTTTTTTCAATAATTTAAGCGATTTTTCCATAATTTTTGGAATATTGGAAGTATTATTATTAATTACGTTGTAATAAGAGGCGATAAAACTAATTACAAGATGAACTGTATGTTGTTATGTAACTTACCAGCGTCTCTACTTGGCGAGGGTGGTTGATGGATTCTTGGAGCAGACTTGCGACGTACTGAGCTTGCAGTGTATGTGACCGAGGGTAGAGCGGTCTGAGAGGAACTTAGAATCTTTAGGTCTTCAGAAGCACTTCGTCGTCGAGGTCTGAAATATTGCATAATGATTATTTGTTATTTGAATCAAAGCATTTTTTTTTGAAAATTCAAGAACGATGGTACATTTTAGCTTATTGCGTCTCTCTCTCTCTCTCTCTCTCTCTCTCTCTCTCTCTCTCTCTCTCTCTCTCTCTCTCTCTCTCTCTCTCTCTCTCTCTCTCTCTCTCTCTCTCTTTCATTGACTTATAGGGTATTTGCATGATATTACGCACTACCGCCATGATTAAGCAGACAGATATATTACGCAGCATGACAAGCATTTTCCCCCCAGGAAAATGAATCTATTTTTACAATTTTTTCCTTCGTTTGAACACTATACTCTTTAACTTAAAAACCTATGAATTACAATTTCTTGTTATAATAGGTTAAAAATGACGTTTGTTTAAATACTGTTCAATGCTATTTTCTGCTTACTTAATGTGTCAAAGCGCAAGCTAATATCAATGAGTGCAACAAACCCAAAACAGTAGAAAAAAATGTGGCATAACAATAAATCAAGATAATTATAAAAAATTATTTAAATGATGTAATTTATCGATAATTTTGCTTATTTTAGATTTCTACCTTTGCAGTGTTGCAGTTGGACTTCTAGCCGCAGTGTTGGCCCCCCTGCGCCGTGGACTGGCTCGAGGTAAAGTCTTACAGTTGGTAGGACTGCGAGCTGCTGGACTTGGAGTTCTTCTGATTGCCTCTTCGTCACTAGAACTTGAACTGTCTCTACGTTGTTGTTGAACTCGTCTGCTGTTTGGAGAAATACCGCCAACCTATCATAGTAAAAAAAAAAAAAAAAAAAAAAAAAAAAAAAAAAAAAAAAAAAATCGAACAGCAAACATTACCTTATTAATTTTTAATTTTGTTGTTATTATTCAGAAATTTCAAATGAAAGATTTTTCATACTGACAAAAGAAATTAGAAAACTCTTTACAAATTTTGTATTAAAATAAAAATCAATAGTGAAAACAAAATCAAAATAAAGTGAATATAAATAAACTGTTGAATAGAAAATAAAAAACGCAACCTTAATTTTTTTCTCCCCCCCCCCCCCTCCCCTCGCAATTGAAGAATGAAGAGTATTTTAAGGCGTGGTTTTAAGGCAACATTTTGAATATGTAATAATTCTGCTTACCTGACATATTTATTAAATAATTAATAATTTAAATGCTTTTTTTTTATTGCACAATATTCCTTGTAAATACGCCTTTATTTTATCAACTATTTTTTCTTTAATTCCTTCTTATTATTATGAAAAATAACTGCATAAAATATTATTTTATGACAGATATAATATTTGTCGAACTTACTATTGCTGACTGCGGAGATATCTTATCAGGTCCAGGCAGGCCACCGGCAGGCTGTGTTCCTCCAGATATTGGCGATGCACGCCTTACTACCCAGTCTTCAGGTCTGAAACCTTGGTGCATCGCGGGGGAGCGAACCATCCCTGGTGTTACTTCTCCTGCATCAGCTATAAATAAAACAAAAAACACAGATTAGAATTATCGCTTTGTACTACTTTACTTTCTGGGCTATGAAAGGACGATAAATGAACTTTATAATTTTCGTTTAAAAAATAAATTTGCAGAGATATGTTCATTTAAGTTTACTGCTCTGAATGGAAAACAACTTTAATGCTTAATTGTGCTCAGGTGCGCGCGCAAAAACAAGCAGAAGATCTTTAAATGGACCCTAACCTAAAAAAATAATAATAATAAAAAAAAAATAAAAAATAAAAAAAAAAGAGGCGTAAAATTTTTAAGATGGTATCATCATACATAATACATAATTATAATGTCCTTCAATATTTTGTACTCTCACAAACTGAGGTTAAAAAACTTTAAAGTAGTCAACTTTTGGAAAACATGATGTCAATTCGGGTCTACAATAGAGAGAGATTATAGCAAGGATTGCCACTTTATAAGTTTTTCCTTTGTTTGTGAGATTACTGAAGGGTTAAGGAACATATTGTGTATTGTATGTATAATAGTCCCATCATTTGTCATGAAGAGAAGATGAATATTTTTTTAAGGCCAAGATATCTCTTTAAATTTTGCAGTACCATCCTTAATGCGATTTTCAAGAATAGAATGCTACATTGCTGCTAAAACGGAGAAATTAAAATACTAGATGTGATTTATAATACGTTTAACATATATATATATATATATATGTGTGTGTGTGTGTGTGTGTGTGTGTGTGTGTGTGTGTGTGTGTGTGTGTGTGTGTGTGTGTGTGTGTGTGTGTGTGTGTGTGTGTGTGTGTAATAATAAAAAAAAATGAAAGAAGCATTTAAGTTTTAAACATTAATTATTATTAAATTGATTATTGATCAAGAACAAGATAAAAAAAACGTCTATTTTATTCTATAATTGAATATTAATTTTCAAGACACTCACCATGTCGATGTTGTTTCTTCCTGGGTGGTTTTGCTTGTGTAGATGGTGATCCTTCTTTGCCTTCTTGTCCCGGAGTGTTCGTGGGAGAGGGAGAGAAATCTAACTTAAATCCACGTTTTGCTTTACTTCTCTCCTCGTCGTTCCAGTTCACCCTGAATTTTTTTTTTATTATCAATATACAAAATATACTCGTACATTGTATCTAACTTTTCTTTATATACCAAAAACTCGTACTTGTAAATTGAGTATGCACAATTTCACAAACCTCAGTATCTACTTAAATATAATAATAATAATATTAATAATAAATGGTTTTTATTGAAAGGTCACAAAAGGTATACACACCATACACCCACTTACATGGTTCTCTGACATATATTAAACATAATTCTCATGTCAGAGTTTTATAACATAATGAAAAAAAAAAAAAAAAAATACAATACACATTAAAAAAAAAACTCAAATAAACAGTATATAATAGAAAGTTTACCACATTTCGTAATGTTCCCTAATAATTAGCATGAATAAGTTTGCTTTAGCTAATTAAAAATAAAATTGTTACATATTTACAAAGTTGTTTTCATAATTTTTTTTAACAATTTCAGAATGTAAACACAATTTAAAATACAAAATTTCTCATAAAAAAATTACCCCTCCCCCCCCCCTTTTTTTTTCCTCTCTTTTTTTCTTTTTCATGTCCAACATTTCACTTGATAAACGCTAAGATATTGATGCCACAATACTAAAGGATATATGATGGAGAGTATAGAGCTAAGAGTATAGTTGATTAACTAGCGCGCTAACCTCAATTAAAAAAAAAAAAAAAAATCCTGCTACTAACCACATTAGAAAATAACAATGGTACTGGATTACTCTCACCGTCACCTTGAATCAAGTATGATTCCGGTGTTGGTATTACAAAAAAATGAAACAATAATATTAATAGTGCTGATGAACTGTTTATTTTCATTTTATACTGTATTCAATTTAATTAAAACCAATCATAAGGACGCAAAAATAAGCTGAAGGTCCCTAATTCCCCATTACAGATTACTTCTGGCTTAGAGAAAACACTGCACTTATTGTCCGTGCGATATATTCGTTCTTTGTAAGCGTACCGTATATTTAACTCAGCATTTATTTCGAATTGCCTTTTACATTCACCAACAATAACAGCTACAAGTTGTAGCTTACAGTAGTATAACTGTATACTGTATGTACCAGATATTTGATTATTGATCAATTGATCAGAAAAAAATTAATATTTTACTTTAAAAATAATTACGTTAATTATTAAAATAAAATATAAGTTTTTAAAAATTATTGTAAAAGTAATAAATAATAACAACAATAAAATATTTTAATTTTCATTATAAATTACACAATTTTAGTATACTGTTTAAGTATCAATAAAGATTGAAAAAAAAATGTTTAGTTAGTTTGTGTATATAAAATTACTGAAATTTACTGATGAAATTCTCTCTCTCTCTCTCTCTCTCTCTCTCTCTCTCTCTCTCTCTGATAAAATTGTTATAACGTTTACCTTGCATTAGGATCTACACATATCTCCGCTGTAACTTGATGTTTAAGATGGTAAGGTATATCAACAGGAGTTTTGGCAGTTGCTGGTGGTGGCAAAGTTTTCTCAGTATAGACAATTGATTTAAGAGGAGGTAAGGCTGGTGATAATTCTGGCTCTACGTGAACTATAGCTCCGTGATCAAAATCTGCAGAACTGCCTTGTAGACTGTAACTGTAAAAACACAAATATGTAGTGTTTCTATAATTAGAATATCTCTGAAAGTCTAATGTTTTCTTTGACAATATTATGCAATCAAACGCTTCTTGTATATAAGTGTACCATTTTTTTTGTCTCTTAATTAATATAGTAATGGTGGCTATTAATAAAAAATTTATTCAATATTAACAATACTAATGTACTTGATGGAAGTTTTCTATTGTTTTTCTAATCTGTTCCCTTTTATGTGTATACGCTTTTTCTTTGTTTGATTGCCAGCAGAATAGATGATACAACTATTTTGATTTACACCGCCCACTCTAATAGTAATATTTATTTATTACTAATGAACCTTCATTAAAATACATTTTTGCATATTCTAATTATAATAATTTTTTTCATTAGACTTACGTATGTTGTTTGATTAAATGTATATTACGAAGACGAAGCTTATTGGTATAACGAACGAAGAAACGCTGGGAAAGCTAAGGGTACCCTAATTAACATTGAGGAAAAACATGATGTTGTTTTGCAATTTTTTAGAAAACTAATCAACCGATTCCGGAGAAATTGAAGTGAGAAATATTAGACATACTTTTACGTGTTTTAAGTGAGATTTTTTTTTAAACCGATAACGTAATTGATGCGACGATAATATCTTTAATTTTTGTTAATCTATAACGATAACTTTTATAAAACTGTTAACGTTTCGATAATCGAATATCGTTATAGTATCGTTATCTTATTTACAATAATCGAACCCAAGACTGATTTCACTCTATTTATATTGACTGATGGATTTATTATTTATAATTACCTGCCAGAGCTACTACTGCTAGCTGCACTCGGTGAACTTGGAGTAGCGGACTCTTTCTTCTCCCCAACAACAACGTCCATGACTTTACGCTCAGGTTTTGGAGTTACAGATATTTCACGTACTGCCTCTGGTGGAGCCTATCAATAGTAAAAAGAAATATTACAAATTTGTTTGCAGAATAATTTTAATAGAAGTCAAAACTAATTGTTAAAATTTCATGATTAGGATCTAAGAGGGGTGAAATAAATGTATATATTTTTAATTTAATAAGAATAATAAGTAATTATATATTTTGTGTTATTTTTTAAAAAAAAAATTAAAATTTATAAAAAAAAAAAAAAAAAAAAATTAAAGACCAGTTTAAATATCAGCAAGTGATTTCTTGTACCGATCTTTTTGAAACTTAATAAACTAATGAAATATATTCATATGTTGCAGAAATCGTAAAAAAGATAATTATCCTAATTTAAACCCTCTTTTTTTTTTTTTTTTTTTTTTTTTTTTTTTTTTTTTTTTTTTTAGAAATTACATCTCAAATAGCATTATTTTTAGATCAGTTCTTTCTTTAAGGGAGTAGGGGACCGACGTCGGCTATTAGACTCAAACTTTACTCGTAACAAAAAAAATCTGATATTTTGCACAATGATACTTCAGCTTGAGACTATTTCAAATATATAAAAGTTTTGGGGGGTTACCTTGCAAATTAATTTTATATTTTTTTGAAATTTTAAGCCCATAAAGCCCAATTTTAATTCCATCTTGTAAGTTTAATCACAGCTAGGTGTGACCATTAGCTACAAAATGACGCCAAATTTAGACATCAAACACTTCTAGCTTTTAAGATACATCGTTGGTACACTACTCCCTTAACATATTCAACAAATTTGTCATACTACTACAATTAATATTGTCTCAAGCAAAAATAGTTCGTTCAATTTCAATGTATTCAAGTTAAAGTTATGATATTGAAATTACTTATATAAATATACAATTATTATTCAATTTTTAAAGTTCTATAGAAAATTATTATTTAACATAATAAGTAAATATTTAATTTTGTAATAAATCAATAAAATATTTATTTTTAATAATATTATATTATATAACTACAAATATTTTGGGGCTTATCGATTTAGCGCGCGTTAATGTTAAAGCTAACATTAACACATTAACATTTAACATTACGCTTATGGGGAAAAACACGTTTTATGCGATTTTTGAGAAAACCACTCCACCGATTTTTGAGAAATTTAAATAAGAAATACTAGACATAATTTTACACGTTTTAAGCCATAGAAAATTTGTAGGAATTATTTAAACCGATAACCTTCAATTAATAAAGTTCTAGGATGGTACGGGTAATCATTAAGAACTCAATATATATTTTAATTTTCGTTTTAGGTTATTAAAGTTTAAAGTTGAAACGTTTACATACTACAACTACTAAATAAAAGCTAATTAAACTATTTAAAACACGATTAAAATCTCACCGTTTCATCCTTACTAGCCCCCATGGAAGAAGCGCTCTCAAAAGAGCTTCCCCCTTCCCCCACAGTACTTGATGAGGTTGCCACTGGTGCATGCATGTTGGATACTTGACAAAGTTGCTAGAAACACCACATATAAGCACACTACATGCAAGAAAAAACTAAATACTAACAAGTATAAATTATATTTAAAAGAAAAGTTGGTTAGACTAGACTCAAGGAAAAAAAATTGGTGAAGTAGTTAAAGGAAATCATAGTGTCTTTTGATCTAAAAATTTAAAAATATAAAATGAATTTTCCAATTTTAGTTTTTGGTACATTGTTAGTAATAATAATAATAATAATTAACGGCTTTTAATTGGGTGAAATCATTCTACAATCCACTCAATTTAACCCAACTGTTATTACAGTACAATTTAAGTCAGTTACAATTTTAAATTTATGCAACACAAAATTTCATTATATATGGTTAAAAAAAAAATCTCTGTAACTATTTTTTATTTATTTATTTTTGTTTAATAAAAGCTTGATAATTTTTAATTTTACTATGTATTGTTCAAAAATACTAAAAATTAGATTAAGTAGAACTATGAAATAAATATAACCTATTTAGAAACTTTACATCGAATTTCTTTTTAATCTGCTTATTATAAAATTGTATATAATAAAATACATAGTTCTTAGTTCTTAAGGCTAGATGACACTGTAAAGTTCCGACTTTATTTTGTTTTATAAAAGCACTAGTACAGGATCAAGTGAAAAATTAACATAGGGAACCCCCAAGTAATTAGTAACAAGCTGAAAATTTCATCACAAGTACATTTAAGTGTCAGTAGACCACAAAAAAAATTCGCACATTTTCGCACCACGGGAAGTTGCCCATATTTTGAGTTTGTCCCGGAATTCAAAAATATTTTTTATCTCAGTTTGCAGCACAGCTACAGCAACAAACTTTGTACCACATGAAAGCGTAAACTAAGAGAAGTCTGAAAAAAATTATTGCAATCCCCTCAATTGCTTTTTATGACCCTTAATTAGGGGTCAATTAAAAATAGATGGGCAAAATTTCTAAACTATCGTGAATAATTCTTTAAATTCTCAAAATGATGATTTTGAGTTCCTTATAAAAGTTAATGCTCTTTTATCTACAAATTCAACGGTACCATGTTTATTTCTCTAGCGTAATTAGGGGTGGAGTTAAATGCGATTGTAGAACGGGGGTTCCGGCCGACGTGTTAATTTGCTCTCCATAACGTACATTACAATACACGTAATAATGTGCTTTTTCCCGCAGTTATACACAAACGTGCTTAGGTTTGGTAAAAATTAACTTTATACCCTTAATTTAAAACCCAATTAATTTCCCCCCGAACCCCCCCCCCCCCCCATTTTTTTTTTTTTTTACTTCAACACATTTATAGGTTTTAAAATGAGCCAACGACCAAAAAAGATTTAAATTTCCTCGTTTTTCATATTATCCCCCCCCCCCCCATTTTAATCATTAATATTTTTTTCACAATTAAAGAAATATTTCAATTTAAGACCTATGTATAAGTTAGTTTATCTATTTACAAATATATCACCTTGTGGCAAACTGATATTCGTATACATAAATACATTTATTTTTAAATTATCTTTAAATATTTGTTCAGTTAATTAATTTTAATTTGTTTTTTAATATTTTGGTAACTGATGTAACCAAACATATTTGGGCACTTTTCTCATATATGTGGCAGTAATTTTGGGGGCAGATTTTCTTTTGTGTATTAAACTCAATTGCGTTAATCATTGATAGGCGGTATACTTTTTTTTTTTTTTTTTGTCTATAACATAATAATATATTGTAAAATCTAATCATTCTATGAAATATTTTTGAGATTATAAAATAAAGAAAATTCTTTACGTCTGGAGACTTGACTGGAGTTGAAACAAGTTATTATGTACAGTACTTATACTTCTACATAATAGCGCATAATACTGTATATTTTCGTTGTAACGCGTTTTTTTTTTACTTAATTTTTACTACGTGTAGCGGATATTTACATTTTTCTAGGAGTATCTTTGCTGTATTACATACGTAGTTGATCAAAAAATATTAATATTTAATTTATAATTTCCATGCAAATAAATATTTAAGTTTTGAAATACAAACTAACATTATACATGAATAATTTATAGCATTTAGAACTATAATAATGCTGCCCATCAAATTAGTACATACTGTATAATATTTATTTGAGAAAAATAAACCAAATATATTTGTTTACAACAAATAATAATAATGATCTGGCCCCAATCGTGCAGTAGCTACGGTTCCTGCGCCCGAGGTCGCGTCCTTCCTCGTCCAGGAGAGGGGTGTGTTTGTGGGCCTCGTCCTCTATAAAGCCCCTTAGGCCTAGCTAGGCCGAGGCATGGGTTTGGGAGGCTGAGAGCCACCCCGCCTTTAAATGCCTCGGTAACTATGGAATCCGGCTCCCATATAGGCTCGCGGAAAAGTGTCCCACCGAGCCCAGGAGAGATCATCACCCCTATGCAGGCGGTCAGGGCCTATATAGTGCCTAAGTATATAGCCATCATTTGCCATCAACTTGCCTCCTAGCAAATTAGTCACAAATTTTGGGTAGTGAAGGGTGCGTACATCTAGTCGTCAGTATAAGCTCGCTGCACGCAATAGCCACATAACATTTTTAAGTGAGGAGTTATAAAATTAAATATAATGTTATATCAATTAATTTAAAAAACGATCAATGTATTTATATATACGAATTTAAGTTTGCCAAGGTGATGTATTTGTGTAGATAAATTAACTTATAGGCCTTACATTGAGATATTTCTTTAATTGTGAAAAAAATATTAAGGATTAAAATGGGGGGCGGGGATAATATGAAAAACGAGGAAATTTAAATCTTTTTTGGTCGTTGGTTCATTTTAAAACCTATAAATGTGCTGAAGTAAAAAAAACACAAAAAAAATGGGGGGGGGGGGGGGTTCGGGGGGAAATTAATTGTGTTTTAAATTAAGGGTATAAAGTTAATTTTTACCAAACCTAAGCACGTTTGTGTATAACTGCGGGAAAAAGCACATTATTACGTGTATTGTAATGTACGTTATGGAGAGCAAATTAACACGTCGGCCGGAACCCCCGTTCTACAATCGCATTTAACTCCACCCCTAATTACGCTAGAGAAATAAACATGGTACCGTTGAATTTGTAGATAAAAGAGCATTAACTTTTATAAGGAACTCAAAATCATCATTTTGAGAATTTAAAGAATTATTCACGATAGTTTAGAAATTTTGCCCATCTATTTTTAATTGACCCCTAATTAAGGGTCATAAAAAGCAATTGAGGGGATTGCAATAATTTTTTTTCAGACTTCTCTTAGTTTAAGCTTTCATGTGGTACAAAGTTTGTTGCTGTAGCTGTGCTGCAAACTGAGATAAAAAATATTTTTGAATTCCGGGACAAACTCAAAATATGGGCAACTTCCCGTGGTGCGAAAATGTGCGAATTTTTTTTGTGGTCTACTGACACTTAAATGTACTTGTGATGAAATTTTCAGCTTGTTACTAATTACTTGGGGGTTAATTTCACTTTATACTGTACTACACTGCACAAGCGTAATAATTTTATATGTCATGAAAAGTTTAAGTCTCTATAAAAATATTTTATAGCGTGAACTATATAGAAATGATAGAAATAAATAGGGTTTATGCTTATGACGTCATAATTAAAGTGCTTTAACGCCACACTGGAGCAGTGAATAACATGACTCGGCATAAGACATGACATACGAGACTTAGTTATAGACATTTTCTTGGGAAAAATATTATTACTATTATGTGCATACTTCAAAACCTAGTTCAACCTGTTAACAGTATGCTCTCAGAAATATCGCTAAATATGTGCCAATTTCCCATAGCGACCCATGTAATTTACTGCTCACATATGGTGTCGAAATTTATTTGAATGCAACCACCCTATACACTTTTAACTAATAAATGATCAAAAATTTGGGTGATTTACAATCTTTAAACAATTTTACTTAACTCTATAACCTAAGTGCACCAAATAAATTTACGTCTATCCTGTAATTTTTTTTTCTACAATATCTGGACATAATTTCAAGTATTCCTTTCTAAGGAAAAGATAGATTAACAAGTTTAACTAAATTAAAATGATTGACAATTAAGAAATAAAATAAATCTACTTTCTTCGATTACAACAAAGCTTTGATAAGTGAATTTATTTTATTTATGAAATAAATGAAACAATGAGAAATGAAAGTGACGTTATTATGCATGAAAAATAATTCTAAAAATAAATATTATTATTCTATAATGAGCTGCACTTTAAATTTGAAAAAGTCCTAACTTTAACAAAATAAAACAATAAAAGGAATTGACATCCACTTTGCCCTTCCTAAACAGTACAGTAATTAAATATTTCTTTCATAATATTTCTATTCGTATATATTTTTATTTTGCCACAGCCAATTTGGTAAGAAAATCTCGCTACAATAAATACGTTTAAAATATTTAATTCTTGGTTCATGAACTATGATGCAAGCAATTTTAATTTTAGTCCTTGTGAGTGGTTAATAGTTTATTTAAATATTTTTATTTATAATTATTAAATAAAAATATAATGTAAGAATTTTTATTTAACAAAAATTTCAGTAATCTAATGTTAAAAATACATTTATAATTTAATAGTTTACAATTAATAATTTAACAGCAAATAAAAATGCAGCACAAACTATAATATAAAATAAAAAAAGTATGAGAGTGAACAACAATGCAGTTACAACAATGAGCAAGCTGTTTCGAAAAATAGACCCAGATATTGATATGAAATATTAACTTAAAAAACATAACATTTTTTCTAAACATTTCAATCATTTTCATTAATTTAATTATTATTTTTTTTATTATTTCAAATCGATGTTACTATTTGAAGTATATATTATGTATAACAACTAATACGTATCGTTTTAAAAATTAAAAATTTAATAATTATTATTTCATATCACTCTCGTGCTTCTATTTATCGCTATGATTAAAATTAAAATTAGTTTTACCTTACGTCGACGTAATGAACTTGAATCAGTCGCAGCAGAATTATCTGTAGCTGTGACGTAATCTTCTGAAGTTTCAGATATATCGTTACCATGGCAACTGACTCGTGGTGAGGGTGCTAACAATGGAGGGGAAGTATATGGTGATCGAAGTGGGGGTGGATTTGGAGAACAAACATTGGTGGTACGTGAAGGTTGCGGTGATGGTGATTTTCTGTGAAAACATCAAAAGTAACATTATTTTTGCGATATATTAAGAAGAAAAAAACTTTTAAAATTAATTTAAGTTTACTAACTTTGAAACGCATTGATTTTTATAAGAATTTTGCTTACTGAAGACAAAAAAGGGGGAAAAAAGAAGAAAAAAATAGAAAACAAGACAAAATAGAGATAGAGCATAGAGCTCATATAAAACTCAGCTGAACAAGTGACATTGCTTGATTATGAAACGATGTTCAGTTGTGGATTTTAAAATCAACTAAAACATTTTCTAGGCAGTAAACACCAGAATTAGTAATATTATTTTAAAATATTTTAAATGGTATTTAAATCTAGATTGCTTATCTTATATTATGTGACTTTACTTTAAATTATAGTACCTACTATTATCACAATTACACTAAGGGATTATTTAAAAAGGATAGGAAAGTTAAAGATAGTATATTTCTTTTTTTCTTTGAAATGATCATTACACGAAAGAAACAGTTATAGTATCGAAGAGCGTGACTTCTAAATAGACGAAATATTTGCCATTTATTTTCAAACCTCAAAATATCAACGTTGCTCGAATATTCATTTATCTCGCAATAATAGGTTGTACAATGTTTAATATTTCACAGAGCTGCATTTAAGAATTAATAGTCAATTCTCAGCCATCATTAGCTGAGAATCCTGAACCAACATAATAAATTAATTATAATAATATACAATATACCAAACAGATAAGAATTGAAAAATTAATATAAGATTAATTTTTAAATAAAGTTATAAAAATGACTAAATTATATTATAAAATTGAAATTTACAATTGCATTAAATAAAATATATTTAATTCAAAATATTTTAAAATGTATTTTTTATTTAATAAATTTATAACTAATAAAATTGTGTTTTTTTTTTATATTCGAATTTTTAAATAAAACTACATTGATGGAATATAATTTAAGCAATAATAATAACTAAATTGTAACCAATAGAAATCATGAATAACTAGTAAAATGTTATATTTTTATTAGAATAGGTTAGTTATTAATGGACGATATAGGTTATAATAAATTATAAATTCTATAAAATTTCTATGTATGTAAGCGCGTAAAAATAATAATGTCTATTCCTCATTTAAATATCTCCAGAATTTGTGTATATTAATGGTAAATTAAGGTAGAGTTCTTCTAGGATAAGCACCATTAACAATTTCAGAAAAAATATATTTAATTATCCGTCTTTGCAAAGTTAATAATCACTTTATTTTCTCAGGGGCTTTACGTTTTAATTGTGTAAAAACTAATAACAATATAAAAAAAAAAAGTGATACTAGTCTAAAAAAAAAAAAAAAAAAAACTCTAATGATAAATCATGAAATAGGCTTATTATAGATATACGTGTATTTGTATACATACATGTGTATGTGTCATGTGTATGTTCCTTTGTCTTCTTATTTGGTTATAGTTTCTCACCTAGGTGGTAGAGGTTCAGGGAGAACTTTGATGGCTTCCTCCTCTTCAGCAAGTCCCTCAGTATCTATGGATGATCTTTGTTGTTGATGTGCCAGTAAGAGCATCGCCCTGCGCTGTGCAGATCCAGACGATGTCTCGGATACGCTAGCCAGAGTTTCAGAGTCGGATGCCGTCATAGCAATTACCTGGAAAAGTTCAGATTTTGTTTAACTCAATAAACAATATTCTTAATTATAGAAGATAAAAATGGGATATCTTACAACAGGATAAACAACGAAAGAGAGAGAGAGAGAGAGTAGATAAGGTGGATTGGTGAATCGTCCCGAGATAGCTCTGACTTCCCATGAGCCACTATAATTCAATACACTTAACTAACTAACTAACTAACTAACTAACTAACTAACTAACTAACTAACTAACTAACTAACTAACTAACTAACTAACTAACTAACTAACTAACTAACTAATGAACTAACGAACTAACTAACTAACTAACTCACTCACTAACTAACTAACTAACTAACTAACTAACTAACTAACTAACTAACTAACTAACTCACTAACTAACTAACTAACTAACTAACTAACTTACTAACTAATGAACTAACGAGCTAACTAACTAACTAACTAACTAACTAACTAACTAACTAACTAACTAATGAACTAACGAACGAACTAACTAACTCACTAACTAACTAACTAACTAACTAACTAACTAACTAACTAACTAACTAACTAACTAACTAACTAACTAACTAACTAACTAACTAACTAACTAACTAACTAACTAATGAACTAACGAGCTAACTGTACCACTGGGTAACTTTCGGTTAAATTCACGTCAGGTAAAACCATTTAAATTCAGGTAAAATTCTTTCTACTTTTTTATATCGAATAAAACATAATATTATAATTTTCAAATAAAATTGAATGCATTTAAAAAATATTTCTTGTTCAGAAAAAAAGTCTTACTACAGTCAAAATTGTTTATGATATAATTTTAAAAGTTGAAACTTCAGTTTGAATTTTTCGATTTACATTTTATCTTTATGTGAAATAAAATAACTAAAATATTTGATAGTGTTTTTTGTGTTTGACACGGCTAAACTTTTAAATGATATTTCATCTTTACTACGTGATAATTTTTTATTTCACGACCGTTCAGTTTGCCAGATATCAGTCGGTTATCTACTCCCTTAAATGAGTGAGCATCTCTTATATGATGACTGATGACGGTTATATACTACCGCTGTCAGGACTACGTAATTGGAGATATATAGACTGTCAAGTCTAAAAACATCTCCAACCATTTTATCCATGACACACTGCCATGCACGTGTGGAGAACACGAGCGCGCATTCAACACATACCACGATCACTGAAAATCCTAGTACATGTCTACTAACAAGTGAAATCGTGATCTCTCGCACGTTGGGAAATAAAGAGAGAGAAAACAAGTACTGTACCAAAATAATCAACTTATTACTAAAGATTTTTTTATATAAGAGTTATCGTTTTATTATTATTCAAAAAAGTTGAAAGTATAATTAATGTATCAATAATGAAAACACACGGAAAAATAAAATATATTAATACTTATTGTCGTGCTGCAAATATCGAGTTTTAGTGTAAACCATTCTTGGTGTATAAAGAAATGAGAAAAAGCAAAAAAAAAAAAAAAAAAAAAAAAAAAAAAAATGTGGGGGGGGGGGGGGGGGGGATAATTTTATTTCGTATTCTAAAAGAGGACATAATCTTGAATCGATTGATTTTCAAATTTCTAGGTTTTGAGTTTAATAAATTTTTAATTATTTATGAAAATCAAAAAGTGACCTCACGAGCGGTAGGTAACTTATGCATATGGGCATAAGAAAAGTCCTTTCGCGATTTAAAAAAAAAATTATTATAAGTCCTTAATGAACTCAAATATTAGAAACTCGCATATACAGTAAATCGATTCAGGACGATGTCCTCTTTAAATATATGCAATAAAATTAATCCCTATAAAAATTATAGTCTCTCTCATTGATATAATATTTACTTACCGTTGTTTGAGATTCACACCAGGTGTTTTGCTGACTACTTTGACTGTTATTCAAGTTGGTAGTGCTGAGGGAATCGCAAGACGAACCTCCTTGTTTTCGTTTGTCACAAGGTAGAAGTAACAAACCTGAAATTCAAACATTGATTTGTAATAATTTTGAATTTTCCAGACTGCAACTTTTATGAATATATTGCTTTTTTTTCTTTTGACATTTTAAATTTATATCTTCAGAAATCTTAAAGTTACAAAATATGTATTGTGCTTTTTTAAGTGAAAACGTTTCATGCAAGAACAAAAATTTCTAATTCATGATTTAGTTAGCAGCATGAAAATACAATAAGCAACTTAAAATAATCAACACGTGTCATTGGCAAAGGTCACCAGATTGATCACTGGCAAGGATCATCATTAGTTTTATGTTAATTTTGGGTTGGTATAGAGCTTACCATGTTAAATTGAGGGTTTTAAAATTTAAAATTCTCGCTTCAGAATTACAAAAACAAGTTAAATTGCACATCATCATAAAGTAAAAAGCACAACTCAAAAAGTATTTAGGATATGAACGAGACCCAGTTTAAAGAATTAGAGGAAAAATGTGCGCAAAGTTGACTCCAAAAAAGAGTCTGGGTTCCTCCAGAAATTTCAGTTTCTCAAAGCTGAATTTTCAAAATATGGATAAAAATGACATTTTATTACCATTATATGAAAGGTCAAAATTGGGAAACTGAAATGTCTGGCGGAATCCAGACCCTCATTTGGAGTCGACTATGAGCACATTTTTCACCTCGTACCTTTTACTGAGGCTTGTTTACGTCCTAAATAGTTTTTGATTTGCTTTTTAATTTATGATGATTTGCAATTTAATGTGTTTTAACAATTCTGCGGTGAGAAATTCAAAAATTAAAACTCTTAATTTAACATGATAAGCCCTATACCAGGCCAAAATTAACATAAAACTAATGATTATCCTTGCCAGTGACATGTGCTGATGACCTTTGCCAATGATGTGTCCTGATTATGTGAAGTTGTCTAATAGACTCTAAAATAATCTCTACCATAACATTGTGGAAAAGTTTGATTTATTATTTTTAATTTAAGATTCTTCCTCTTTTTTTCTTTTTTTTTTTTTTTTTTTATACTAGACACATAATAGCACCACAGTATCAACGTTATTAGCAGGCAAAAGAAAAAAAATGACACAGCAAAGAAAAAAATACTTAAAAACAATACTGGGAAAAAAATCTAACCGTTTTATTTTAAATTGAGCTCATTTTGGAATATATATATAAAAAAAATGTAATAAATACAAGAACCTTTTAATACAATAATTTATTGATGTTTTGACACGCATTACCTTGAGGTGAAACTCTCTGTCCTGGTTGACTTTGAGGTCTAGCTTCAACTTCATCTAAATTTTTTTCATCAGAAAAATCTGACGCATCGGAGCGTCCTGTGCGATCATCTAGTGACAAACGACGTTTGCCAAACAACCCTTCTCGCATCTGTAAACATTTAAAAACATTGTATGAATTATTATACATTTTATTATAAATTATTAGTTATTGTTATTACAATACTACTGATGAGAACTGCGAACTGCATAATAATAATATTATCAAGAGAGAGAGAGAGAGAGAGAGAGAGAGAGAGAGAGAGCATTGAAACTTATAAATTAAGTTAATAAATGAGTTTAGCAAAATTTGTTTGCTTAGAAGCACTATCACATAACATTAAAAAAAACTTTAAAAAACTATAATTTTTGTAAAATCGAGTTGATTAAAGATCAAATATTATGAGCTGTTTCGTTAGTCTAATAAAGGAACAACTGTTTTGAGATTGACTATATACGATTTTGCTCACGTCCGCTTCCGTTTCAAAGTGTTGTAAGTCTAAATGGAATTGTCCGAAATCGCTTCAAGTTAGCTTAAAGACAGTTGTTCCTTTGGATTTTTGATGATAATGATAACTTTCACAGTTGTGTGTTAGTCATCGCATGTCATGATAAACTGTATTTTTAACTTTTAATAACCTCAAGATAAGCAACTTCATTACGTATTTATAGTAGAACATGACTTATTAGTGAAATTAACCTTTAGTAGCCTCGAAGTGTCAAGCAATTATTTATAATAATATATTTTATAATAAAGTAATCTTTTTATAATTTACAGTTCATAAAAATATACGTATTATATGTATTTTTAATTTTTATGTAAAAAAAAAATAACTATAATATGAAACAATACATATAAATATTACAATTTATAACCAATAAATTAATATAATTTACTTACTAGAAGATTTTCATGGAACTCTTCTTCATCAAGCAGAGAAGATGAAGAGAAAAGACTCCCATTGGTGTCCTCTGTAGGGATGTGAACTATAGAAGCCAATGGGGATGCATTTGGCGACGTTGGATCGAAGTGTCGACTAAATAAATCCGCATCTTCCACCGTAGCTGCTGCTTCACTTTGCTGTCGAGTTCAATAAAAATAAAGCAAATTAATAGTTTTAGTAGGAATTAATTTTAAAAATCAGAACTTTATGAATATAATAAAAAGCTACACAAAAAAACTTGTCAGTTTTTTATTTATTTAATAATTTACGTATAATAAATCATAATTTGTTGAGACATGAATAATCAGCGAATTCAACAAAAAAAATTAACAATAAATTTCTATAAATTTTATCATTTCTGAAATGTTGTAAACATCACAAAAGACAATAATAGTTCGGGGAGATAAAAAAAAATTCATTTTCGTTAAAGTGAGTCCACAGCTCTCTATTTATTATTATTTTTTATCTGAGTATTTTCGTAAATGAAGCACCAAGTTGTGCATGTAATTAGTGAAGTAGCGATTAATTGTTTGTACCTCGCGGGGCGACGCGCCCCAGAGGCGGGGACAGCTAAAAGAGTTCCCCAAATTAAAATTAGAAAGTATGTTTGTTTGTTTGTTTGTTTGTTTTTTTTTTTTGAGAAAACTATTACACTATAAACAAAATAGTAGACATACTTTTACGTGTTTTAAGCTGTAGAACGTCTTTAAAAATATTTCAAACCGATAACCTCCGCCAATGGAAATGAATAAATCTTTTACTGGCAAAGCATTTTTTATTTTTTAATAGCAATGATTTTTGGACTCTCATCTCTCATGTAGAATTTTATATTACTTATTGCATACAAAATTAAACATTGACTTCTCATATTTCCTTTCATGTACATTATAATATATTATTTTAACTATAAAGCTGTATTATTTCATTGAAACTGAAGTAGTCCAAATATTATTATTCTTTTACTTTATAAGTGTGTGAGAAATGTGTAATAGAAACTACACATTTCATTTGCATTTATTACACAAATTATTCAGAGCAATTTCTTTTTTCGTTTTCTTTCTTTTCTTTTCTTTTTCTTTTCTTTTTTTTCTTTTTTAAATACCATGATCTAAAATTAAATTATCAGATATATGTCTAATATCCTAACATACCTAAATATCAACGTTGATTTGGCAGGGGTCATTGATATCTAATTTATTTCCCATTCACAAAATAACAGCTGCGGGTTTGTGACGTCACAGCTCGCCTGTTTCCGTGTACGTGGGCTAGTGAACTGTGACGTCACAAACCCACAGCTACCATTTTGTAAATGGAAAATAAATTAGAAATCAATGACTCCGGTCAAATTAACGTTGATATTTAGATAATTGTTAGGATATTAGGCAAGTTTTTTTGTTCAAGGTGTTGTGTTCTACGCCTTTAAGCTTAATATTTCATTATTTAATTTAAAAAATCATCTCACACTACCGAGTCTAATCAATTCCTGTGTCTCATTATTTTTAATGTTGAAATATATTTTAACTCATTTGATATTTTTCTGTAAATGCGAATTTTATTGATGCTCACGCGTGCACTGTTCGTTTATTACGTACTGCAGTTTAAATATCAGAATATTTTTATATTGTTATATTCTAATTTCTTATAGTTGTTTCATAGTTGTGAAATGAATTTCTTTATATACATGATATATACTGTATGTTTAAAGTTATATATAACTTATATATAATGTAATTATGGTAATTATATTTCCTGTCACATTCATGCTAACCAATCCAAACAATTGAAAACTTTTTACATTCAAAATATCATTCTATAATTATTATATTTTAAAATAAATAAATTTTAAAAACTTATATATAATAATAATATTTAATATAGTATTTATTATTATAACTATATAATAATAATGCAAGTTAAAAAAAAAAGATGTTTTGAGGCCGACTATAAGCGATTTCAGTCATATCCGCTTCCGTTTCTCATTACTACGCATGTGCAGTAAGTCCAAACGGAAGCGGATATGAGCAAAATTGCTTATAGTCGGCCTCAAAACAGTTGTTCTTTTATCAGTCAATTTAATAATTTACATTACTTTAATATTTTATCATTACTTTGATTTGATTTAAAGTTTTTTTTTTTTTTTTTTTTTTCTTGCCATACACCAGTCCCAGTCAAGACATTGTCTTATCGACAGGTAAGGACTTTCCAATTAATGGAAAAGCACACACGGGCCGGCCACGGCCTAAGTACACAGCCCGGCATTCGCCATGACAGCCTAGAGAAACCGTGGAAACATCTAGGCAGGCTGGTCGGTGCAATCACATCGATCATGCACCTCCCGAATACTGTGCGTCGTCATGGAATGTATGTAAACATGCATCGTGCAACGTGTTGTGCTCTCACACTTGACGTACGCACCCATCAGTGGCTCGAACCTATACTCGGTGAGGAGTACAGAGTTGCGAGTCAGCTGCCTTCACCACTCGGCCATACCAGCTCGGTATGCAAGTTCAAAATGCACCTAGCAACTTACTATATACACAAAGAAAAATATGATAGTACTCATACCCTTTCTAAATAGTCAGATTTCTGAATTCTTCTTCTCTCTGACAAAATTTCTCCTTCTGATAATGTTTTATGAAGTGGTCGTTTTCTTGTTCCATTGGGTGATGATTGTGAGTTTTGTGGTGAAACATTTGGTTCAAAGTCGATGAAGATTTCTTTATAACGTGGAGATAAATCTCGCTTTTTATCGCTCTGTGACTGAAAAATAGAACATCAAATTTACATTAAAAGCGATGAAAGGTTTATGAATAATATTTGTAGCTCTAAAGGTTTATTTGTGTAAAATGTATTTCTTATTTGTTTAATTTTCAATAGATTTATCATTCATTCATTCATTCACTGCAACATTAAATTTATAGTAATTGCTAATATGTAACAAAGATATTTAAAGTATAATTCTGACCTGCGTTGTTCTGGTGGGCTGAGCAGAATGTGAGCGATGCACCATGGGTCGAGTATTTTCTTTCTCTTCAAGTTCCTCCTCGCTATCATTGAGGTTCTCCCAGCCACTCAGGCTCCCGGACACCGCAGAAATATCCGAGGTTTGTGACTGAGGAGCTGTACTTCCTCCAGCACTGCCTGCACTGGCTGAATAGCTCTTCATCAACCTGAATAATGAATGAAATTATTTTAATACTTAAAATAATAATTATAATATTAATAATACGATTTTATGCAATATACTGATAGATTATAATAAGGAAGAAAAAAAAATAGTACAAAATGTTAAATAAATAAATATTCAATTTAAAAACTGAAATATTTTCTAAGAAAATAATAATCTTCACGGAAAAAAAACTAGTACTAATGGCAGGTACATGAACCTGTATTTTGAAATAGGTACACTTGAATTTGGAACAGGTAGTTATAAAACTACAATAACACTTAATCTAAGTGAGTCACACCTTTATTGTAGCATATTGCACCTGTATTAGGTATTATTGTAGTATAATAATACCTGTGTTCTAGGTCATATGTCTACCTATTACATTGTTAGTATTAATTTTTTTGCGTGTTCATGTTATGATACTAATATTTTTACACAATTTTGAAACACAGTTAGGTTGTATTGATTTTTTTGTGTACAATAACTTAAAATATTGATTTTTACTGATTTATCAAAATTTCTGAATTATCAATAAATAATAAAAATTAAAAAAAATAATTTTTTCCGTATGCTAATTAAAAAATGTTACGTTTTTTTAATGGAGAAAATAATTTATCTAAACAAATTCTCATCTTAATTTTGCACAATTTTAATGTTAGATACATAAGAATTCGCATATAAACTTGTTACAACTTAATTTATGTATAAAAAATAAATAAAATAGTGCGATAAATTTTTTTTTCTTTATACATTGTTTTTTTAAGAGTTGAAAACAATGTAAACTAAGAATATCATTTATAAATTACATAATTATTTTAATATAAAAACAATTGACTTACTTAGTACGGGGAACATGATTACAAGATTTATGCAAAGATCGAGGGCTGAGAGAAAGGTAACCATGCCAAGAAGTATCTCGAGGTGTTTTCTCTCTAGGTGGCTTGCTCACACTGGCAGGTACAGGAAGATCTGTTTGTGTGGCTTGCGTCTTCATTGTAGCTCGTTTGATTTTCTCTGTAATTAAAAATTATATTTATTTAAATACTATTTTGTCATTCATTCAAATACTTTAGCATGAATAATTTCTTAAATTTTACAATAATTTACATTATAATTCATGTATAAAAAAATATTCAAGTATGGTAGACACACCCCTGGTTTCGGCAGGTACCCAGAGTTTGGCATTTTATTTTTGTCTGAGAAAACCACTAGCAGTTGAGATTAGAGAAAAATTAAGGAGGTGGGGCAGGTAAATCTTAAAATCACAAAAAATCTTCAACTCTTAGAATTGCATACCTTGGAGTAAAAAATATGTTGGGGTGCCGAAAATTATTAACGTGCCGAAAACTGTTCCCTCTACCATAATATTGCAGTGAATGCAAAATTTTATAACGATGTTATGTAATGAATACATATATATATATATATATATATATATATAATGTGTTTAGTAACAAAAAAAAAAAAAAAAAAAAGTACTATATCGATGCTTCCGCGTCAAAAGCGAGCATCTACACTTTCCAGATTTCCGACCAAACGACTATCTACACTTTCCGAGCAGCACTGTAACTCGACTACCTGCCATAAGCTTAACATTGCAGATGCTCGGCGGCGGAAAGTGTAGATAGTCGTTTGGTCGGAAATCTGGAAAGTGTAGATGCTCGCTTTTGACGCGGAGGCATCGATATATATATTGAATGGTACCATTCGATTTTAACAGCAGAAGTTATTCTCAAAAAATTACTTTAAATAGGATAGTTGTTTACGCATTAATGATGTATACAGTATGTTGGAAATTAAAAGCCCCCTGCTGTTTTGATTGGTTTCATGTCACCATTGGAGAAAAGTAATTAAATTTGAATAGATATTGATATACTTACTAACAAATTATAATTTAATTAAAATCAACAATGTCACGTACACTTTAATACAAGTGAAATATACAATAGTGAATAATATTTTAGTGTGTCTGCATTGCAATTGTGTGTCAATTATAAAATATATCAATGCCTGTTTCAGATTAACATAATTTTATTTTACAGGATTTATGTCATTGCGATTAATAATAATTTTTGTTTTGTACTATAGCGTAAATATTTTATATTAATGTGCAATGATATGTACATACAATAAATAGTACGTTAACACCAAATAGTATTGACTATATATACCATAATTTATGAATTACTGCAAATAAAGCTAATTATTATTTTTTATTCACTCGTATTTATTTTTACCTGCATCCCATAGCTTCTAAACTGGCATTTAAAATATAGTATTCTTATTATTTAAAGGCGTAGAACACCTTGAACGAAATACATATCTAATATCCTAGGATACCTAAATATCAACCTTGATTTGGCCGAAATCATTGATTTCTAATTTATTTTTCCATTTACGAAATGACAGCTGCGGGTTTATGACGTCACAGTTTACACGTCACAGTCCACGAGCGTGGAAACAGGCAAGCTGTGATGTTATAAACACGCAGCTGCCATTTCGTGAATGAAAAATAAATTAGAAATCAATCACTCCGGCCAAATCAACGTTGATATATAGGTACGTTAGAATATTAGACAAGTTTTTTGTTCAAGATGTTCTACGCCTTTAAATATGAGAGAACCTTACCCATGATGAGAGCTTTGTTAGCTTGAGGTTGTTCTTCCTCTTGTTGTTGATGTTTCTTAGGTCTAGTGACCGCACCATCAAGCAATCTCTCCTGACTACGAGCCGCGGCCAGTCTCCACCTCGCACCCAAACCAGTGTAACCTCCAGCGTGAGCAGCCTCTTCAAAACTGGATGTAGTCTGAGAGCGGACTAAGGCTCCTCCACGGTTCTCCATGAAACTTACATGTTTGCTGCCGCGACGTCCTTCTTCTAAGTCCTGTGGAGTAATGCTATTTAATTAGATATTTTGAAACTATTTTCTTTTCATACATATATAATATTAATAAGGAAAATCTCCCATTTAAAATGTACATTAATTGTAACCCAAATAAAGTTTTTTTTGTTTTTTTTTTCTATATGTACCACTCACAATTTAAACCCAATAAAGAACTATTATTATTATTAATGCTGCTTATCAACAACGACAAAAAAAAAAAAAAAAAAAAAAAACTTGAAGCACTTAAAAAGTATGCACTAATACGTAATCCTCATTTAACTTTTACAGAATAGATTTCAATAAGTTGCAATAATAATTGCGATTTCAATAAGTTTTTACAAAAATCGCCAAAAAAAAGGCATGTTTTTCCCACAAATGTAATATAAACAACCATTTAACTATCATATTTAGTCGTGTTTCATTTTATCCGTATGAGTTAATAATTTAGTTCTTTATTGGGGTTAAAATGGAATGAAGGATATAAAAAAAGAGAGACAAAAACAAGCAAGTAACCCAACGGACGATGAGAAAAAGGCAAAATGCCTATTATTAAACGAAGAACTGATGCTAAAAGGTGTAAAGGAGTTTAAATAATGTATTTCTAGCACGCGACTCTTATAGGTGCTACGTCACCGCCGGTATGAAGCATTGAAACACTATAATAAGAGTAGTAAAAACTGTCGACGTTTGTGGTAAAGTATAATATTGCACAGGAAGTAAATTTTTACTATCAGGTCTACCTACAGTACGTGTCAATATCACATGCCTTAAATTAATAAGACGTATTGTATGGTCGTCTTTGGCACCGTAGTTTGATTCACGATTAAGTTAAAGTTACAGTCGGTTATATTGATTTGTTACATTATTTTCTTTGATAGTAGTTAGTTTGAAAGCATGCATACGGCTGGAGAAATAATAATTTTTAAGTTTGAAATTTCAATTTAAAATTGTTTTTCAATACTATAATATATATTAATTGTCATTATTTTTAAGTTTGAGTATATATTCCAATTTTAACGAAAAATCATAATGAAAATTTCAATAATAACGAAATATCTAACCTAAATATTGTGGCGTGCTCCTATAATGCAGCGACCTTCAGGCTATTTCGTACAACCTTTGTTTCTCTATACAGTATAATATACTGTATACTGTAACAGACAAGTCTATTTCGTGTGTTGCCGAGTTTTTAACACTGTTTATTTGCAATTTAATAAAAATTTCAACTTAAATAAAGTTATATTTTATTTTAATTATAATTTTTTATTTTAAATTTATTATTTTTTGTTTATGTTTATTATTTGCTCTTTTTATTTATTTAAAACTTCAATTTGCTTTTGTTTTAAAAAATAATAAATTAACAATTTAATAATAAAAAGTTATATAAATAATGCCTGCAACGCCCCTTGTTATGTAAATAAAAGTTACATACCGATAACATATATATTGGGTGTAGGTAAATCGAATATCGCACGTTGAAAGTAACAGAGGAGCCTATGTGTATATAAGGGTCACACTTAGCCATGATATAAAATCATATAAAATTAATTTGCACGGTGACCCTCCAAACTTTTTATATATTTAAAATTGTCTCAAGCTGAAGTATCATTGTACAAAACTTCAGATTTTTTGACGAGGAAAGTTTGAGTGTAATGGCCGACGTCGGTCCCCTACTCCCTTAAATCTTGTGTTAATCGCACAGTTCAAAATCTCGCTCTTACTAGAAATTCAATTTATTTAATAGATATTATCTATCAGTGAGGCACGCAGGGAAAGCTTAGGGTCTTCTAATTTTCTATCGTTTAGAATTTCAGAATGATGTTTTTGTCATTTTGAGATAAAACTACGGTAAGATAATTTTGTTTACTCAGAAATTTAAAAAAATGAATGCACGCTGAAATTATAGTTATGCAAATTCCCGTTACTTTATTTCCTTCAAATATTTTCAAAAACATGTTAAAAATATTGTTTTTGTTTTTTTATCAATTATAAATAGACAGATTTTAATCACAATCATAATTTTAATTTACTATATTTTGTCGAAGCTGATTTCTTTTATTTTTTGGAATATTAGAAAATAGTGCCGTTAGAGGTCAAAAAATACTTAAATAAGTAACGCGTTACCGTTACCCGTTACTGATTCCAAAACGTAATGACGTTATACCTTATTTTTTAGCAAAAATTAGTGAAATTATGTAACTTTGTGACTTGCAACGACATTACTGCCCAAGTTTGGTTGCAACAAGCGTTAGTCTTGTCAGAATGAATATTTTCTATATATTACAAAACACTGCTTAGAAAAAAAAAGTCTTAACAGATATATATATATAAAAAAAAAGTAAATAAATAAAACATAAAGCAAGTGATAAAAAATACAAATACAAGTTATAAATAATAATATGACAATATTTAATCAGTAAAAAACTGCAAATTTAAATCGTAGTGTTCATTAGTACACATTAATAATAGCTGATGGAGACCAGTAGGCAATTTGGGCCTTCTTGGGAGTATACTTTTAAGCCAGTTACGCTCTTTTTTAGGGTAGCAAGTAGCAACTGACCTTCATGGATATATAAACCTAATGGATCAGTCAGTATTTGCCGACCTAATCTTATAATAACCAAATCCGATCCTGGTTATACTTTTACAAAATAAACAATAAACTTTGTGCTCACCAAACCATGTCCTCTACGTGAACTAAGCGGTGTGTTAGGCTCAGTATGATTATGACCTCTCATCCTAGCCTGGGCTTGTCTCAGTTGTTCCTCAGAGATGCTAAGTTGTTGTCCTCTAGCTCTAGCTCTTGCTTGAGATTGTTCACTATCAGAGTTAGCACGAGCGAACTCTTTAGCAGAGAATCCAGTCAGTGGTATAGGACGTGGACGTTCCTGTAAATTCATTAATAAAATTTCAATTTAATATTTTATAGTTTTAAATATATTTAACCATCCATAAGTCGTCATTGTACCGAAAGTAAATGAAAAACGTTCTGAACACGAGAAATGTATTGCAACACTGTATATGAATTTTCCTCGTTTTCATATGAGCAGTCTCACCCTCCTATCTTACTCCTCTACTACTAATGTAAAGCAATGCACGCAATAATACTATATTCCTATCCCATAAATCTAATGTAAGTAACGTTTTTCATTTAATATCAGTACTGTGGATACCACAATGCAATATTTAAATAATAATGAAAGTGTTCGCTTTATGAAGTGAGTGCAACGTTGAATCTTATTTTTTTTTCAAATAATAACTACAGGTAAAGCAGCTATCCAGTTCGTGCACGCGGGATCAAATATGACGTTGATATTATCTGCATTGATCAACAAATATATAAACGCTATAAGCATATTTATACTGTATTTTGTCGGTGTAAAGCACACATGATATAATATTTTACTATTCAAAACGTCGCGCTAAATTTGCAATGAGTGCTTATGCAGTGTCCCCTCCACTTTACGGAGGGGACTCTGGCTTATGTTTACTCTAAAACAGGAAAAGGAAGTGCCGGAAAAGGAAACCGTGTGATCTTAAAAGTGGGAGGTGGCTCAGGTCTAGCTTGCTGCTGGCGCGATGTTTTCTCCCACTTTTACCGTCACGTGGTTTCCTTTTCCAGCACTTCCTTTTCCGTTTTTTAGAGTAAACATACGCACTCAATGTTATTCTTATTCACTGGATTTGTATGGTGAAATATACTATCTTCACAATCATGTGTGCAACTTTTTAACTGGATTGTAATACCTAAAAACTATCCTGCCCCCGCACCTAGGTTACAAAAACATTAAAATATAAAAGTATACCGAACCAAGGCAGCATCCTTGATGGGTAAACAGTATAGTATTTTAATATATATGGAGGATATATATCGGTGTAAAAATGCTTTAAAAATGTCTGTCTTAAAACAAGTAAAATTATGTATAGTATTTGTTATTTAAATTTCTCCGTAATCGGTGAAGTAGTTTACTCAAAAATCGTAAAAATCGCAAAAATAAAAAAATAAAAAAAATAAAACTTAATAATAAGAGTTATTGATAATAACAATGTACAATGTTATATGAATATTATTAATATTAATAAAACTGTTATAATAAGAGTATAATGTTAAATTATGGTGCCCTTAGCTTTACCTGCGTGCTAAACCGATAAGCTTCATTGCCTATAATGAAAACTACAATTTAGTAAGTATAATCAAAATATGACATTTTATTGTAAATAAATAACAAATAACTTTTAAACTAATAATGTTTGATGTCTGCCGCATTGAATTTGATGTGCGTGGAGCCTAATTTGAAAAATTTGTTCAACAATAAGTTGCTAAAATTTTCCTATTTTAATATATTTTGTTTCCTTCTATATGAGATTAACACTTTAATTATTTTTCCTTTTAATATTCTAAAATCTACTCTACCGTCAAAATTTCAGATACACTAAAGTTATTTCATGCAAAAATATATACATAAATTATGATTTTTTTTTTTGTACATTTTTGTAAAATACCCTTTACCAGTAAAATGTTATTAATAAACCATTAATCCACATTTTGGTTACCCGCAAGTTAACAAGTTATACAGCAAAGAGCTACAACTTTCATATATTCAGATGAATATTTATTTCTAAAAGTATACGACTCTTTCTCTTTCGCACTCACTCACTCAGTCATTCATTCACTACATCATTCACATAAAGTACCATTGAATCCAGACATTTTTTAATGTCGTATATTTAAAAGAATGCATGTTACAAATAACATCATCCATATTGTAATCTATAAAGCAGTCTGTGATAAATAATACACGTAAAATGTACAATGTTTCATATGAATATTAAATATTTACCTCAATAAATTTGCAATAAAAATAAAAATGATTTATGGGAAAATATATTATACGAGACACATTATAAAAATCGATTTATCTTTTTTTTTTTTTTTTTTTTTTTTTTTTTTTTTTTTTTCTTGCTGTTAGAATCTTTGCCAGCAAAAGTAATTGAAGTTTTCTACTATATATAGCTGTGCTGTTAAAGACTTTGATATATTTTCTATAAGAAAAGATCTAAAAGTGCTGAAAACTAGTTAATTAAAATAATTGAAAGAAAGAATGGCAAGAAAAGATTAAATGAACTGTGGAATAAAATAAATTAAAGGAAATTAATTGAACATGCTTCATGCATATAGACTTAGACAGTGTATTGTTACTTAATTTTAATAATTTATGTTATATATTTCCAAATTGTCTTGATTTTATGGTAATTCTACTTTTCAGTTATCCATTATTACTATTATTGGTAATTATGCTTATAAAATCCTCATTTGAAAAATAAATTAGATGAAAATGTAATCTTTTGTACGCAAAAAATTTAAATACCTAAAACAAACAATTATTTTCAAAATAGAAATTTAATACTAATGGCAAAACTATATTGTACATTTAAAATATTATGCTGTAATATTATAAAATAAATTAATAAAAAATTTACAATAAATGTTATTTTATTATCATTTAACAATATTTTAATTTTATTTTTAAGTTTATTTTCCAAATTATACTGAATAATTTAACAATAATTATATTTTATTAATTATTATTTAAAAATATATATATATATTAATTTATATTACAATGACTTATTGTAATTGAAATATAATTGCAAAGTTCTTATTTGTTGAGTCCGAAGTTAAACTAGTGAGAATTCTAGTACTATACCCTTGCGTTGACACTGTCTATTCCATTTGCTGAAAAGGTGCCATATAAATAAATTAAAAAGATAACCCTTTCATTAAAAAAAAAAAAAAAAAAAAAAATTCATTGTCCTAATGTGCTAAATATAATATAAATTAAAATCTGGCAAATGAAAAGCATACCAGACTATGGTAAGCTTCTTCTGCCTCTTCTGGAACCCATTCATAGCGCCCTCTTTGTCTTCCAACCTGGTATAACGTATAAAAATAAATAATAAGGCACCACAACATCAACGTGAAAACATTTAACAATCATGCTATACATCAAACTACAAGAAGATAGAGAATGATAATTATATAGGTATAGGATATAGTTAGTGTTACCTAAAAAAACTTAAAACTTTTGTCAACTTACTTTTTTTTATCATTTAGAATACTATATTGATAATTACTATGCCTTATTATCCATGAATTAGACACCACCATACGTTGATTTTGTAATTATTTTCATTTTTTTTATTTTGACGGTTATTTCACGTATCTGACGTCACAATGTACCGCCGACAATCACAGTCACCGCTCTGGTCACTTGATAAATTAGAGCCCCTCCCTCAAATTCTTTTGCACGCCACTACGGCCCCATCGGTACATTGTGACGTCAGATGCGTGAAATAATCGCTAAAAATGAAAAGAAATGAAAATAAATACAAAATCAACGTGATGGTGTCTAATTCATGGATAATAACTTAATAAGGTATGGTTATTATCAATCTAGTATTCTTAATAATAAAAAAGTAAGTTGACAAGGCCTTTAAGTTCAGCTTGAAAACCGAAGGTAATGCCGTCAAGTACAAACGACAAGGCTTGAACAAATAGCTGTTTTTTTTTATTATTATTATTTTTAAAGAAAAACTGCAATTTAATTTTTTATTATTAGTAGTATTAAGGTCCTGATAGATATGGCTTTTTCATAAATTTTACTGATAGATTCCGCTATATGAAGAGAAAGGAGCTCAAAATTGAGTTCAGTTGTAAGTGCTGTATTTATACATTATTTTATAGATATTATTATTATTTTATTATTATTATTATTATTATTATATTATGTTGGTATACAAAAAAAGAAAAAAAATTACAGATGTGTGTTACAAGTTTTTTGCAAGCTGTATCTTATTACTTATCTGTACTCTTTCTTTTTTTTTGTTTTTTTTTTCAAAGCGTCAACTTCTTTAATGTTAACCTTATGAAGAACGCCAGTGTACTGATAATGTGAGTAAACATACCAACTTATATGTTCTTTAAAATATATGCATATAATACATATTATAAATATTATTTCATAATACAATATGACAATATATAGCTTTTAACTAATAATAATAATAAAAAAATCAAAGCATTTTTTTTTTTTTTTTTTTTTTTTTTTTTTGAAGAAGTTTGTGTTTTAAAGTTCCTGACACTACGATCTCAAGCTGATTAAATTTTTAGCTAATGCTATTTAGATTACGGTATTCGGGTAATGTACTGTATAAGGTTGGATAGAAGAGAAAGTTTGGAAGTAAAAATTATATTTAGCATTGAAAGATATAAGAAGAAGAAATCATTATTAGAGTTCTAACAGTTTGATTTTTTATTTCAAGTTTTGATGTTATACTCACTCAGTGTGTAAATTGTAATTGTATAAGAATAAAGTTTTATATAACCAATTTAACTTTGTTACAAAATTATTTTATAGCAAGGTTTCAAGATATCTATAGTAAAATAACTAATTTCTTACTGCTGGAATGAAATGGGTCAGATCTGCCAAATAATTGTACAGTTTTTTTTTTAACGAATAATGAACGATATTTATAGGTGACACAATATCACATATCTAAAATTTGAGAAGGTGTTATTATGCAAATATTTAAAATAACAAGTATTTGAAATTTTAAGCCAGTAAGGTTATGTAAATATCAGTTTATTTGTTTTTCTTATCTAGGATTCATGTATCTCTGACATTTTTAATGTGGGTACACAAACAAAAATAATACATAATTATTATGCTAAGGCATATTTAGCGCCATTTGTTCAATATATAGCATAATCTATGGTATATACTGCATATACATACTATGTTATAATAGCATAAATATATAATGTCTTGCAGCATAGTAATTTGTGTGGTTCTTATATATCATTTATGCTATAGAGCTTATGCGAATGACATCATATTTAATGCGCTTGGAAGCCATACTGGAGTAGTGAATAACATTGCTGAGCATAGGACAAACATCGTTTTAGGCAAATTTCTTTGGAAAATCTGTTAATATTTTTGTTATTATTATTTCTCTCACATACTTGAGATACTAATTCAACATAAACAACATCAATGCTCTCAAAAATATTGCATAGTGTTTTTAAACTCCCTAAATGAGTTATTTTCCTATGCCACCCATGTTATTGAGTTATCCAACATGGCGTTGACTTTAACATGAATGCATACACCCTATAATGATATAAATGCAATATAAATTACGTAATTTATCCTTTCCGTGTAGTTGTTACCCAAGGTCGATATAATAAACAGGTTGAGCGCAGCACAAAACTTTCGCAGTTAATTTTATTTTGTGATGGATGTACTTGATTCTAAGCCAATACGATGCCGTTCACTAGCGTTCACCAGTTACGTCACTGATAAGGTGAATAAAAATACACCCGGTGATATGACGTCTTTGGTGAATTCCTGTAAGCTGCGTGACCTTGGCCAAAACTTTTCCCGGAGCATCTAACCTCTTATATATGGACCTTGGTTGTTACCATTGGTTTCAAATAAAATTGAAAATTTTATGTGTCAACTTTTGAATTTCAGAGTTACAAACTTTCTAACTAAAATATTGCATCTTATAATCAAATCTGATAAATTTTAAAAGTGTTTCTTTGTTTGTGTGATTACTTTTGTTTTAATTTTAAATTAAAAAGTTTTAATATTTGTTCTATCTAAAAATTAGGTTAATCATGTTTAAATAAAAATACTGATTATCGCATTTATCGCATTTCAAAAATGGATATCTAATTAATTATGGTGCATGGTATTATCAGTTTTAAAAAAACAGAGAAAGGATGCTATTGTATAAAATTTCTTTTATAACAGCGTAAAAAAGACGAACAGGATTTTATTTTAATCGATAATTAATTAATTAGAAATACAACTCAAGGGAATGTTTTTTTTTAAACTTTTTTGTAAAGTGCCAGAGGCTGAAAATTGTTTTCACAAGAAAAGATTAAAGAATAAAAACCCAATTTCTTATTTTTATATTCATCGTTTTTATATGTATATTATTATATATATAAAAAAAAGCATTATAAATCAAAGCAACTCGTTTTATTGGCTTATCTCTTTTGTCTTCTTTTAATAAAGAAAAGAACATCAAAAAATATATCTTCAAAATCAATTGAACTTTATTACTTACAGATAAAAATACTTTTTTTTATTGCGTGTTTTTTCAACATGTAAGTCATTAAATTTCAATTTATGGTGGTTTTTATATACATTTATAGTATTTTGTGAATAAAATTTATGTATTTGCGTGTTATATGGCTGTCATATGAGTTTCAGCTAAAGTTTAAGTAAACATAAAACTTTACATGTCTATTCATTTTAATATTCAGTAATATACTTTTGTCTTTGTTTGTCTTTAAATTATTTATTATTTTATACTTATAAAATTAAATATTAGAATGTAAATATTTCACAGATTTTAGATTTTCTCCGTAATGAGAATTTTTATCGATACCAAGTGATTCTACATACATACTGTAGAAACTATAGTATAGGTTGTTCAATTTTTTTGAGTCTTAAGGCTTAAGTAAGAAACCCAACGCGGAATGAAATGTTTGTGTTAAGTTATTATATTGATGTATTTAAAATACTTAATAATTTTTTTGGATTAAAAAAAAAAAAAAAAAAAAAAAAAAAAAAAAAAAACTATCCAAATTGTGGTAATAAAAATTTATTTACTCCTAAATCTGTGTATATATATTTTTGTGTGTTATTGAATGGATTTGCAAAACTTTTTTGGCAGCAAAATATTAAAATACATGACTTTCAATAATATTTTTATTGAAAATGAGTTTGCAAAGCTTCTTATGAAGCTTAAAGGAATATATATATATATATATATATATATATATATATACATATTATATAATATTGCAAGCCAAGTATCGCTGAAAGATTGAATATTAAAAGAAAATATGATTTGATCTCTCGCTTACCTGATAGGTGGTATAAGGCGTGGTTCCCGAGGAGGGTGGGGGTGGTGGTGGGGGTAAATGTCCCGAACGAGGAGGTTTTTGAGGCCAATATTGCGCCATATCTTCAGCTGCAGTGCTTTGGCGACCAACACACGAGGAAAGAAATGATGCTCGGTTGCATACTGACCCCTGGAAAAAATAAGAGAGATGAATTAATTTTTGTTTTCTATTTTCATTTGCAGCTCACTTGACTTTTTGCAATCTTTTCAGGGTCAATATGAAGTACTGCTTTGATTTTTTTTTAACTAAAAACTATAAAATCAAAATAATTAGTCTTTTTGTTTTCTTCGTGTTTTTTTTTTTTTTTGTTTTGTTTTTTTTTTCTTTTGTGATAAGAAAATTCCATTTATTTACAAAATTCAGGGGATATCACCAAGTAAAATGTAAACCATGAATTAATATTGCTTAAATATGATACTAGATTATGTAAATTTCAATGCCTTCTCTCTCTCTCTCTCTCTCTCTCTCTCTCTCTCTCTCTCTCTCTCTCTCTCTCTCTCTCTCTCTCTCTCTCTCTCTCTCTCTCTCTCTCTCTCTCTCTCTCTCTCTCTCTCTCTCTCTCTCTCTCTCTCTCTCTCTCTCTCTTTCTCTCTCTCTCTCATCTATTGGTCAGAGATTCTGAATTTTTGTGTTACATAGGTATATAGTTGTTACGATTAACTTTCATTAAATATCATGGGCATTATCTTTTTTATTTTTATAGATATGAACCTTTTACACTAGCACCTAGATAAAAACTTTGCAATACAGAATCGATCAAATATGCCATTGTTTGATTTACCAAATTTACCATTGTTACTCAGTAAACATTTTTTATTTTTTCTCATACTTAATATTCTTTACTAGAATATACATTAAATGAAAAATAAATAAAATTGGAATAAAGATTTTCTCTTTTTTGCCACTTGAACAAATTTTTTTAGTTTTTGTTTTTCTTTCTCTCTTCTTCTTTTATAGATAATGCAACTACAGCTCTTTTTTTTATTTATTGATTCATTGAATATTTAACACATGAATGAATTTAATAATGCCACTTTTCTTAATACATTTTATATCTCTTAACATTTTTTATGCAATTTAACATCCGAGCATGTTATGAGTACCGATATAAAATGTGTCTTTTTCTCCCAAGTTTTATACTGAAATTTTAATAACACGTATATAGGTGACATGTGTTAAACTACTTTTCTTTTTACGACTGTCGTTATTAATTTTTTATAAATTTAATCTTTTATATTACCGTCTTGCATCAATTTTTTAGTTTCTTTTCTTTCATTCGTCGAAAGAAAAAAAAATTATGTAATTTATACTGCATCTATAGCTTACACAAAACTAGAGAGAATATTATACTGTATTTTCTACCAGATATACCTCATTTTCTCAAATTCAAAAAAAAAAAAAAAAAAAAAAAAAAAAAAAAAAAAAAAAGTTAATATTATAATGTTGAAGTTAATATAATTATAATTAATTTCAAGTTACAGTTAAGTTACTTTATTCAGTTGAAATCACCCTGTTTCTAGTTTTGGCCAAGCTTTATGTAATTATATAGCTTCACTAAATTCAGAACAGTAGAATAAATAATTACGGTAGTATAATTTCTATTTAATATTAGTTAATATGCTTTATAGCATTAACTGTGTTATGATAATGAACAACTTTTTCTTTATATGAACTGCTATAATTATTACGTAAATTAACTTTTGTCCATGTCCACATGAAGTATCAAACGAAGATGAAAAAAATAATTTAGTGTGCTTATAGACCGGTTGCCCTCATATTTAAGAGCTGCCATATTGTTAGTCAGGAATACATAGGCCAGCATAGGAAAATGTCATTTTTATTTTTCTAATAGCTTAAGAAGCTTCAGCTTTATTTCTAGGTCCTAATATGCTCGAAGAATATGAGAAAAATTCGTTGAGTTGAAATAAACTCTTTTTATGTAACAAAAATTAGGAGAAATGATGTTTCCCCTATGCTGGACAATATGCATTAGGCACCACAAACATGGTGACAAAGCGCAATGATGTGAAAGGGGTCTATATTTAAACAGTAATAAAAAAAAGTGATTGGAACTTAAACTTTGCAGGTTTAAAGTTCTGTAATAAATTTAATTGGTTGAATGCTTACATCACGTAAAAAATATTTTGATTCCTAATTTAAAACATTGTATAATATTAAAAATTGCACCGAAAAAATAAATCTCTTAATTTATGCTACATAACATTATAGCATAAATGATACAAAATTATCACAGAATAAAGATTATGCTGTACAATGTAATAGTTATGCTTTGTAGCATAGCTATTATGCAGTATAGTATAACTATTTTGTTGTATGATACAAAGTATGCTGAAAATGAGTTAGCATAATTATTATGTATTTATTTCTGTTCATGTGGTTGTTATGTATAAAATACAGAACTGGCATAATCTATTGTATCAGTTTTAAATATTGTTAATATTTGGAAATTTTTGCTCTTGTAACTATAACAATAACAAAATAGAATATTTATTTTATGTATTGAATAAAGTTTCATATTTATGATATATGACATTTAAATATAGTTAAGCGCCTTTAAGATATGCAACTTGTTTAACGTATGTAAAGTAAAAGTTGCATACATGGAAAGGATGAAGACAAAAGTTTTGTAAAGTTTAGTCGTTGTTTATAAAAAAATACATTTTATAGCCTTTATTATTATTATTTAATGTATGTTTTTTGATCACAATATGTTGAATACTTTTATTATTATTATTTTATGTATATTTTTTCATCCCAATATTTTGAATTGACTGATAAAGGAACAACTGTTTTGAAGCCGACTATAAGCAATTTTGCTCACATGTAACCGAAATCGCTTATAGTCAGCCTCAAAACCATTGTTCCTTTACCAGTCTTTTTTGTGTGTGTATATTATATACATATATATTATTGCTATATGTTTTTACGAACTTAAATGTTAATTCCATCGTATTGTACAGATAAAAAAAACTTATTACTATTACCAGATTATTCACCATGATGGAGCGCATATAATTATATTGAGTCCCCCAATAAATGTATATCCGTTTTCCGTTTCATAAAAAAGAATAATATTTTATGTCAAAATTTCGTTACAATACATTGTTATGTCTTTTTAAAAAAATAAATAAATAATAATCATAAAAAGACAATATTTTATTTTTGTTGCTACTTTTTCTAGCATCATGGCAATTGGCAATGTGCTTAGTTTTTCTTAAGCCATCACATTATCATTATTTACTAATTTAAAAGTTGTATTTTGGTACCGTTAAAAAAATACCTCTAGACTAAATATTTCTTATTATGATATTTCTAATAACAAATTAAATCTGTGTTGTGCAAAAAAAATTACAACTTTATTATATTAGAATTGAATTATGATGTATAGAATAACCTATTTAAAAATCAATCTCTGTTATTAAGTACTTTATAATTAAATAATAATATACTATATATAGAGCTAAATTATAAACTGGGAGTATAGCTTTAAAAAAAAAAAAAATAGAAAATCGTTCTTTATTTGAACAAAGAGTACATTAGCAATATATAAAATAAAAAATCTATATTTTCAGGACTCATGCATAGATCATAAAAGTACATGGCCTCGTTAGTCGTTACTTTCTCGCCATATAAGCTCAAATCACGTGATGGAACATTATACATAGCTGAGAGCTCCCCTGTGTGTAAAGTACACGACATGTACAACTATAGACAAAATTATTGGAACTACTTAGTGTGAGAAAATTTATAGTTATCGTACCAGGGTTTTTTCTATATGTATAGGTTTAAATAAATTATTTAGTTTTCTCCTTTTTTTTTTTTTTTTTTTTTTTTTTTTTTTTAGATTTAAAACAAAGAAAAACGTATAGATTTTAAACTGATGGTATATTCTAATGGAATAGCACGTATTTGGCTTTGACTTTTTCTCAATATGAAACTCACGTTTTAATACATGACTAAACCTTACACAGTGCCTCATTTCCATATTATAATTCTTTACCAATATTTCATAATAAATTTACATTTCTCATTGCATATACCTTTTTTTTTTTTTTTTTTATAAAAGTGATAGTTAATAATAATAAAGTTATCAAAGATTTCAGTAAAGTCAACTGTAAAATTGCTCTATTCTATACAGCAAAGTTAGTCATGAGTTCCAAACATCATGTAATTCGTAAAATAAACAACTGGGTTTGTTATGTATATGTGATGTGTACAGTTCTGGCCAATTATAGCATAACTACATAGCATTATAGTAAAGCACGTAGTAAATTTAGTTAATTGTATCAATGTTAAATATATAAATCTAGCATATAACTATATCTTCATGTTATAATATTGTATATAGAAATGAGCACGAAAAACAAGAAGAGAGAGAGAGAGAGAGAGAGAGAGAGAGAGAGAGAGAGAGAGAGAGAGAGAGAGAGAGAGAGAGAGAGAGAGAAAGGCCGTAAGCTCTGGTTAAAACATAGTTATATATTTTTTTAATTTTTGCCACAATCAAAATAACCGTCATTAAATTCTTAATTACGGGTTAACTAGTTAGTGTTGCAGCTTAAATATTATATTTTCTGGTATATATCCTAGTCTATAATATTCTATATGGAAAAAAAATGTTTAAGTTGAAATATCAGAAAATGTTTGTAAAAAATATTTTGCAACTTTTGTCTCTGTGTTATTAATTTTTTGATTATGTAATATTCTCGTAATGTTTTTTTCAAGGTTTTGTAAAATAGGGCTGTCAAAGCCTTCATCACGCTTTAAAAGTCACAAATTATTATTAATTATTTACGTTAATACAAATTAGCAACATTTGTGCTCTACACTACAATGTAGTAATTATTCAATGCAGCACAAATTACAAAATAAATTATCTATTACGTGTGGCATAAATGTGAAGATAAAGTATTATATAATTTCTTTCATTCTTTGAGTGTATAAATATACTCAACATACAATATTACACTCTAAAAAAAAGTTGAAAACCTTGTACGTAAACAGTTTCCAAGTGTTTTAAGTATTGTAGAATTAAAGGCGTAGAACACATTAAATAAAAAAAAACTTGTCTAATATCCTAACATACCTTAATAAATCAACGTAAATTTGGCCGGAGTCATTGATTTCCAATTTATTTTCCATTCACAATATGATGTTTTACGCGTGCATGGACCTGGCGATCTGTGACGTCATAGTCCGCACGCACCATTTTTGGATTGGAAATTAAATTATAAATTCAAAGACTCCCGGACAAATCAATGTTGATTTTCAGATGTGTTAGGATATTAGACTTTTTTTTTTTTCTTTTTTTTTTTTTTCAAGGTGTTCCACGCCTTTAATGGTTATGACCTTATGACTTATGATATGACGTAACTAAACGTTGAAATTTTAACGATAAAAAACGTAAATGACATCACAAACGTTTTTATCGATGTTTTAGTGACGTTATAACCGTTAAATTTACAATCCTTAAAAAATTGCACAACTGCGTCCAGGGGCGTATCCAGGATTTTGCGACGGGAGGGGTCCAGTCTATATTGAGCAAAGGGGCAAACCACCCCCTTTTCCTATGCTTTTTCAGATCTGACGGGGGGGGGGGGGGTCAAGACCCCGACCCCCCCCCCCCCTGAATACGCCCCTGATGGTGTGCACAGGTTTTTCAATACTTACTTTTTAGAGTGTATATGTAGTCTAAGAAGTATAATTTCATAATGATGTATGTATAATATGCAATATGTTATTATTATTAATTATGTATAGAAATATTATACATTCATATACTATATGATGTATGATAATGTCATTAACAATTTGTGTGTGTGATGACTTACCTGATGATTATTACTGGAGAGACAACCAAACAAACTACCCCCATGATGGTTATTAACAGCTGAAGAGAGACGATCCAAGGTACGAAGTTGATGTGGTGTGACACAGTATTGTTCCATGATATCTTGTCTAGAATAATGTTGAGGTTCATTGGCTCTTGTTGAAGTGACTCGTGATAAATATCGACGTCCAGAGTCCAATACTGCACTCACCACCCTGGAACAATACAATTATAAATTGCAAATTAGATTAAGGTACTGCGGGATTTGACTAAAAAATTGTAAAGAAAGAAAAAGCTGAAATTTTGTACGGTGATATATTAGGATATGGTATCTTCAAAAATGCAAATTAAAAAATTAGGAGGTCACCATGATAGATTTTATTTTATGATTTTTTGAAGTGTTAGTCCTATAAGAGCCCATGTTAATTTCAATAATTAACTATTGTCTCTCTTATCTGATGGTCACGGGTTCTGAAAATTTTATCGTAGGTAGATAATACTGTTAACTTTTAAATGACTTCATAAAGTTTGGAAGTTTTCTTTTTAAATTTTGAGATACAAACCATCTATATACAACCTTTAAAAATATTTTATTACTTTCCAGGATAGACAACAAAAGAAGTTAGAAGCATTTTAATACTATAGTATAAGCCAATTAAAAATTGTTATTTTATTATTATTATTATTATTTTAAGTTTACAAATTCATAGGGTTTTTGCCAATGATAAATAATTTGATTAACCTAAAACGTATTTCTACAGTATACCTCTAAAAAAATTAAAGTCTCAAAGTTTAAAAAATAATAATAATAACAGCGAGGTCTTGCAATTCCAAAGGATCGGTCCTAATTACTGTAATTAGTTACTATTTGTGGAAGTCTAGCCTCCTGTACTGCTAAACTATATTATTTTTTTTTAAAGAATTACAGCACAATTCTGCTTGGAGCTTCATAATCAATATTTTTATGAACCAATTTTGCTATTTTAAATGCAATTTAAATATTAAATATTTTTTACCTCTTACGATAAAAATATAAACACATTCGATTAAAGTTACAATCAGAAAATCATTAACTTTTCTTTTATCAACTTTTAATTTGTCCTTTTCTGTTATTAAGAGAAAAAGTATAAAACTCAACATGACCAAAAAATATAATAGAGCTCGTATTTTTTTTTTCTTCATTTTACAATCTAACTTTGTTGTATATTTCACAGCAAAAAGTTAGTAAACTCTGTCTTGTATTTTCTTTTGTCTTAACATTCGTGAACGTTATTCTTTACAATCCCAGCACGCTCAACCGCCCACATCATTTTCAGTGTCTGAGATTTTAACGAAAAAAATTAGAAAAAAAAATGTAGCGCATGATAAGGCATTTCTGTTTAACAGCTATTATTATTGCTCAAAATAGTAAAGTTAAGTTACAAAAAAAAAAAAAAAAAAAAAAAAAAAAAATTATTTTTTATTTATTATTGTTATTTTTTTAGAATTTTAATTTTACTTTTTATTCATTAATCTCTTCTTTCGGCAAGACTTTTTTTTTTTTTTTTTTTTTTTTTTTTTTTGTCTTCAAAGTTCCTCTTAATTTAGCCACGTTTAATAGTTATGAAAGTTAAAAAAATGATTTCTTCAGTAAGTTTCACTAACTTTACGCTTAGGAAGTACTCAATTTCACGCAGGTGAGCATCAGTTCTAATGAAAATAACAATAAATGACGAGGTGTAAAAAAAATTTACTATCATATTATAATAAGATGGACTTCTGTGTGAAGCCTCAATTTTTGTACATTCTTAGTTTCAAAACAAAACAAATTAAAATATTTAAAAAAGAAGGAAGGATGCTGCAATATATATATATATATATATATATATATATATATATATATATATATATATATATATATATATATATATATATATATATATATATATATATATATATATATATGTATGTATGTATGTATATGATTTTTAAGCCGTTCTCTCTCTCTCTCTCTCTCTCTCTCTCTCTCTCTCTCTCTCTCTCACTTCAAAGTTGCCTCATAAAATTTTACCCCGTATATAACTAACACGATAACAAAAATACTAACGATTTTTTTTCAAAATTTCTCAAATTTTTTTTACTGAACAAGAAAAAAATAGAATGTGTATAAAAATTAAACTTTTATTAAATAATATAATCTATTTTACATATGGCACACACACACACATAATGCATACCAAAATAGAATATATTTATAAACAACTTACATTTTAATCTGTAAAATAAACCGTTTTAATTCCCTTACTTAATGTAAAGAAAATCAGATATTGAGAGAGAGAGAGAGAGAGAGAGAGAGAGAGAGAGAGAGAGATAGCTTATATATTTTTGCGACCACATATAAATCTAGGATAAAGTGAAAATATAATATGTGGCGACATAATATATCTCTATCTCTACAAAACCATATAGTAAAGATTAAACAGAATTATATAGTATTATAAAATAATCCTTGGGTTAATAAGTTACACTGTAAGAATAGTATGGTATTAATTTTGACATAATATAGTTTATATTGATGAGTTTTATACGTGTAGTAACAAAATAAATTAAATTTTAATCGATTTAATATATTTTTTTTTCTCATCGTTAGTAAATTTATTTTAAGATTTTTGGTATTAACCTATCAAGTTTACTAAAATTTAGTAAATCCCTCCTTTATTAAGGTTTTTAATGAAATATAAAACATGATTTTAATTATTTTTAGTATTCTTCCTTGAAATTGATAATGAAATAGATTAAAGTTGAAATATTTTTTTTAATAAGGGATCAAACAAATATTAAAACAATCCTTCACAATATTTTTTTATATCTTTCCGTGTTATTATTAATTTTTTTTCTGTTTGAAAAATTGTTTTAATTAATTTTTAGAAAGAAACAGAAAAGAGAGAGAGACAGAGAGAGAGAGAGAGAGAGAGAGAGAGAGAGAGTAATTTGAAGCGTTTTTAATTAAATGGAATGATTTTTCTTCTTCATATTCAGAATTATTCTAAAAAACATTAACCATTCAGTAAGATGTTTCAAAATGTCTCAGCAATGTAAAATTAGGTCATATTTTATTTTTAAATTTATCATTTTTTATGAGAAAGCTACTTTTCCTCTCTCTCTCTCTCTCTCTCTCTCTCTCTCTCTCTCTCTCTCTCTCTCTCTCTCTCTCTCTCTCTCTCTCTCGAAGTTTTGAAGTATTTGAAACTAATATTTAATTTTCAAGCTAGTGGAAATCAAAATCATTTCCAAAGCTAATAGCAAAAAATATCTCAAAATTACATTATAAATAAGTAAATTACTTTCTAATAATTAGAAAAGCAAAAAGCAAAAAAAAAAACAAAACAAAACAAAAAAAACAAAAAAAAAAGCATAAATTATTATAATTATTTATTGATTTATTATTATTATATATATATAATAATAATAATAATAAATCAATAAATAATTATAATAATTTATGCTTTTTTTTTTAAATAAGCAAATTCATAAAAGTAATTTTATAATACTAAATTACCCAAAATACAAAAACTTGTTAAAAGAGCATTTGCCACCTCAATTCAATATTTTTTCTACAGTTTTTAAATTGAGAGCATAAATAAATTTAAATAAGTTTTCCATAGAAGTTTGTTATTGCTGTTAAAACTCTATACCTCGCTTCTATATAATATAAACACTTTCAGATTTTCAATAGTCAATAAAATATACTAATTAAAAACCATGAGCCTTTCGTTTACGAGAGTTGTTTTTAGAGAGGGTTATATTGCAATCTAAAGTTTATTCTTGAATAGAGTAAACTTTTCATGTATTTACTCTTAAAGTTATCCAAATATTCAATAAAAGATCTTCAAAACTTCCTTTTCTGTGTGTACTTGTTAAAAAAAAAAAAAAAAAAAAAAAAAAAAAAAAAAAAAAAAAAAAAAAAAAAAAAAACTTTAAACTTTCCTCATAAAGTTAAAGCAATATTTTATGACTTTTAAAAACTTTTCTTTTGAAATTTTAAGATTTATTTTCCATTTTTTCTGATGTGCCAGCTTTTATTATTATTGCTTTAATATAGGAAAAGGAAACAAGTATTATTTGATTATACTATCTTCCTCCTTTTTCTTTTCTGGTAAAATTTAATTTTTGATCTAATTTTAAAGTTTTGAACCTATGTTGAGAAAACTTTGTTATATTGTTATTTATACATCACAGAAATATATTATTTATAAAAACATTAATTACTTTGTTTTACATGTAATTGTACCAAGATCAATAAACCAACAAGGAAGTTCGCAATACTAGATCTCATAAATACTATTTACAAATCCCTAATATTAAAACAGACTGTTTTTCATTTATAGAAGCTAAGCTGAGGAATAAATTACCTGATGATGTATATTGCATGTCTACAATCTCAATGTTTAGTATTTCTAAAATACTATGCTAGTAACTATAACTCATATATATTGTACTAATCTTTTTTTATTTAAACATAATGTTTCAAGTGGACACAAAATAATGCTTCTTATAAATGTTTGTTTTTATTATTTCATAAAGTGTCGTCACTTATTTCTGGTTCAGTTGATAGGACTCATTGTCCTGACTGCACCTTTTGTTCAATAATCAGTAATTTATTATGTATATTTCATCTGCTGCTAATTTGTTGTTTGAACAATAACGACTATTATTTATTTATTCAAGTATAATAATTTACGGCCGCGCGTTGTAATGTTCAATACATTATTAATTATTATTAAACAAAAATAAAATCCAACAGCTATAATACTATAAAATTACATCAGCTGAGAATATTCATTTCACCATGAGCGATTTAAGAAATATTTGGAAACATTTAAAAATGAGCACAATAGAGCAACAAAACCATTACAAGTGTATTAAAAAAAAAAAAAAAAAAAAAAAAGGAAGGAATGAATGAAGGAAGTGTAAAAAAAAAATGAAACTGTAAAATATTTTGCAGTATATATGTTGGCAACCAGGCAACCATTGCCGAATTCGCTCATTGGCCGAAATAAGTGACCACGTCGTGGCGTGGCAATGCATTTTTGCCAAGATCCGAAATTCGGCACTTGTGCATCGTAATTTTGACCACGTCGCGGAGCGGGTTTTTAACAAATGCCACTCCGCGACGTGGTCATTGTAATTTGACCAGATCACGGACTGGTAAATACATTTTATCCCGTTCACGGAGTGGCTTTTTGATAATTGCCACGCTGCAGCGAGGTCAAAATGTTTAATGCGCAGGTTACGATATTCGTTATTAGTATGAATAATATCATATATTTTTTTATTATTAAAACTTACATCATTTTCTAACATGGTTAATTCAAATATTTATAAATTTATAAAAATGATTTCATCAGGCACCACAAACATGGCGACAAAGCGCAAGGATGTGCAAGGGGTCAATATGTTACATTTATTCGTTTTAAAAATTTATATATAAATCAACTTTTTCAGACTAAATGATGATGGCATCTATGATTATAACTTATGTTGTATAATATGTTTTAAGCTAATCAATTTTTAATAGATTACGACTCTTTACGATAACTTATGTTTACGAAAAAAAAAATGTACTAAGAAAATTAAATTCTCTAACTTAATTACATTTTTTTTTGTATTAAATAATACATAGTATTTTAATATCATGTAGGAAGGAGATTTTACATTTTGTAATTAAATGTAAGTTATATAGTTGTTTTTAGAATTGAAATTGTAATTTTATACTATGTATGTGTTCGTGTATTGTATACGTCAACTTAGGGAATTATATTATATAGTATGGAACTTAATCTTTATACCTACATTGTAGTAGACTATTGTATGTATGTATGTATATATATATATATGTATATATATATGGTTCATATCCTCTATATATTATATATTTTACACACACCTTATTTGACATTTAATTAAAACCTTGTTTTCCCTGTGTGTATATATGTTATATAATATAATACAATATGGAAATGTGGTAAACAAAACAATAAAATATGTACAAAGCTCGCATCAGTCACTTTCTAATATAATTATTGTTAGTTATAATTTTAATTTTTTAAGTTATAACTTTGTTTTTATACACTTTATAGTCATTAAAACAAATTAACATAGTAATGTAATAACTATTATAATATGTAGGTTAATTTTTTCTTGTATAATATTAAATTGGGAAACAATAAATAACATCAATGTGGATATCCCAATCCCCATCATCCCCAAGTTAAAAGAGCCACAGAACCTGGTGTTCATTGACCAAAAAAATAAAAATAGAATTATACTAGCTCAATACAGCAATATTTATGCATAACGTCCTAATTTATACTATATTGAGTATATTGTATAGTGATTGCCTGATTGTACTGCATAGCAAAATAGTTAAGGTGGGAACTCAGCTATTGCGGGATTTGACTAAAAAGTTGTAAAGCGAGAAAAATCTGAAATTTTGCACAGTAAGGATAAGATATTTTCAAAAATGTAAAAAAAATTGGAGGGTCACCAAGATGTCATATATATATATTTTTTTTTTAAGTCTTATTTAAGAGCCTATGTTAATTCCATTTTTTATTTTCTTTCTTGGTCACGGATTCTGAAAAATTGATCATAGGTAATAGTTAATGATATGGCATCATAAAGTTTCGAATTTATCTTTATAGATTTGGAGATACAAGATATCTTAAATACAACCCGATGTTTAGCATATTTATTTATATTAAAAAATTACAAAATAGCAACACCTTTGCAATACAAAATACAATATAGTAATTATTTAATATGCAACATAACGTGCAGGTTTTTCCATATAGCATTAAGAAATTTACGTTGGTAAAAACTTTTTTTATTATTATTAAAGGCGTAGAACACCTTGAACAAGAAAAAAAAATATCCTAACATAGCTGAATATCAACGTTGATTTAACCGGAGTCATTGATTTATAATTCATTTATTTATTATTTATTTATAAATCATTGCTAAATTGTGTACAAGCTTTTCAACGATTATTTTTGTATACACTTTTCCATATTTTCAGGTTTAAAACATGTAAAAATGTAACTACATATATGCACTTTTTAATTTTTTTTTTTTTGTTCTAACTGCAGTATTACTGCAGTAGTTACTTTATTTGGAATATTGAAGATAAGGATATTAGGGACCCTACTCCATTTTACTGGACTCTTTTGATCGATTACACGATAACACCAATAATAAACATTAAATTTATTTAAATAATATTAATTTTGGTAGCATTATTTTACTATACAGTACACACATTTGACTTTCTATAGAAAAAAGTGGCATTTAAAATTTTAACCTATACTTATACTCCTATATATATAAAAAAAATCTACTATAAAATATCCACTCAGCAACTTTATATAAAAAAGAATAAAAGTTTATGTTAATAGTCATACCGCTACCACTTCTTTTCTTTCTTTTTCTTTTTATTATACTTTTTTGCAATAACGTAGAACAATAGAGAAGGTAAAGGGAAGTGAGCTACTTTGAAGTGTATGTATTCAAAGGGAGAGGACCATAGAAAACCACATGGGAATATTTACCCATGATCAAATATTTATGCAGAGCTGCATTCTCTTTCTAAACCAAACTTCTCTGGAGTCCAATAAGTTCCATTCCGCTTGAGTAAACATGTTAGAATGCCTTTTTATTATTATTATTATTATTATATTTCAATTAAAGATGATCCTTCATTCTCTTTTGATTATAATACTTTTGTGGTTTACCACATTTAGGTAACGACGAATAATATGTCATCATTGAAACCACAATGGATTTAAATATATTATGCTTCATTTCATGTTCGTCAATTTTTTCTTTTCTTTTTTTTTTATTTTTTTTTTTTTTTAATATGTGATAAATTATATTTAACATAAAAACAATTTTAGTGAGTAAAATTCAATACTAAAATATGAATTATATTATACGTATTATAATACACTATAGTTTGTTTCAAAATAATGGATTTATTTTTGTAAATTTAGCTGTATTAAATTATAAATATTCTTTTTAGCAATATTTAAAAAAGTGGGTAGATGCGCAAAAAAAAAAAAAAAAAAAAAAAAAAAAAATATGGTGTACAGTATTCTGAAACTTTTAAATGTTAATTATTCGCCACACTTTTACACTAGCTAATCATACCAGAGCGGAAAAATCATAGAACGTTTTCTTTTTTCCTTTTCCCTTTTTTTATTTTTTATATTTTTTTTTCCAGCAACCATGTGTAAAGAAGTTTTTCTATAATAGTCTTGTCAGCGAGTTTGCATTGTTGTGATCTTGATTTCTTTAATATGTCAAGCACTGCCTATATTTAGGCACAATTTAAATCTCAATATTTTTCTTTTAGATTTGCAATGCTTCAGTTGTTTGTTATAAAATGAATATTTTATGCTATTTTTGTTATTATATCTATAATATGTCTTTATGTATGTATTGTTAAGTTTTATCTGCATCAATGTATGTGAACTTGCTGTGTTGATGAATAAAGAAATAATTTGAATTTCAATTAACTATCCTTTTTAAATTTCCAGGACCAGAATTTTTTTCCCGAGAAAACTGCTGACGTTCCTGAGGCTGTACTGGAAAAGTTTAGATAAACATAACTAAAAACTTTTACAAGTTTTCAGCAAAAAAAAAAAAAAAAAAAAAAAAAAAAAAAAAAAAAGACAAGAAATATTATTCAATCTCAAGTTTAATTGTAAAGTATATATATATATATATATATATATATATATATATATATATATATATATATATATATATATATATATATATATATATATATATATATATATATATATATATATATATATATATATATATACATATATATATATATATATACATATATATATATACATATATATATATATATATATATATATATATATATATATATATATATATATATATATATATATATATATATATATATATTCTTTAATTTTTAAATTGTTGTTTACCACAGGATTTCGTCCTGTTGATAATGCAATAAGGAAGCATACAAAATTGAGGTGTCCGGAGTTCGAGACACTTTTAGTGCAAAACACGGATGTGGCTATAGTTGTTTACCGGTGGTTACTTATTTTGTCAATGACAATAATTCTTCATAGCAATACTTACAGGACATCATACTTTACACATACTTATTTCTTGGTTTCCGGTTTATTTATTGTTCATTAACCTGTTAATTCTTAACAATTATTAAATTTAATTAATTATAAATTTGTATTTATGTTATTGTCAATAATTTTATTTCCATGTTAGTTTTATTCTTCTATTTTTTTTTATTAAAAATATTTTAATTTCTAACCTCTGTAAGCTATAACGTTAACAATTAAATAGTTAAACCGTAGTTAAGTTGTTATTTGGATCGTTGCAACAATTAAAAAAACAACAACTTAGGTTTAACTACAGGTTGCAGCTTAGAAAAAGTAGTAAAAAACAATAATAATACAATTTTCTAAAAAAAAAAAAGAAGAAACAAAAAACAAGAAAAAAAACAAAAACATAAGCCATTACCAAAACTAGATAAGAGGCTATTTAAATCAGAAGCAAAATATTTTCTCGTATTTTAATCAAGTTATAGGAATAAAATTAAGCACGTCTTAATTTCAATATTAGGTTGATAACTTGTAATATTTTGGGTTTTATCTGGAGAAATTTGTTTGAGAAAAAGAGGTACAGCTCTGGACAAAAATTTGAGAACGATTTGTATAGGCAACCCGCATATTATCTTTATGAGAAAACTCTGCGGCCGCCGCTGCCCCACATTCTTAATTTTTTGGTCAGAACTGTACAACTGGTTGTCAAAATCTCTGATCGTTTTGGCTAGGGTGTACTTGTTTATAATATTCAAGTGAAGCAGAAGTTATGCATAACAATAACATAAAACATAATACTGTATATAATATAATAATAATATCATTTGTTAAAATACAATCACAATCAAATAAATTTTAAAAAACTCGTTTTTTATGTGTTTTAATATTTCTTTGTGTTTAAACTGTAAATAAAAGAAATTATAATAATAATATTAAAACAAGCAAAAATATTACTATAAAATAAAATATTAATGATAATGTTAATGAAACATACTAAATTTTGTATAAAAGAAAAAAAAATGTCATAAATATATAAAATGACTGATGGTAAACACTTTTATAATGCACGTGTTATTTATATATGTATTTATTTGTGTGTATGTATTTTTTTAATCAACATGTAACAACTAGTATTTTGATCAATAAAGAAACTGAAACTGAAAAATATTTTAATAAAGGCATTGTTAGGTCATAAAACCCCCTATATATACTTGATTTTCTATTTTATACGGTATTTCTAAAATCTTGTATAGATTATTATTTTGCTGTAACTTGTAATAAAATTTTATATAATCTCCTGGGAGTTTTGCTTAACATGAGTGACATTGAAGGTTAGATAAATAATGTAATAAATAATAAAAGTCAGTGTTGATTACATTTTTCAAATTTTGACTTATATGTATGGTGGTTTAAAATTCAAGCAAAATATTTATTCAGGTGGCAAAATCAAATTTCATTTTTGTTGTGCAAATTTAATTATATTTTCAATATTGTTTATTTTAGCTTCTCTCTCTCTCTCTCTCTCTCTCTCTCTCTCTCTCTCTCTCTCTCTCTCTCTCTCTCTCTCTCTCTCTCTCTCTCTCTCGTACAAATGAAACAGCTACTTTTTTTAAATACACAAAATTGATTGATTTTTTTAAAAATTTATTTTAGCATGTTTTTCATATTATATTAACTCTAAAATGAGGCACTACATTAAATATTTAATAATATTAACCGAAACGTGTTTTTTATATTTGAGTGCGGTTTCCTGGGTGTGTGATTCCTATACAAGTCAGGATGTTGGGATGCTACAAAAGCCGAGGCAAAACTCAACTTTGCACACAACTGATTCCACAAGATGAAGTGCGCACTCTTGTTTGTTTTACTTCCAGCCGTTGTGCTTGCAAGTAAGTTATAATATGTATTATTATTAAAACAATAGAATATAATATTTTCATGTATTATAAATTATACTTATTATTATTTTACATAAATATATTTTTTTAATATAAATTCATTATGAAGAATTGGTTAACATAAATTTTAAAGTTCCCATTTTTTCAACTCGAACACTCGAACTATTTTATATAATTTTCTTTTTTAAATGAAATGAATTTATTTTAATTAGAAATTTTAATAATTTAGTAGGTATCAACATTTGAACATTACGTATATACTTGAAATTTTTAAGTCTCGTATTTTAAGGTTCTTTAATTGTTTTTAAGTTTACGAAAAATGGAAAATAATTTAAGTTTTATAAAATTGTTGTCTATTTTTCATTTTCATTTTTTTTTTTTTTTTTTTTTACAATATTTAATTTTAGAAAAATTAAAGTAATCTGATCAAACCTAAAGCTCGCTCTTTCCTTTCCTTTTTTTTTTTTTTTTTTTTTTTTTTTTTTTAATATAATTAAAGATGAATATTATTTAATGTTGGGTAAATTATTACTTGTTTCTCTTCTCTTGCATACTACATTGTTATTTATAAGTATTTTATTAATTGTTTCAGACAACTATGGACAACAGAGAGTCCAAACCCCAGTTCAAATCCCAGGCAAAGTACCAGTAAGACCTGGTAGTGGTTATGGTGGTAGTGCACAACAATTAAACCAAGGACAACGCAATCCCACAGGTTATGGTAACCAAGGAATAAATTCTGGTAACTCCGGTTTTGGAGGCCAAGGTGGAAGTCATGGTTCTGGAGGTCAAGGTAGCAATTCCGGTTTTGGAGGTCAGCGTGGCAATACTGGATATTCTAACCAAGGTCCAGTTCGTACTCCTGGTAGCGGTAGTTCCGGTTCCGGTTACGGACAAGGTATCAATCAAGGACCAATTAGAACCGTACCAGGTGGAGCCAATACTGGTTATGGTAGTCAACAAGGTCGTGTACATCAAGCTGTACCATTACCAGCTGTTGCGAGACCTAATGGTGGTTTTACTAACCAGAATCAAGGACGTTTAGACCCTGTTAGACCTGGTGGTTATGGACAAGGTGGCAATGCTCAGCTAACTAAACCTTACAATCCACCAGGACGTAAAACTGGATATTAAACATTTCCAACAAATATATTTCCAAAATTTAAAAAAAAAAATCAGTCCTATGATACTATTTTATTTAAAACCTAATATATTTTTTAACTCATTAAATAAAAGTTTAAAAAAAAATAGAACTCAGATTTTTTTTTTTAAATTAGTATCCAAAGATATTAATAACTCAGACTAATACTTATTATTATCTGTCGTAAATATCAAAATCTTAACTATGGAACTCTGGAGTTCTATTTTCTAAATTTTATACTTAAATCTAATGACTAATGAGTAAAAATATTAATTTTATCGTAGTGACTCTAAAAAATATATATGAATATTTTGAAGTTGAATTTAATGCAAATAATTTCAAATGAAATCCATTGTAATTTGATTTAAAATTAAAGACTTTAATGTAAGATAAAAATTTGAAAAATGTGATATTTGATTATAAACTTAATCTTAATCGCAGAATGGTTAATTAATTTATTATTAATTAGCCTTAATCATGTAAATATAATTTAATGTTGATGACCGGACCGCAATAAACTTGGTATAATCTTTAGTTAGGTCAAGAAAATAATATCTTGCTCTTCTAACTTTGTATTTTATATTATTTTAAAATACATAAACAAAATAAAAGTATTAACTATTTACTGCAAAAATTTGTTTTATTTTTTATTTATTATCTTAAATTGTTATTGATTTATTGTTTAATAGATTGTTTAGTTAATTTATTTAAAAAAAAATTTGTTGATTTATTTCTTATTTATTTATTTATTTATTTATTTATTTATTTATTTATTTATTTATTTATTTATTTATTTATTTATTTATTTATTTATTTATTTATTTATTTATTTATTTATTTATTTATCTATTTATTTATTTATTTATTTATTTATTAACTTTTTTCTTTTTTTATATTGTATTACTATGATACTAGGAAGCAACTCCAATTATAATGCGAATCAAAAGTAATATAAAACCACAGCACAGCACAAGAGTATAGTTTCACAAGGCACGTTGTATGTTATCAGAGATATTGATAACATATTAAAATTAAATTGAAACATATAACATTTCTTGTCAACAATCATTAAAAAATTGAATCTGGGAACCTGACAAACTAGTTTGCTTCTATTACTCTACAATATTTAAAAGTTTCCTTTTTATACTTTTTAAGTCCATTTACAAATAATAATAAAAAAATCAATCGTTTTTATTAAAAATTATTCTTAAAAAAAAAAAAAAAAAAAAAGTTGCATTTTAGAATTGACAGAAATATCTAAAAATCTGACACTAAATCAAAAATAAAATCTAGCTAAATGTTAAAAATTAGTTTATTTTCTCTAAATAAAAGAAAGTAAAAAACGTATATGATTTAATAAAAATGAAATAAATGAGATTAGGTGGATTGGTTAACCGTCTCGCAAGATACCTTTGACTTGACGTGGGCTACTAGTTTTTGTAAAATTAATCAAAATTAATCAACAAATTAATCATCGTCTAAAAATAAAATTAAGATACCTATAAAAAAAAAAAAAAAAAAAAAACGTAAGTTTCGACACATAACTACTAGTTAAATCGTAGCTATTTTTATTGTTGTAACAATGTAAAAAAGTTAACTGAAAGGTGCATTTACATATTCTGAATTTTGTTATGTTATAACTTTGCGCAGCAAAATATATTTTCCCCATTTAAAACAATACCATACTATTTTACAATTTGCTGTGCAAAGTTATAACAAATTTTAGAATATGAGAATGCACCTTTAAGGGAGCAGGAGACTGACGTCGGCCATTAGACTCAAACTTTTCTTGTAAAAAAAAAAAAAAAAAAAAAAAACTGAAATTGTGCACAATGATACTTCAGCTTGAGACAATTTCAAATATGTAAAAATGTTGGGGGGTCACCGACCAAATTAATTTAATTTTATATGATTTTTTGACATTTTAAGCCCATAAAGCCCAATGTTAATTTCAATAATTTTTTTTTCTTTTTTGCGGGACGGTCAAACACCATGAAATTTTTATCACGGGTAGGTGTGACTCTTAGCTACACAATGACACCAAATTTAGACCCAAAACACTTCTAGTTTTTGAGATATAAGGTCGGTACCCTACTCCCTTAAGGTTTAAATAAAGATTGCAACTTGTGGCCCTTATGCTCTCTCTCTCTCTCTCTCTCTCTCTCTCTCCTAACTTTATCAAAACACCTCATGACTCTTGACAAATACAAGTATTCAAGAACATTATAATAAAAAATTTATACGTGTATGTTAACGTTACCATAATATAAAAGTACCATTCTGTCTGCGTGTAACAAAATTCATCAGAGCATAAAGTCATCTTCAAGAGTTTCGACTGATGTTGTACTATACCTAACATACATATATATATATTATAGAACCCATGTAAACGACAACCGGATTTAACCAAGTGTCCAGTTAACCCAGCCTTATGCTAATCATATTTCACACTTCAAATATTACGCAAATACACGCAACGAGATTACATTTTACTTTGTAACATATTTAAAAAAAAATTTGCTTTATTAAAATTACACTGTAGTCATCAAATTTTGTAACCTATATATAGAATGTTGCTATATACTGCTATGTTGCTATACACGGTATACATTTCTACGTGTTTTATTTTTATTATTTTATTTATAAAAACTAAATATTTATATAGACTCATAAAACACAGGAACATTATATGATTTAGTAATTAAAGGCGTAAAACACCTTCAACAAAAGAATGTGTATAATATCATAAGATACCTAAATATAAATGTTGATTTGACCAGTCATTGATTTCTAATTTATTTTCCCTTCACAAACTGCTTTATGACGTCAAAGCTCACTAATCCATGCACGTGGAAACAGGTGAGCCGTGACGTCATAAACTCGTAACCGCCATTTTGTGAATGGTAAAAAAAAAAAAAAAAGACTCCGGCCAAAACAACATTGATATTTAGGTATTTTAGGATATAGGGTGTACGCATTCATGTTAATTCGACGCCATGTTGGAGTTCTCAATACTTGGGACGGTATAGGGAAATGACTCATTTTGCCAAATCAAAAATACAAAGCAATATTTTTGATAGCATTGATGCTGTTAATAAGCTGAATCAGTATCTCAAGTATGCGAGAAAAATAACGATATTTTTTTTTTACTGATTTCCCAAAAAAAAAAAAAAAAAAAAATGAAGTTTGTTCTATGCTGAGCAATGTTATTCATCGCTCCAGTATGGCGTCGAAGCGCATCAAATGTGATGTCATGTGGAAACACGGGATACACCCCATTTAACATATTATTGTTTGTTCAAGGTGTTCTACGCTTTTAAGTAAAACATTATATCAATGAAATTAGTACAAAGATTTTAATGTTATTATTACTATTATTAGCTAACGTAAATTCAAATGAAGCAGAAATATAAAGCAATGCCAATGTTATAAAACCAATAATAAAGTAGCAATAAAATTATAAATATCATTATTGCCTTTTACACAAATCCTTAAATTGAAAATTAATTTAAATACACACACTATCACAATATACTATTGAAGTTAAACTGTAAAACATTATTAATTTACATATTTATTGGCAATAGTTCAGTCAAATTAAAGTCAGTCATGTATCATGGATTTTACATTATGTTTTATCGACAATAAAATGACTTGAAAATAAAATATTTAAAATATTACGCTATGAAACAAGAACACGACGGAATATATATACCCAGGCAGCGTTCTTTTAGACTTGATATATAAAAATTTCATTCGAAACTTTGTACCATTTTTTTTTAAATACATTTTACAGTAAAACAGATGTGACAAAAAAGTTTTACATTGTATTATCTACAATGCTTCAACATTAATTTAGTAAAGAGAATGTAAGTGTGGGAGGTAACAAAAATCGAAGTAGCAAAAAAAAAATTATAGTTTGTATTGATAAATGAGGATTTCTTCTTCTTCTTATATTTCAATAAAAAGTTATGCAAGACTAATGGGTTATTAGTTATTAATGTAAAATTATGAGAAAGCGAGAGAGAGAGAGAGAAATATTTGAAAAGAGAAAAAGTTAAAACAAAAATAATTGGAAGAAAAAAGAGACGAAAGGGTGATTTTTTTAACGTATTTTTAAAAATCAAACTTAAATTAAAAATATTTTATTAAAAAAAAAAGGCATTTTATTTTAAGTTGATTTAAATGCAAAAGTAATGTTAAATTCAATGATATAATTATAAAACAGCTTGTTCTTTGAAAGTAAAAACACTTTCGTAGCCTGTTAGTAAAATTCTTGTAGCATTTTTGTTAAATGTATTATGAAATCAAATTGATTGTCAATAATTTAATTGTTTGCCTGTGTTTTATATATAGATTATATTTTAACTCTCTCTCTCTCTCAGTTAACAAAAGATATTTGTCTCTACTCAATTGTAACTTAAATATATATATATTTCTAAATTAGAACAATATTAATAAATAATAATCTTGATACAAAAGGTGCATACATGGCTTTTTCAACTCTATTACATGAACTTGTAGGAAATAATTGTAAAATCAAGTAATAATAATCCGTAAATATGACAATCGCACCATATTTAATATAACACAAATAAATTTTCCTTTTTTACAGTTCAGAGCGTGACCAGATTATTTCAATTAAAACTAATTAAAATTTTTTGCTATATGCAATTAAAAAGAAAAAACAAAAATCTATTGGCTTAAAAACACGTTACAGTATGTCTAGTATTCCTGCTTTAATTTTTTTTTTTTTTTTTTTTTTTTTTTAGGAATCAGTGCGAGTTTTTTCAAAAATCGCAAAAAAAAAAAAAAAAAGGAAAAAAAAAAGTGTTTTTTTCCATAAGCGTAATGGTATGTTCGGGGTCCTGGGTATTTTTTTTTACCGCGCCTCTTATTGGTGCTACGTTTCTGCCGGTATGAAACCTTAAATAATGGTTCATAATATAATATCTTATAGTTCATTGTAAGAAATAAAAGTAGCAATAGTAATCTAGTTATTATTAAAAATTGATATTATTGAGAATATTCAATAATAATATCAAAAATAGTGATAAAATCTTATTAAAAAAGACAATTTCTTAGGCAAAAAAAAAAAAAAGAAAGAAAGAAAGAAAGAAAGAAAGAAAGAAAGAAAGAAAGAAAGAAAGAAAGAAAGAAAGAAAGAAAGAAAGAAAGAAAGAAAGAAAGAAAGAAAGAAAGAAAGAAAGAAAGAAAGAAAGAAAGAAAGAAAGAAAGAAAGAAAGAAAGAAAGAAAGAAAGAAAGAAAGAAAGAAAGAAAGAAAGAAAGAAAGAAAGAAAGAAAGAAAGAAAGAAAGAAAGAAAGAAAGAAAGAAAGAAAGAAAGAAAGAAAGAAAGAAAGAAAGAAAGAAAGAAAGAAAGAAAGAAAGAAAGAAAGAAAGAAAGAAAGAAAGAAAGAAAGAAAGAAAGAAAGAAAGAAAGAAAGAAAGAAAGAAAGAAAGAAAGAAAGAAAGAAAGAAAGAAAGAAAGAAAGAAAGAAAGAAAGAAAGAAAGAAAGAAAGAAAGAAAGAAAGAAAGAAAGAAAGAAAGAAAGAAAGAAAGAAAGAAAGAAAGAAAGAAAGAAAGAAAGAAAGAAAGAAAGAAAGAAAGAAAGAAAGAAAGAAAGAAAGAAAGAAAGAAAGAAAGAAAGAAAGAAAGAAAGAAAGAAAGAAAGAAAGAAAGAAAGAAAGAAAGAAAGAAAGAAAGAAAGAAAGAAAGAAAGAAAGAAAGAAAGAAAGAAAGAAAGAAAGAAAGAAAGAAAGAAAGAAAGAAAGAAAGAAAGAAAGAAAGAAAGAAAGAAAGAAAGAAAGAAAGAAAGAAAGAAAGAAAGAAAGAAAGAAAGAAAGAAAGAAAGAAAGAAAGAAAGAAAGAAAGAAAGAAAGAAAGAAAGAAAGAAAGAAAGAAAGAAAGAAAGAAAGAAAGAAAGAAAGAACAAGAAAGAGAGATTTTTTTTTATCTATGACTCTAGAATAGAAATCAATTTTGTGTGCGTGTGTCAGTGCATGAAATTGAATACTCACTCACTCTCTCAATACAATCGCTTTTATTATTAAAAAGAAAAAAAAATGAATGTGAGTACCCAATTATTTTGTTAAAAAAAAAAAAAAAAAAAAAAAAAGTCCTTAGGCATATCATTTTTACCAACTCTATTTGAAACTGAATACGAACTTACTGTGTATAAATAAAAGAAAAAGTAAAAAAAAAATATATATATATATAATGCATGACATATACAAATAATTGCTATAAAAAAATGATGAAGTCTTTCCATATTTTTCTATATTTAAAAGCTTTTTCATATATCGATTTCTCAATGGCTCTTTGTCAATCATTATATTTTAAATTGAAAGCTATACAGCATTTCCTATACGTATAGGTAAAATATTATAATAAAGAAGATGTTTGAAACATTTCAAATTTTAAGTGAAAATATCAAATATTATTATTATACATATATACACAGAAAAAAATTACTACTTATGGCAGAGGTACATGAACCTGTATTTTGCAATAGGTGCATTTGAATTTGGAACAGGTAGTTATAAAACTACAATACCACTTAATCTAAGTGAGTCACACCTTTATTGTTGTACAGTGCACCTGCATTAGGTAATATTGTAGTATAGTAGTACCTATGTTCTACGTTATGTGTCTACCTATTACATTGTTAGTATTTTTTTTTTTTTTTGCGTGTGTAGAACGTACCGATAGTAAATCAAGATGTTCCAAACTATATACAAATATAAACCGTATAAGCGCGGGATAATTATTACATTGAAAATCAACGTTTATCATTTTCAAAGTAAAAAAGATCCAGAATATTGTATTCCTCAACTATATAATGCGCTACCACCCAGTATTAAACAATGTGAATCTTATTTATTATTTAAGTAATCAATACAGAAATGCCTACTTGAAAATATGTTTTACAGTGTATCTGATTATTTAACAGTTCATTAATGTCAAATAGAATTAATCTGAATAAGACATAGTTTGCTATATGGTGTGTACGCATGACGTCATTTTGAGTGCTTTTCGATGCTCTTCTTGAGCAATGAACAACATTGCTCAGCATAGGACAAACGTAGTTTTTTCCTTGGTAAATTAGCTATTTTTTTGTCATTATTATTTTGTGTGTATACTTGATGTACTAATTCAACCTGTTAACAACATCAATGCTCTCAATCGGGCAAAATGTGACATTTTCCTATACCGGCCAATGTTATTTAGTACTCACTTATGCGACGTCGAATTTAACATGAATGAAACCACCCTATACACTTAATATTATTTGTTATATGTATGTTGTGTTTTTGACTTGACGTGTTCTACTCTGTAAATACATGAACGTAATAAAATATTATATCTTACGTATATGGAACTTTTTTGATGTACTATCGGTACATCATTAGTTAAAACTGTAATTACGTAACTCGTTATGATTTAACTGCTTCATCTAGATTTAATTCAGAAAGAAATTAAAAATTTAGCTCGTAAAATGATTAAAAAGCTTGGAAAAATAAAAATGATAATAATAAATTAAATACAGATCAGAACTCTAAAAAAAAAGTAATTTTTTTGCACTGGTTTGAATTTTTCTAAACAATACAGAAATATAGAGTCTATGCATTCATGTTTAAGTCGACGCCATGTTCGATCACTCAATAACATGGGCCATATAGGAAAATGACTTAAAATGACTTATAAAATAACATGTAAAAATCCTATGCAATATTTTTGAGAGCATTAATGTTTTTTATAGGTTGAATTAGTATCTAAAGTTTATGAGAAAAATAATAACCAATTTCCTAAAGAAAAAAGTCGAAAAAGAAATTTGTCATATGCTGACCAATGTTATTCATTATTAAAAAAATGGCATCTAATCACATTAAATATGACGTCATGCAGATACACCCTACTACAGTTTTATTACGTTCCTTTGATGTGTATATTTCTTTTGAAAATAAAAGAAAAACACACAAGTTAAAAAGGCCAGTTAGATAAATTAAAAAATATAGTAAGTGCTTACCTGTTTCTGCTATGCGAGGATGTATACTCATCATCTGAGTAACTTGTACCGTACTCTGGTCTGGGGGGACGTATATTCGCCTATAATCAAATAAAATTTCGATCAATAAGTAATAACGACATTTTAATGTGATGTCGTAACTCTATAATTATGTAAAATTAATACTCTATTAGTAAAGTAATGTATTTCAATAATTTTATCCCCCTATATTTTGTACATAATTAACAGTAAAGTATGTTTATATAGTAATTACTAATTATACCTTTTTTTATCATGAAATTATCAAGGGATTTTTAATTAACTATAAAATAATTTTAAAAAAACACATATATATAATATGATTTATTGATTGACAGATTGATTTTATTTAAATGATTTTATTTTTGTGGCGCAGAAGAAAATATAATGGTTCTTAAATTTTCTTAGCCTTACAATAGTTAAAATAATTTCAAAAGCCATAGACCACATACAACAATATGTGCTTTTTAATGAATAAACACGAAATGGGATCTTCAAAACTGTTGACAATTTTTACCAGAATGTTAATGTAGCCCCACGAGAGAGCGTGAAAATACTGTAAAGTGTGCAGTTTGCGTGACTATTCATGTTTCTGACGTCAGAAACATGCAATAATTAGTATGAAAATGTTGTGCGGGTTGCATAAATCGAAATTTCTGATCACTGCTACGGAGCTACAGTTAAGTTTTGAGACAAACTAAAGTTATTTATGTTAGTCCCATCAAGGGTTTTGTGTTATAAATGCTTATGTTTTTCTCTGGTCTATTACTTCAAGGATTGTTTATAAATAGCTTGTATATCAAAATTTAAAGAAAAAACTTAAAAACTTTATGCTGCAATTTGAAAATTAATAGTAACAGCAGCCTATGATAATATTTTCAGAATCTCTGACTATCGCATATGAGAGAAAAGAGTTATTTAAATTAACAAAACCCCTAAAAAACTTAAACTTCAAAAAAAAAAAAAAATCCTAATTAAAAATCTAGCATGGTGACCACCCCCAAATGTTCTATATTTTTAAAGTTACCTTATCCTAATGTATCACTGTGCAAAATTTCGGATTTTTCTTTATTCTTTACAACTTTTTATAGTCAAATCCCGCAGTTGCTCTATTTCCTGCCTTAAAAATATTAAAGAAAACTTTTAAAATATTACAAAACTCTCATTAATTTTTTTAGGCAAAATTTAATTATAAAAACGGTGAATACATTTTACTACAAACTTTTGTTTGACTTTCAAAATGAGATTTGAGAGAGGAAAAAAAAATGATTTAATTTGTTGGAAATATACTTGTTGTAAAAAAAAATTCTGGTATATAAGTCACCTCTAGAGGTTATTATATTATTAATGGAGGATATCGGTTTAGCGCGCGGGGAGACGCGGGGACAGCTGAAGGTCCCCTAATTTAACATTACGCTTATGGTGAAAAACACGTTGTGCGATTTTTGAGAAAACCACTCCACCGATTTAGGAGAAATTTAAATGAGAAATACTATACATACTTTTACGTGTTTTTTAAGCTACTGTCATTTTTAAGCATTTTTTTAAACCGGTAACCTTTATTACGTCTAATTACTTTTTATCCTTTGCTACATTTTATTTTTTATTCTGCAATAACAGATCAGCAAGTTATATCACTACAAAAAAAAAAAAAAAAAAAAAAAAAAAGCACTCTCTGTACACGTAATACGTATAATAGTAGTAGTTATGCTAGCTCATTTGCATCACAAGATGTTCACTATATTTATTATACATTTGTTACTATATTTTAAAGTAACTATATAACATATAGCATGATATAACTATTATGTTGGTCTGTACAGCATAATTATTTATGATGCTTTAATTTAACATATTTTCATGCCGCATAACGACATAAGTTCAGCATAAATTACGTAATTTATTTTTGTTTTACTGAAATGGGGTTGGCCCTATAGAGCATAAAAGTCATAAAGAGAAAGCTGAGAGTCGCGGGAAAGCTTCAGTATCGCTAATTAGTAATTATTATCTTTTAATCACGGTTATAATATAAGTCGTAGTTTGTATTTTGTTTTAATAAAGGCTGTTCCAATATTTAACATTTTAAATTAGTGATACTATTTAGACTTACAAAGAAATAGCAATTTTAAAGGATTCTCATCATATACACAAAAAGCAAAAAGCAAAAAAAAAAAAAAAAAAAAAAAAAAAAAAAAAAAAAGTCTGACTGTATCTTCTATTTTCTGTGACTAACATCATTATTTAAAATGGTAAATTGCACTCCCTAGATTCCTCGTACACATTTCATAGCAACGTAATTTACTCCTGTCACGCGTGCTAAGCGAACAACATACAGAGTTAGAGAGAGAGAGAGAGAGAGAGAGAGAGAGAGAGAGAGAGAGAGAGAGAGAGAGAGAGAGAGAGAGAGAGAGAGAGAGTTCATTTTAAAGCTGATGATGTGCGGTGCAACCCGTTTGGAACGTAGAAAATTTCACAAAATATTTCATTCGCTTCAAGCTTTTTTGTTTTGGAATTTCTGCAATGAATATAAATACTACTTCTTTTTTGTTTTTTCCAAAATTTATCTACTTTATTATTTTTTTTCTCTTTCTCTCTCTCTCTCTCTCTTATTAGTACAATGTGCAACTATATTAGTAGTTTTTATTAATTTTTTTTTAGAGAACGATGACATTGCACTTTAGTAATCCTAACTCCAGTACATTACTTTGAATAATTTACTATTTTAATGATGAAAATTGAATTAATAAATTGTTCTTTTATTAATTATATTATAAAAAATCATAAATATTTATTTGTTAATAATTTTTTAAAGTTACATTTGATATTGTATAGTATATACATTATTTTTACAAATTGCATATTTTCTATTTAAAAACGTATAAATAGAAATCTATATGTTGATTATATGCATGTTGATAAACACAATCAAATCTTTTTTGTTAGTGCTATTAAAATATAAAATGATAAAAATTGTAAATTCACGGAACTTCGAACTGAAAGAAATATTAAATTTCCATACATCTTTTTAGCAGTCCTTAGAATCGTCCGATACTTTTGATAAATATTTTTGACGTCTCTTTATTGTACATATTCACGACTAGAAATTGAAACTACTATATAGTAGCAAAAATAACTATAATATATAAAATATATACATATAATTAATTTCAATGATCTGGTCTCAGCTCTCCATTCGGAGCAATTAAGGTATTTCTATAGATTAGGTAATCCAAAGAGAATATCGTTATTCAATTTTCTGTTGCCTTTAATTTTATTTTATCCTCGAAGTTATATTTTGTTGCCCATTTGATCAATGTAATTTTGACCCTCAATACACGTCTCCAGCTTACCAGTACTTTTCAGCGGGAATCCTCTACATAGTTATGTACTTATATTACTGAAAAGTACTGGTCAGCTGGAGATGTGTATTGCGTGTCAAAAGTACATTGATCAAATGGGCAACAAAATATAACTTCCAGGATAAAATAAATTAAAAGGCAACAGAAATTTGAATAACGATATTCTCTTTGGATTACCTAATCTATAGAAATACCTTAGGAGCAATATTAATGCATCTTACCTGCGATGACATAACATTACGCTTATGCATGGCAACATATTTTTTAATTTTTTAATTTTTTTTTTTTTTGTTGTTGCTATTTTTGAGAAAAATTGCAGTGAATAAAAAAACAAAACAATTACTATGTATACTTTAACGTATTTTATTTTCTTTAGTTTAAGTCAACTTTATTATTATTATTATTTTTTTTTTAAATTTTCATCTCCAGTAAACAGCATTGCATTAATTTATTATATAAAAAATGATATGGTTGCTCCCAGCCTGTGGCGTAGTGATATAATATTGCACTGGTTTGAAATGCGAAGATCACGAGTTCGTTTCTCAGTGGGATGTACGTGGCTTTTTCACTATATGAACGTGCTCTCGTGTTCTCCCACATTGATGTCAGTATGTCACAGGTAAATTTAGAGATGTTTAGGCTTGACAAAGGTCTAATTCATGTCTGTGGCCAGTCCTAACAGTGGTAGCAGTAGCCTACGCTAAGTCAGAGGTATCTCGGGACGACTTATATAAATGCGCCTTATCTCCTTTCTTTCTATTAAATCACACGTTGTTGACTTTATCATGATGTGTGACATAGAAGTATTTTCAAATTACAGATTTGCATTTTAATCAAATTTATTACACATTAAAATTAATACATCGTTTGAACATGACTTAAATAATGCTTGCAAATACAAAATGATAATAATATAGAAATTTATTCAGAGTACAATTTCATCATTCATATGATGGTATTCTATTTAAATGTAAATATACATTTCTGTACTTCGTGATATAATAGTGGAGAAAATTTATGATAAATACAGAGAATTTCAGCGTCTATCGGTATTGACATATATATATATATATTTTTCTGACATTCTCGTACATGTTCTGGAATATGTGAGCTATTTTAAGAATGTGATCTCTTCTTCAAAAATGTATTTTAATGTTTAATTATCATGAAAAATTATTAATTTTTCTTTCAAAAAAAAAATATATATATAATAATAAAAAAAAGTGGGGGGAAATATGGTTGATTAATTCCTTACTTAAAAAACAAATTATAATGAAATGTAGTACAATAATTATTATTTTTTTTTTGCGTGTAATAATATTGCTACCCTTTTTTATATTTCAATCATTCTCTCTCTCTCTCTCTTTCTCTTAAATTGTATCCTATTTCAATGTCAAAAGTAAATAAAAAAATATATTAATGAACATTATAAATCAACAGATCATAAAGAATAATAATAATAATAACGTTTTAAGTGCAATACTCTTATATCAAAAGCTACATATAACCTAACAAAAAAAATCAATAATAATTATTTTAAAATTTGTGTCTAAAAAAAAACAGTAATCCTATCAAAAATGATGCATTTTCATTTTTGTTTCTAAATTATACTATCATTCCAGCAATAAGCGCAGTAACAGGTTCTAAGATTTAAAGAGAATTATTTTTTTATTTATTATTATTATTTTTACATATTATTCTGATTAGGCTTAGCAGTATAAATAAAAATGAAAATTTTGATACATAAAAAGTATGTGACTTATTTAAAAATATCGATATTTTATACTATACTAGTGACGCGTGATAAAACAATTCCATGTCAGTTTTTATCATTTTTCGTAAGAACTTTAAAATATAATGTGCTCCAAAGAATATGAAAAATCCAAATAAAAGACATGAAAAGTTGAACTCATACAGAAAATGTGATTATAGATCATATTTTTTTCTGTCGTAATAATATTTCAAATTAAAGTCAATGAAGTGTTTGTTTTCATTCAATGTCTTCTAATTGCTCTAGGCAGCTATGGCTGATGTATTTATTATTCATTTTTTTCACTAAACCTCAGTGAGGTACTGGCAGTTTTCCAGCTGCATTTAAGCATCTTCCGAAACCCTGTGTGTTGTATGTATACTTGGCAGGTTCATTGGAAATAGGTCGGCCATGGCCTTGCATACATCCCGGCATTCACCATAATAGACTGAAGAAACCGTGGAAACAGTTAGGATGGTCAGCAAGGTTGGACTTGCCTCCCCAAACCTCCAAGCTAGCTCCTTGCCATCGCCAGACTTTCGTAAATGTCTGGACAGTGACTGGGATTGTACCCGCGACCTCTTGCATATGCAAGTCAGACGAGTCAACCACTATACCATGGAATGGAATCAGTTGATTTATGAACCAAATTTATGCTCGAGAATTTTATATAAGTTTACGATATTCTACTATGTATGACGTATGTAATCTTTATTTTAATATTCAATACGACAATGTATTCTCAAATTATCCAAGCACTGTTTGTAAAGGATTTTATTCATAAATAAAATAAAATTTGATATTAATAATAATAAAATTATTGTACTTTTCTTAAAATTATTACACTAATAAAGGAATTAAAAAAAGTAAAATAATTACTTTTATAGATTATTTATTATTATATTATTTATCGCATAATGTTATTTTATTTACACGTTACTACAATTTTGACTTTTTAATTTAAGGATTAATTTAGCTTTCAGTTTTAACTTGAAAGTATATAAGATAAGAGCAAAATTAAATTCTTGTGGATAAGAAGAAGAAGCAATTTTCCATTTATGAAGATTAATTTTGACTTTGAGAGAACATGAAGTAAACTTTTATTAAGTTTGAGAAGCGTTGTTAAACCAAATAATTTTCATCCTATTCGTGTGTATGTATATGTATAGATGAAAAAGCAACATTTTACTGTAAATACTAACATTTTCCTTAGATAATCTAAATGTTTTATATTCGGTCTTTAATATAGGACCCTCACAACGCCTTAATAAAGTTACTTAATTATATTATTTTTACTCGAGTTTAAGTAGAAATGGAGGTTTTTCAAATTTTGGCATTTTAATTACTGATTCGTGTTTATTTTCATTTAAAATAATATTGGGTATTAATTATTATAAATAAAGATAATCCATCATCGGTAACATATTTTTCTTTCACTTCATTTATTATTTTGTAAAATTAAAAGCATAGAAAACATAAAACAACACGTTCTTTTTAATAATTAAACACAAAATGGGATCTACAAAATTGATAATTTTTACCAGAATGTAAATGTGACCCCACAAGAGAGCGTGAAAAAATTGTAAAGTATGCAATTTGCGTGAATATTTCGGTTTATGACATCAGAAACAGGCAAAAATTAGTATGTAAATGTTATGCGGGTTGCATAAATCGAAATTTTCTAATCACTGCTTCGTCGCTACATAGTTGGGTTTTGAGACCAATTAATGTTATTTATGTAAGTCCCATCATGTGTTTGGTGATATAACTGCCAATGTTTTCATGTTGTCTATGCCTTTAAGTTTTAGTTTTTTTAAAAAAATACTACTTTCAGTTTGAAAGAACTCAGATTTTTTTTGTAATTAAAAAAAAATAATAATAATAATAGTGCATAAATTAAGCAATAAAAAGCAAAAGGATATTTAGTTTTATTTAACAATAATGTTGAGCACCATAAAATATCTCATATCAAGTATACATACAAATGCGTAGTTTCTTTCAAATTGTCAAATTGAGCATAAATGCAAAGTTTTCCATTTTCAAATAATATATATATATATATATATATATATATATATATATATATATATATATATATATATATATATATATATATATATATATATATATATATATATAATAAAAAAAAATCCTGAACTATTGCATTGAAAGGTTGTGTGCCTCATTTTGCCTCACAAAAGTTGTTACGTAGCTATTATCAATAAGTATTAGTATTATCATATGTATAATCAGTAATAAGTTAATAACACGTCATTTTTAAAATTTATGAAGGGCGGAATTAAAAAAAAAAAAAAAAAAAAACTTAAACATAACTTGTTGTTTTTATAAGGAGGAAAAAAATTTCAATAAAAAAATATATATATTTTCCAATATGTATTCGTAGTTTGCAAGAAATTAGGTTTAAGAATGTGGAGTAGCTTCAGTCTGATATAGTGGTTAGCTGGAGTATAGACAGTGTTGGAAGTATGTGATGGTCTTTACAAAAGTAAGAGAAGCGAGAAACCAAGCCGACCAAGCCCATAATAAAAATAAAGTAAAAATGCCAAGATCTAATGATATATTTTGTAATATCTCGTAATAAGTAAATAAGAGGAATTAAAATCTTTAAAAAAGTTTTAATTAATGAGAAAGATGAGATTACGATCAGGTGTCAACTTCTGTGAATGCAGTGCAAAGTTTTTATTTATCCTCTCTTTCTCTCTCACTCTCTCTATCTTACTCTGGGTAGATTAGTTAAAAATCAATACTTTTAAGGCACAAAAGTAGAGCTCATGGCACATAGGTAAGATTCAAGCAAGATTCGTTACATATAAACTATAAGAGAAGAAAAACTGATAAAACTTTAGAGCCGTGTCTTTATTACTTTTTTTTTTTTTTTTTTTTTTTTTTTTTTTTTGCAGTGACAGCATTTTTTTTTCTTTCTTACTGAAAGTATTGACAAAACTTTTTTGGTCCATTTCTTATTTTTTTATTATTAAAAGTTTAAATTTGTTTTTCCCTCTTCACACAAATAATCCAGTATTAAGTATTTTTAGTCAAATAACATTGAATAATTTAATGCATCTATAAAATAACAAAAGAAGAATTTTCTCATTTTAGATGAAAAATCTGTATAATTATTTTATATTATTATTATTTTACAAAATGCTTAGAAAATCTATAGATTCTAAAAAAAAAAAGGTTTATCTTCACTCTCGAAAAAAATAAATTACGTAAATTATGCTGCATTGATTAATTGCTATTTTGTAGAAGCACAAATAATGATGCTAAATGAGGAAGGTGAACTGAAAATTTTTTGTTGAGTTTATGATATTTTTGGAAACAAATTTAAAAATTTTTGAGGCACTATTTTTTCTTAGGACGATTGGATCATATGCGAAGTATTTTTAATTAATTTTTGATAATCGGCCTAGAAAGCCTGTGACGTCATCAGTCCACTTTTTTCTTTGCAAATACTAATCGTTAAAGGTTCAGTAACCAGTTTAATGACAGCTCGTCCTCAGGATTTCAAAAAACTGGCTACTGAACCTTCTACGGTCAATACTTTCCGAAATAAATGTCTGATTGATGACGTCACAGGCTTTTTAGGTCGACTTTCAAAAATTAATCAAAAATACTTCCCATGCTCTAATCGTTCTAAAAAAATTACCGCCTCAAAAAATTTTAACGCTCTTTTCAAAAATGTCATAAAAAGTGGGGGTTACAAAAAATGCACCTTCCTCATTATATGTTGAATATCCTAGCTATTTATTATACTTTTTAGTAAATATTGAGCACTTTACAGTAGTGTATATAAATTATGATGCTATGCATAAACGTTGCTGCATTAAACTAGCAAATTCATTACGTATTTAGTAAAAAAAAAAATGTTGTGCGGGTTGCATAAATTGAAATTTTCTGATCACTGCTACGGAGCTACAGGGGTTTTAATATTAAATAAAGTTATTTATGTAAGTCCCATCAAGTGTTTTGTGATATAAATGCTTATGTTTTCTTCTGGTCTATTCCTGTAATCCTGTAAATTGCAATAGGTATATCAATACCTGAAACATGTATTGATATACTACAATGTACAATGTCACCTAATGCAGATCAAATGTCATCATATCTAGTTGAGTCACACCTTGGTTGTAGTATATATATTTTTTTTTTATCTACATCAGTTTTTTTTTTTTTTTTTTTTTTCAGTAATAATTAATAAACATTTTCCGCAGGCTAATGTTTTGCTTAGAAATTTACAGGATTATTGTACCGGCCATTAGTAGTAATTATTTTACGTGTAATAAAATATTGATGGTGTTTTATATTCGTTTTGATGGTGGTGATCAAAAATCAAATACACAAGGAAGAAAAAAAAAAATGAATTTAACATGACACTAATGGGCAAAAAGTTTAATTTCCCTTTCAAATTTCTTACTTTAATTATTTTCATTGAAATTGTACTAAAAAATTACCATACTATGTTAATAAATAAAAAAACACAAAAAATGTCATTTCATAATGATGGACAATTTTTTAATCAACTAAATGCTTTACATATCAAATTTTTTTTTTATTATTTTTTTTTTAAAGCACTTTTACATTTTATAAAAATATCTTGACATTTATAATCCCAACATCTCACAAATTTCATAGTAACAAGAAAACTGAAAAAAACTAAACTTACAAAAGATATTTTAAAAACCATTTATCATTTTTTTTTTCTTTTTAACAACATGGCAAATTTCCTCAGAGAATATAACACATAAAAGAAATCTCGTAATAAAAGAGAGAAAAGAAAAAAAAAGTGTAATTCTCACCTGAGTTCCCACGTCCATATGTACCGAGTAATCAATGTTTCTACCCGAACTGAGTGGACCTGAAACATGAAAAAGAATAAGAGTTACATTATAGTTTATGTTGTATAGAATGTTATTGACATTTCTCTAGTGACTTATGTGTGCTATATATTAAAGTTAAATCTACCCTACTCATTGTTGGAAAGGGGAAAAAAACTTATATAACGGTACAGTGAATTTCTAAAGTTTATTTGAGTTTTGTAGTATACGTACAGTTTACGGACTTAGAAAAAAAAAATCGAAACCTGAATAATGTGAAACCGCTTTGATAATTTGTATGCTTCTAGAGAAAAGTTAATTGATGCTGCATTGCGAGTTAAAGAGCTTTTTGAAAACTAAAATGTACGTACGTTTGCATGCTTTTTTATGAGTTTTTTTTTCATTGTTGTAATAATATATTAATCATTTTAGGGGCAAAGCGGAATAGGAATAAAAATTGTTGCCATTTTATAAAATACAGTGATATTAAATGAGCAAAAAAAGTAAAAACGAGGAAGAAACAAAAACGAACAATTGATCAGCTTTTTTTGGGGGGGGGGGGGGGGGTACTGTTATTTCTAACCTTTTCAAAATTCTTAAATCTAAATAATCGAATGTTGTAATGCATTTTTGTTATCTGATGGTCAAGTATTCTGACACCTTTATTATTAGTAAATGGTACACTTGAATTTTAAATGAAATTAAAATTATTTATATCTTCAATAAAAAAAAGGACATTAAAAACATAGGGAGCATGAAAACATTTGAATTACAAATCGTTTTAATCACAATCCTTAATTAAAAAGTAATAGTTTGCTATTTACAACTCATTAGTGACAGTTATACGTAGCTTTGATTAATAAAAAGTGCAGCCTCTATTTTTTTTAAACATAAAAAAAAAATGCATGAAGCATGATAAAACATTCAAAGAGAATTAAACAACAGTGTCATTTATCATTTATGAAATTGTTTAAAATTGAATTTGATTCTTTTAAAAACATATAGTATATTTTTCTATGCCTCTCTCTCTCTCTCTCTCTCTCTCTCTCTCTCTCTCTCTCTCTCTCTCTCTCTCTGTTTTATACTACAAAGGTATAAAGTTAAAACTTTAGCAAAGTTCAGCTAGAGTTAATTTGATAAAGAAGTGTTAGAACAATTAATCATGTAGTTTGGAGTGGTAGTAAAAACCACAGCCCGTACTATACTGTGTATATAGTTTGTTTTATCAAACAAAATGACTAAGAGCGAAATTTTTGTTAACTATATTTGTATATTGTATGTTCAGCAAAAAAAAAAAACAAAAAAAAAAACACATACATACTATGATTGAAGTAAATTAATGTTATTTAAAAACTAAATAATTTAGTACACAACTTTTTAAATATTGTAGTCTAAACATATATGCGGTTATTGTACTTTTTTTTTTTAATTCATTACTTTCTTTTTATTTTAGCGTTGTACTGTCGTAGTTTGCGTGAAAAAAAAAATAAATATATATATATATATTATATATATATATATATATATATATATATATATATATATATATATATATATATATATATATATATATAATTATACTGATCTGCCTATACTCCTATTCCTTTAACTGTATACCACATACCAACTTCCGGTTTCCTATTAAACTCAGATAAAGCCCTACATTATACATATTTAAATGAGAGTTTTTAAATAAATATGGCTATATTATTATTAGGAATCATCAAACTATAGCTTTGTCAATTGTTATTTTTTCTACAGTGATTTTAGAAAGAATCAATTCTATTAGGCATAATCTTAATAAACAATTTAAGGGTCTATGCATTCATGTTAAAGTCAACGCCATGTTGGATAACTCAATAACATAAGTGGCATCGAAAAATAACTCATTTTACCAGTTTAAAAACACTAAGCAATATTTTTGAGAGCATTAATGCTGTAAATATGTTGAATTAGTATCTCAAGTATTTGAGAAAAATAACAATAATAAAAAATTAACTGATTTTCCAAAGAAAATTGTGTAAAATGAAGTTTATCCTATGCTCAACAATGTTATTCAATACTGCAGTATGGCCTTCAAGCGCATTAAATATGACGTCATCCGCATACACCCTATACAATTATTATTATTTTTGCTTGCCATATGGCCATATTGCCGCTTTGCCCAGTCCCAGTCAAGACATTGTCTTATCGACAGGTTAGGACTTTACAACTAAAGGAAAAGCACACACGGGCCGGCCACGGCTAAAGTACTGTACACAGCCTGGTATTCAATAGACAGCCTAGAGAAACCGTGGAAACCTAGCATTTATAGTCTTTTTAACAAAACTTTTCATTTCACACATGTGAAGTGTAATCTAATTTTTCTACTCAGTGTAGAATATGGTGAGTAATGATTTTTTTTTTTTAAATAATAAATAGTTTTTTTTTAATTTTTATTACTTTGTTAATTATTTATAAACTTGAAATTAAAAGCAATATATATATATATTTTATTTAAACTAAAAAATATGTACAATTTAACAGTTAATACTATCATATGTAGAAAAAAAAAATATTATAACTAACAATATAGTCAAGGTTTATATAAACCTTGCAATATATAGTATTATTCAAATTTTAATTTGTGAATATAGACCCCTTTCACATCCTTGCGCTTTGTCGCCATGTTTGTGGTGCCTAATGCATTGTCCAGCATAGGGGAAACATCATTTCTCCTAATTTTTCACTTAAAAAGAGTTTATTTTAACTGAACAAAATTTTCTCATATTCTTCGAGCTTATTAGAAGCTCGAAATAAGTCTTTGATTGAGCTTTGAAGCTTCTTTTGCTATTAAAAAAAATAAAAATGACGTTTTTCCTATGCTGGCCTGTGTATTCCTAACCAGCAAAATGGCGGCTCTTAAATATGAGTGCAACCGGTCTATAAAGTAAGTAAAAAAAAAAAAAAAAAAATAAAACAGCTTTAATAACAAACTTAACTTTAGTCTTGTATATTATAACATAACATTATATTAGGTCATTTAGTAAAAATCACGTTTTCAAATTAAGATGTTTCTCTGCTAAAAGTAAAATTAAATTAATAAAGGTTGGATACAAACTTTATACCTGACTATAATATATAAGAACAATGTAATATCACGTCGTACTTCTGTTATCGATTTAAAAGTTTATATTTCATTATACATAGTTAAGATTTATATAATATACAATAATGCAAATAATTAATATCTTACTTAAAATTATTAACTTAATAATAAAATTTAATTTAAATATAAAAATAATGATAGTTTTATATATTTTTTTAAATAATAATTCAAAATATTTTTTTAAATTCTAAAACAACTTACAATGCATTAGAATAATTGTATTTCATCAATTGCACGTTATATACATGTTCACATTTAGTTGTTTGGTGAATTTAAATAATTTGGTACGAATTAAAATTGTAAATTAAAGCACCTATCTATTTGAAAGACAATGCTGTAGAAGAGGATCTATTAAAGGATAGTCAAACTATTATAAATATATATCGTATTTTAGTTTGCAAGCCATCGTAAGATAAGAGAATTGAGGATTACAGGTATTTTATCAACACTAAAGTAACGTTATTTATTCTTTGATACGTGATAAAGACAATGCCATATAAAGAACAAGATAAATTTTCTCTTATCATCAATATGTAATGGAGAAATAATAACTTAATGTCACGATTTGATCAACTGTAATGAAAAAATATAAATATAATTCGTATGACAAGGGGTAGTACAGTCTCCTATGAAAAGTAAACAATGAAATGCCTAAAAAATATTATTATTATTATTTATTAATAGTTTTATTGGGGTGATTAAAAGTTCTTATAACTATTAGCATACAAAAAAACATAAAAGGGCATATCATTTAAATCTTTCCAACCTCTAGTGCTGTGAAAAAAATATCCGGATTTTGAAATCAAATAACAAAAATATCCGTTATCCGAATTTATATCATGATCACGTTACGGATAATAAGGTACAGATCACAGAAATCCTATACCATAATAAATCGGGATTGTTGGGTGAATACTTACTTCACTGAGTTCACACGATTTTGTAGCTCCCCCCCCCCCTCCTCTGGAAAGTGACTATTTTTGTTTAATTTCGTTAATATTATGATCTGGATTTTGTTTATTCATTTGTAATCCGGATAATGCAGATCTGGATAAAATTATTTTTACTAAATTCGGATTTCTCGATCCGAATTTGAAAATGATCCAGATGTTTTAGAGTAAAGTAATTATCGCAAAAAACGCTGAAAACGTGATCTAGCATAGTTAGAAGCTAGTAATTCACAAGACTCGAAGCTTTTCCTGTGTGTCTTACTGATAAGTAGCGATAAACTTTTGTATATATTTATAAATTATTATTTTTGACAGTTTTGAATAAATATATGAACAGAAGCCAAATTAAGACAGTGTTACTTTAATGTAATTATCAAAGTTAACATTTAATAATTAGTTTTATAACTATATCAATTAAAGCTAATTAAATTATTATATGCTAAAATATATTATAAATTTAAGTTTCCATGAAACTATTCTGTTGTTAAAGATAATATATTAAATTAATGTGTTATACACACAAAGTTACTTTTCCATTATCTATTGCATAAAACTTAATTTAGCATGAAAAATTAATAAATTTCAAACCACAAATCATAATTTTGTATAACTAGATTCTCTTAACGTTTACATAATACTGTGAGTTTACTTTGGCACGGTTTTAGAAAGTCCTTTCAACATAAGATAAGGTTTTTATTACATAAATTCTGATTGTTCTTTATGTTTCGTTATTTCCATAAAATATTTTCAAATTTAAAATTTTTTTTCAGATCTACTATTGTAAGAGAAATTTCAAATGTAGATATTATGCAAGCTTTATATAGACATGCAATAAAACTATATAGCATTATAGCATTGGTAAAAGATTTTTTTTATAGCGTATTGCTAAAAACTTCATAAAAAAAAAAAAAGAAAAAAAAAATTACTGCTGCTCTGACAATAATTTGAAAAAATTGAATAAAATCATAAAAAATGAAACTCTTGGAAAGTGTTGAAAATAAATGGAACCTAATATAGTAATATAACTGCATAAGATGATTCTTTCATCACATACACACCAACTTTTATTATTAACCTCTAGCTATTATTATTATTAACCTTTTTTTTTTATTATTAATTGCTTGTTCGTTTTACAGGGAAAGAATAAATTACGTAATTTATGCTGCATTTATGTCATTTTGCACTATTTATGCTAAATTACAACAACATAAATAATTATGTTAAAAAACATAAAATTTATGCTTTGTAACATATTTACTATGCAGTGTAGCATAAATTATGATGTATTGAACGAATTGTGCAACAAAAGTTGCTAACATAGTAATTAAAACGTATTTATTTTGTTAGTTATTAATGTTATTATGCAGGAGCTATAAGGATATTAAGCATGGTCTCAAAAAATATTATAAGATATGGAAAAATTGTTTCCTTTTTTTTTTTTTACAAATCTAAAGCAGAAAATTTATATTTAAAATAATATGCAGATTATAAATAATGTTTTAAAAATCAAAATAATAAGCCAAAATGTTATACCATGCTTTGTAAAAAAGCTTTAAAAAAAAAAAAAAAAAAAAAAAGTTTTTAAAAACATGCTTAAGGCATCATTTATATTATACATTAAAAATATAGCTTACGTAGAGTTTAGTTATTGTTATTATATGTATGTACGTTTATATATACTATACATTATGTACTATTATACAAACCATTGTATGTGTATGAAAATGGTACAAAAGTACTTGTGTTTCATGTATACTAACACAACATACTCTCTCTCTCTCTCTCTCTCTCTCTCTCTCTCTCTCTCTCTCTCTCTCTCTCTCTCTCTCTCTCTCAAAATGATCCACTTTATTCAAGTACACATTATACAAAAACTTTTTTTTAAAGCTTAGTTTTTCAACTTTTGACTTTTTGTATAAAAAAAAACAATATTGATTTTTTTTTTTCTTCGTATTAATATTCCAGAGGAAAAGAAAAATGAAACAAAATAAAAGGGGAGTAAAAATTAGTATTCTCTTAGGAAAAAATAAAATAAAACATCATTATAATAAGTTTCCTGACTGACAAAAACATACAAAAATAAATTTTATTCTTTTGATATTTTCTCAATAGATCTCTATATTATTTCCTTTTCACTGAGTCGGAAATTACAATTTCCTTTTTTTATACATAAAATTTAACTTATATTTGGAAATGATTTTGTTTTATCTTTTTAAACGGATTAATATCCTTGATATTAAATCGTGTAGTTTTAAGAGTAATTATGCTTGACACAATAAAGCGTATTTTTGTTACGTCAAATGTATTTGGATATTTGGTTTTGATGTGGTTTTTGTTTGTATATTGATATTTTAACATTTCAAATACAGATATTCGGTATTATTTATGTATTAATTAAACAATCATTTAAAGAGCCAATAAAATTTATAATGATGCTATAGGATATTGCGTCAAATTGTTTCAATAGTTTTTAAAGTAAATTTTCAAATGTTTCAAAGAAAAAGTTTAGAAATGCAAATTTCAAGGTAGATTTTTATAGTTTAGTAACTAATAAAAACTAGGATTGTATATCTTAAAGGCGAATATCTTAAACCTTCCACATAAAAATTGCCTAATATTCTAACAGATATCAACGTTGATTTGGCCGGAATCATTGATTTCTATAATTAATTTCCATTCACAAAATGTCAAATGCGAGTTTATGGCGTCACAGCTCACCTATATGGTCCACGCGCGCGGAAACAAATAAGCAAGCTGTTCCGTTAAAAACCCGCATCTCATATTTCCTAAATTGAAAAAAATAATAATAATAAAAAATAAATAAATAAATGACCAAATTAACGTTAATATTTAGGTATATTAGGATATTTAGGATATTAGCATATTAGGCAAGTTTTTTGTTCAAGACGCCTTTAATGAAGATAATTAGAAATCAGTATTTTTTAATATAAAATTCATTCAAAGTTCAACTTTTTCTATTTATATATTATATTTTTTTTCTTTTTATAATCATAAGTCTGAAGCAAAATACGTAATATGAAAATCTAATAAATTTTTTATTAAATTTTGCTTCGTATTCTTTAAAAACAGTAATAATATGGAAAATATCATTCTAAAAGGAAAAAAAAAAGCATTAAAGCTATTTAAAAATGGAGAAAGCTACAGGAAAAATGTATAAAAGTTAATGATTATTATCGTATAAAACTGGGAGAGAAAAAAGAAAAAAAAAATACTACATTAAATTTTACTATTATACTAATATAGCTAAATATTTAAACCACTATTAATACATGACTTTCAAATAACATTTTTCATTGTTTAATAATCTCATCCTATGTGATGGGAAAAAAAAAAAAAAAAAAAAAAAAAAAAAAAAAAAAAAAAAAAAAAAAAAGTTTGATAGTAGCGTGTATTAAAGTAATACCCTTAATACAGTACCTAGTTTTTACGTTAATTTCATTTACTATTCGCTATTTTAAACACCAAAACTTATCGAAAAATAACAGTAAATTGAAAGTTAAGCTTGTTGAGTATTATTTTACCATATTATCATAAAATTTAATGTCTTTCTCACTGTGTATTATTATAAAAATAAATTTGCATTATATTGTATATATATTTTTCTATTACAGTATATAACTATTATCAAAACGTGTATACTAAAAACCAGTAATTCTAATCTACATTGTTCAAACCAAAACGCCAAAAACATTCAGAGATGTATATATGTATACAATTATTGTATTATTTAGTTATCAAAACCACAAAGCTGGAAACATTATTGATCTCGACCACGAGTAAAATGTCAAATTTTATACAATAAAATATGGTATACTATATACATTCTGTGAAACACATACTGTACAATGCTTTTTTCTTTTTTTTTTTATACTGTTACTCTATATGCATAGTTATATGTATTATACTTTTGATGTATTAAATAGAGACCATTGAAATAACTTTTTTAGTCAATCAAAATATAATTTCAAATTGTTAAAATGTCATGTATATATATAGTAAACAATGTTATGTGTGTGTATGAATTTTTAATTTAAAGGAATAGACCAGAGAAAAACATAAGCATTTATATCACATAACACTTGATGGGATTTACATAAATAACATTAGTTTGTCTCAAAATAGCCCCGTAGCAATGATCAGAAAATTCAATTTATGCAACCCGCACAACATTTTCATACTAATTTTTGTATGTTTCTGACGTCATAAACATGAGTTTTCACGCAAATTGCATACTTTACAGTATTTTCACGCTCTCTTGTGGGTATTAACATTCTGGTAAAAATTGTCATCAGTTTTGAAGATGCCATTATTTGGTGTTTATTCATTAAAAAGCACATGCTGTTTTATGTGGTCTATGACTTTAATATGTTTGGTTTATGTTAGGGTCTGTTGAAACACTTCATTATTTTTAATGTACACTATAATTATACGCAGTAAAATAGTATTAAGGGTGTATGCGCATGATGTCATGTATTGAATGAGCATCGACGCCATACTGGAGAAATAATTAATATTTCTCAGCATAGAACAAACGTTTTTTTTTTTTTTTTTTTTTTTTTTTTTTTTTTTTTTTTTACTTTTGATATATTTGAAAACCTAATTGAATCTTTTAACAGAATCAATGCTCTAAAAAATATTGCTATATGTATTTTTAAACTGGCAAATGTGTCATTTTTTCCATACCGGTCCATGTTATTAATTGCTCACATATGGCGTCGACTTTTATATGAATGCAACCACCCTATAGAAGTTATTAGTCTATATCTGAGAAATAGAACAGTCATGAATTATAAAATTAACGTGTAAGTAAAGACGAAATGTTACTTAAAAGCTTAGTTCATACATGCAAAGACGATCAAATATTTAAATTCTTCTTCTTTGAAGATAATATGTAAATGGAAATATTTAAATTTTAGCGTCTACTGTTATAGCAAATTAAAAACCAATGATTTAAAAAAAATCAATAGATCAAATAGTATTAGAAGATTACTGTGTTTGGTTTTGCTGGATATAACTTGCATAGACACGAAGAATGTGAAATTAAAACTCCTCACGTATACATAATTGCGGCTCGCCATGTACCCCTTCTACCTTAAAATTGTTTGTGATCAAATTTATTGAAAATATTGGACTGTATAAACACACAGTGAGGAAGACCAAAAATATTTTTAAGGGCAATTTTATTGAATATTGTAAAGAGGACATTGTCCTGAATCGATTGATTTGTAAATTTTTGAGTTCTTGGAGTATTTTTATTATGTAAATTTTGGAAATAGAAAAATTACGTCAAGCAACGTGATTTTGCGATTTTCAAAAAGAACTTAATGAACTCAAAAACTGGAAAATTCTCATATCTATCAATTCAGGACAATACCACCAAATTTTATTTAATTTTCTTCATTCTTTTAAAACTTTTATATTTACTGGAACAAAATACAAGGTTTAACAATTCCAAATATAATCATTGATATATTAGCCCTTATTAAATAACGAAATCTACTTTCATATTCATGGTATGATAACACTAAAGCCATGCCATGATGTAAAAGATCCCAGTACTATGGATGCATACCGACCTTACCGGCCAAGCGTTCTACTTTACATGTACTATATTATATTTTAATATTTAATGTTTTAATATAAAAATAAATACTAGTTTTATACATATTTTTAATAATTTATAATTTTAAACTTTTTAATTATAATTTACACAGTCTTTACTTAGTATATAAATATGTAATTTAAAATTTAATTACAATTTTAAATGTTAAACATTATAATTTTTATCATAACAAAAATAAAATATAATTTAAAAGTAATTTATTTTGATATTCTCTTGTATATTTCTATGTGTATGCCTGTTTTCATTACTATGCGATATTACTTTCGAGTTTTCAATGACATAGTTTCTTTTTATTCGTTTGTTCAATTTTTTTTATTTTTAAAGTTAGGACGCAGCTAAATGTAATTGATTTATTTGAATATTTTTAGTGCATGATAAAGAATGAACGTGTTAAACTGAAATGGAACTTATTGGTTTAGCGCACGGGGAAAGTTAAAGGTCCTCGAAATTAACATTACGCTTATGAGGAAAAACACGTCTTAAAAAAATAAAATAATAATAATAAAAAAGAAAAAAAAATGATAATACTACTTCACCGTTTCCGGGGGTATTTAAATGAGGAACTTTACACATACTTTGACATGGTTTAAGACATAGAAATTTTTTTGATTTTTTTAAGCCGATAACCTCCATTTATGAAATATTAAATAAAAATAATGATAAAAATTTATTTTCTTTGATATTAAATTTATTAATACTGCTGTAAAAAAATATTTTTCTTTCTGAACTAACGTCCCAGGATATGCAGCGTTTAATGATCTATACAATCCAATAAAAATAGTTTATTCAATCTATATAACAAAATATAAACCGTATGCAAAGTGAAACTCTAATATGTTTTTCATTTTCAAAAATATTCAAATGTGTGTAACTTTACCAAATATTATCATTCCGTAAGAAAATATTGTAACTATGGAATTTCAATGTTACTGAAGTGAGCTATAGGGCATCCATGTTAAAGTCAACGTCATGTTGGATAACTCAATAACATGCACTGCATGGGAAAATGACTCATTTTGCTGGTTTAACAATAATAAACAATATTTTTTAAAGTATTTATGCTGTTAATAGGTTAAACTAGTATCTCAAAAGTATATGTAAGAAAAATAAGAATAACAAATAAGCCAAATTCTCAGAGGAAATAACCAAAAAAGAAGTTTATCTTACGCTGAGCAATGTTATTCATTACTCCAGTATGACGTTCAAGTGCATTAAATATGACGTCATCGGCATACAACCCATATTTTGTTTTGGATAATAAATAAATATAGATTAAAAAAAGTTTAAATAATTTTTTCCACGAGAGAGATGGAAAACTATGATAAAATGTTATTAAATTTCAAGTGATATCGATAAAATATGATAAAATTAATTTAAATTTCCTAATAAAGTAAAATATTGTATCAAAAGTATATACCATCAGATTTTTTTTTTGTATATGTTCTTGCATTTTCCCCAAAAACAAAACAAGAAATAAAATCTCATTACCATCTACAAACATTACATTTAAAATTTATATAATAACCAAATATTTAAACGAATTACAATTTCAAATGTTAAGAAAAGAAATTACAATTTCATTATAATATGACTAAAAATAGTTTGTATTATAATTTTGTATAATAATAATAATAATCTAGAATTTTCTCTTTGCTTTTCTATCTCTGCAGCTTTATTTTACTTCATTAAAACGGATTTTTAACTTTTTCTCTTTTTACACACAAAAGTTATACAAATTATACAGAAAATTTTAATCAGCTTTAATATATTTTTAATTTAAAATCTTTATTAATGTATAATATTGTTATACTATCATATATTTTTTTTTTCATATAAAATTATATAATTTATAAACATACTAAAAATATATATTTTTTAATTTTATTATTATTTGTAATTTTTATTATTTATTAATTATTTTATTTTGTTACATTGTGTTAAAAGTTAAATATATTTTTAAATTATAATAATTATAAATATTTACAATTTACCTAGAAATTAAAATTAGAAAATGTATGTTTGGGTCTCTGTCACTAAATGTGGGAAAATACTTTACAAGTGATGATGATGAAGTTTGAGATAATTATGAAGCAGTTACGAAGGTTGTTAAAATGAAAATCTAGAAACAAATGTCTGATAATCATACTGAATGCACAACGACGCTATACTGAAGCTAGAGATAACATTATAACATTGCTAAGCATATGACAAAAGTGATTAATATTAGGTTTTTTTTTAACAATTAACTTTTCTCGCATACTTGAAAACGTAATTCACACTGTTAACAGCAAGAACAATGGTTTTGAGGCTGACTATAAGCGATTTCGGTCACATCCGCTTCCGTTTCTCCTTACTACGCATGCGCAGTAAGTCGAAACGGAAGAGGATGTGAGTGAAATAGCTTATGCTTATAGTTAGCTTCAAAACAGTTCCATGCTCTCAAAAATATTGCAAAGTATTTTTAAATGGGCAAAATATACATCTATAAAAAATATATTATATGTTTTATGCAGATATACAAAATATCTTTACTGTGATGATTGATGAAATATTAACTGCATGTTATATTAAAACAATATTAAGACCGGATTTTTTGGTGAAAATCACAATTACGCCTGCAAGTTTCATAGCTAGGCTTTTTGCTTCACAATATACTGTGTGATTATAAAAAATTGGTACTTCACTGCTAGAAGTTTAGAAATAATATTTATGTCAACTGACAGTAGGTTGTGATGCAGGTAAATAACTTACTATTTTTGCAGGCGCTGCCATCAGTTTCACCTAAAAATATGGTCTCTAAATAAATATATATATATATATATATATATATATATATATATATATATATATATATATATATTATATATTATATATATATATTATATATATATATATATATATATATATATATATATATATATATATATATATATATATATATATATATATATATATATATATATATATATATATATATATATATATATATATATATATATATATATATATATATATATATATATATATATATATATATATATATATATAAAATCATTATTAATCTCAAAATTGAATATTTGTAACAAAAATATTAATTGATGTAATTAAATAATATTATTAGTAATGGTAATTACTAATTATTAATTAATTTATTAAATACAAGAATATCATTATCCACAACCGACAGCACAAATTGTTAAATTGTTTTATTCAAAGTATATTAATATAAAACGTATACGCGAGTTAATTAAATATAAAACATTATTTTTAGTGTACAAATGTGGTTATTTCAGTTTCCCGGGTTGAGGCGGAAATTCACCCATCAGTTTTACTTTAATGTTATAATTTTCAACGAGCACTTATACAATGTTATCAAATATAATATCTCTCTCCCTGCTTTTATAATATAAATTTAAATACACTCAAAAAGTATGTATATAATAATAATTATACGTGTATACAATATACCTAGCAAGCATTGTTTAATTTTATAGAATAGAATATTTCCGGTAAATTTTAGTAAATTTTCAAATATTTGCTTTATTAAACAATATTATCATGATGAAAATTGTTTTATTATACAAAAACGGAAATAAGACATTTCAGTCGTTTTGCGTAATGCAATTTATATTGATTCTCTACTAACAAAGTTGTATTAGAGAATACATTATCTATAGACGTCATCGTTAATTATACATTGATGTTTACTCTTTTAACATTGACCACTGATGTTTACCTCATAAATACCGGAAGCGGAAACCACGTGATTGTAAAAAGTGGGAGTAAACTCGGCTGACAAGATAATTTCAAATTTAACTTTAAAATATATTTCACAAATGGCACCAGTTTAATTCCAGTTTTTACAACCACGAGCTAGTGGTCCTTTAGTAGTCCTAGCTACACAGGTCTGGTATTAGGAGCCCAGAGCGGAGTGTGGTGTTCCGGTGTTCGTGTAAAAGAGTAGAGTCTGTGGTCTGGTAAGCCACAGATCATTGTGAATCCTCTTATTAGTAAGGATTCGTCCTGGCCTTATTATTATGGCGTCATGATATTATGTATGTATTTATGTATATTATACCGAGATCTGGTGACAGTTTTGATGCACTACTAGGATAGGAGCTTCACCCGTATTTATCATTCTTATAACAGACACTTAATGTATTTAAATTTAAATCGTAGTGGATTCCTTGGTCATTATTTTTAACCTTCTGATTGTTTTTGCAAAAACTAATTTTCAGTGCATGAAAAGTGCTTTTGTAATGATAATGATAATAATAATGGAGCGGTGTAAATTTGCTGTAGAAAATAATTAGCTTCTTCAAGTTTTTTTTTTTTTTTTTTTATTCAACTTTTTTTTTATTTAACTTTTTTAGACATTTTCTCTCATTATCTTTTGTACAATTATATTTAATTTTTTAATTAAAATTTATTTAAAAAAGCAACCTAATTAATGGATTTTACCATAGAACAATTTTTTATTACCATATTCTTATTAGCTTAATTATTATATTATAATTATTAAAACAAGTAAATGTGAATCTACTATGCTTTATTTTAAATTTTCTGTACTCGGTGCAGTAGTTAAAAATAAAATGTTTCCACGAAATAGTATAGGAATGCTTATCACTAATTCACGGTAACAATGAAAGGCAGGCGCATTACTCCAGTTACATACATTGTTCTGCAAACTCCAAATTTTCAAATAACCACAGAATAACACATAAGTAAAATTCACGCATTACACTAGAATTAATTAATTAAGTTTAATTTTGTTTTTAATTTTTGCAATACTGTATATCAAATATTATACATTTTCACTTGTTCTCTGCGGTTGTAATACATTGTCTACATAGGAAATATCACATTGTTTTGACATTTATTTCAAAACTAATGAAATTCTTCGTCAAAGCTCAAACAGATAAATTACAATCTGGAAATTATTCGCTTTAAAATAATTTTTTTTTTTTTTTTTTTTTTTACAATACTGTCTTATGTATTTAATTTCGTTAGTATGATTTAAATGTGAGTTACACAATGGTCTGTATATATACACGAATAAAGTATTTAATTTCCAAGTAAAAAATAAATATATTAGACCTTTTTTTTTATCATCATTGATTATCATTTCATTTAATTCAATATGCAAATACTAAACTGAAATTTAAAAAAAAATGTTTAAAAATAAAAATACAGAGAAAAATAACTACAACAATTCCCATTAGTATGTATATATTATGGATTTCAATATCATGTGTTTAAAAATTGAAAAATTATTTTGATGATAAAAATTTATGCTTTTTTTTTTTAATATATGATATATGTAGCAATTAAAAAATGTGAAGTGTGAAAAACGTTCACAATTTTCAACTCTCAGCAATTGAATGAAGATATAAAATACAAAAGAAAAGAGGTGGAGAGAGTAGAGAAAGAGAGAGAGAGAGAGAGAGAGAGAGAGAGAGAGAGAGATTACGTGAGTAAAAGAGAAGAAGTGTGAGTGACCCTTTGGTTTTTTTCATATTATTGATTGGACTATACAGAACAGACCGAGAACGTGCCAACAAAAGAGGTCACAGTACACAAGGATATTTTATATACCATCAGAACCATCACGTCGTCGTGTTTCATATTTACTAAAGAGAGTGAGAGAGAGAGAGAGAAATGTAATATCAATTAACACCCGCAGGAAAGGTTTTAGTTTGGTGACACGTACTATATTACGACGTTTTACAAATATTTCAATCTCTATCAGAAATCAGAATACATTGATGAAATTCTGGGGAAAATATAGATTTTTGTATAAAATTTAGAAGGGAAATAAATGGAGGTGGTAATAACCCATCTTTTACTTACAGCACACGGAAAGCATAAATTTAATAAATTATTCAGATACATATCAATAACTCTTTAGTACTAAACAATAACTCTCTTGCAAAAAGTTTAAAGAGTAACTCGTTAGTACAAACGTAAATTCTTTAGCGGTAAATAGTCAACTATTTAGATTCTAAAAAGTTTAGTTTGTATCTAAAGAATTTATTATGAAAAAAGTCTAAATAGTAACTCTTTAGATAATTTTTTCCGTGCAGCTGTTGCTTGCATTATAGTTTCAAAATTTTGAACATGAAACGTAATTAAAAATTAATATTTTACTAATAAATGCCTATATGAAGATTAAATAAAACCATGATTTAAAATTTTTTTTTAGGAAAGAGAGAGAGAGAGAGAGAGAGAAAGAGAGACCCGTTGCAATTTGCAATGTACTGTGTATATAAAACACCCGGCTTATTGGAACCACGTAGCCACTTTGTGTATAATCATGTAGTATTTGAGTCGTAATAATTACAAAATTTAATGCTCGATATCGGTGATGACGTGTAATCAACCAAACGCTTATAAAAAAAAAATAAAAAAATAAAAAGGCATAGAATACCTTAACAAAAAAACTTGTCTTTTGTATTCTAACATATCTGAAAATCAACGTTGATTTGGCTGGAGTCATTGATTTCGAATTTATTTTTCATTCACAAAATATCAAGTGCAGTTTTATGACGTCACAGCTCACTGATCCACGTTCGTGAAAGCAAGCGAGCTGTGACGTCATAAAACCGCATCTGTCATTTCATGAATGGAAAATAAATTAGAAATCAATGATTCCGGCCGGATTGACGTTGATATTTAGTTTTGTTTTAGGATAATAGACAAGTTTTTTTGTTCAAAGTATTCTACGCCTTTAAAAATTATAATAATTTTTCAACAACCGGGAAAGGCTTTCATTTATTTATTTTATTATTCCGATTGTGTATTACTTTTTTTTTTTTTTTTTTTTTTTTTTTATATCAAAGTTTCTACCTTGAATAATTTTGTCCAATTGTCATACAAATATACCATTATTAAATATTTAAAATATTGACAATAATTTATAACAAATTCTAAAAATTGACACAATGTTAGATGTAATAATTATCACGTTGACAGTATATCAATAAATGTCAATTTTATTTTCATATAGTTAAATTTGTTAAATTATTGAACATATTTTAAAATTTAAATTGAATTATCTGATATTAAATAAAATATATATTATATGAATTCATTTATAGTATTTTGTTAGTTATTTAAATACGTAAATAACTTTTAAATCTCGTATAAAAAATAAATACTTATTCAAACAGTTTTATTATTTTTTATTTTTAACAAATACAATTTTTGCATTTTTTAAAAGTATTTTTAAGTTCATTGCTAATTTGTTTTAAAATAAAGCTAGTATTTTGTTAACATTTATTAACAAAGTTATTAATATAATATTTTATTATAGTTTTATAAGTGATAGTTTGAGTTTGAGTAATCCGCTAATTGAAGAAATGAAATTAGAATGAAAGACAAATTTTAAAATTTATAGGAATTAAATGATTAAACTGTAACTACTGTAAGCTAGTAGGTTTCATGTTCATATATCTGAATCTCACAAATGGAACGATCACGAAATATCATACTAATAAAAAGGTTGTTATCATTCATGTTGAAGTCGACGTCATAAGTGAGCGCTATATATAACATGGGCCAATATAGGAAAATGGCATATTTTGTCAGTTTTAAAATACTTCGCAATTTTTTTGATGCTGTTAACAGGTTGAATTAGTTTTTAAGTATGCCAAAAAATAATAATAATAACCCCCCAAAAAAGTGAATTTTGCAAAGAAAATAGCCAAAAACAACGTTTGTCCTATACTGAACAATGTTATTCATTACTCAAGAAGAGCATCGAAAAGCACTCAGAATGACGTCATACGCACACACTATTTGAAGTAAATATGAAATGTTACTTAAAGTATTTACTGTGAAACATGCTAACACTATCAAATTTATTTAAGTTATTCCACGTTTAAGATAACATGAGCTCGTTCTGTAAAGTAAAGTTAATCTCAATAACAGTGATTGGCTGACCAACAAAATAAGACACATTCATTGGTTAATCCTTTTTTTTTTTTTTTTTTTTTTTTTTGAGCCGATAAAAGTGAGTCGCATGTTGAGATGGGAATTTTTTTGGGGGGAAGTTTCTTTCATTCTTATCAAATTCAAAGTTTTAAAAGACGAAATAACAATGATCGACCATATGTATAAACGTAGTAAACAGGTAACGTCGTCATAATCATATGTTTGTAACAAAGGAACATTTTCAAACATTTTCAATATTTGTGTATAGAACGAGCTATAATATATAAATGTGAAATTTCAAAAAATAAATACCATCTTTTAAGTTAAACTTTTTGAAATGGCAAACAAAACATAGATTATAGTTGAATAATACATATTAGAAGATCGGATAAACTGATGTCAGAGCGTTATGCTACACTTATCCAAACTATAATATGAGCTCGTCTCTATCGCATCAAAATGTACCAAGTAAAAATCATTTCGAGCGATGAGTCATACGTTGCAACTACTTAGGGTTTACAGCGTCAGGGAACGCTTGACGCACTCGTGATAATTGTACTTGAACCTTTTTGACGTGGTTGAGACAATACATTGCTTTTACACCTTGTTATCCAAATTTTATTTTAAAATGTAAATGGAATTAACTAATAACAAAAATTCAGTTTTTGTAGTAAAATATTTGTTTTGATTCTCATTAAGGAAAAGTCAACGCTATGGGCGAGCACAAAATAACATGGGCTGGTATAGGAAAATGATACATTTTAAAAATACTTAGCAATATTTTTTAGAGCAAGGATGCTTTTAACAGTTTGAATTAGGTTTTAAAGATTGCATAAAAATAATATTTATATATATAAAAAAAACTAATAATAACGTAATACTAATAACTAATTTTCCAAAGAAAACATCCAAAAACTACGTTTATCCTACGCTGAACAATGTTATTCATTGCTCCAGTATGGCGTCAAAGCGCATGTAGTATGATGCCACACGGATACACCCTAAAAAGTTCGTATCTTGTAATTTATCAATAGTTTTTTTTTTTTTTTTTTTTTATTTTTAGTATAGGATCTTTTTAGTAAAAAAGATTATGGAAAATTGCTGTAAGGGTTAAATTTTTATTTGTGATGTATTGTTTCAATTTTAGTAATATATTTTATAGCATCAATTTATTTTATTGTAAATCAATAAAATAAATTGAAAAACACTTGACATTTTATGTAGATCCCATTTTTTTTTTCTTCTTCACTCTTGTCTTTTGTTATTCAATTTTACTATCCTTGTATTGAATTTTTATTATATATTGGTTACACGCTCTATCAAATATAAACAAAAAAAATAGGTTGAGTATACAACAAGAGAGGAAAAAAAAAAGAGCAAATGTGTAAAAAAAAAAAAAAAAAAATGAAGAAAAAAATGAAGAAGAAAAAAAGATATCAAATAACAAGATAGTCAAATATCGTTTACAATGTTTGTTTTCTAAAGAAATATATACACATTTACACAATACAGTATACAACATCTGAACATTTAATATTAAATTTTGGCCCGATTTTTTTTAAATGTGTAAAGTAAAATGACCTACATCAATGTCAAGACAAAGATTTGAATATAATTATATAATATATACTGTATATATACACGGAGAAAAATAAAATGTTAAATCAACATATTTTGACTAATAAAAAAAAAAACTATTTTGAGGCCGACTATAAGCAATTACGGTCACATCCGCTTCCGTTTCTACTTACTACGCATGCGCAAAACGTCGAAACGGAAGCGGATGTGAGCAAAATCTCTTATAGTCAGACTTAAAACACTTGTTCAAACTAAACTTCTTGAGCAATAAAAACTTTCGTTATTTCAACTGATTTCATTATTTATTTTTTGAAGGAACACGTTTAAACTTAATATCTAACTGATACAACAGCTATTTTACAGTATTATTACTTTTGTAGTTCTCTCTCTCTCTCTCTCTCTCTCTCTCTCTCTCTCTCTCTCTCTCTCTCTCTCTCTCTCTCTCTCTCTCTCTCTCTCTCCAAGCCTGTAAATAATAAATACAAAAGCAAATCACAGTACAAATTTAGTAATAAATTTCGTTTTTCCTAATGAAAAGCATTAATTATGAAATCAACTTTATCAACAAGCACTTACAAATAAATTTGAAACAGTGCAAGACTTCTAAAACGCATCATGCTTTTCCTTTGATATAGTGTATTCCTTAAATTTGCTTTTGTTTAACACGTAACTTAAATATAAAAATATGAAATGTAAAAATCAAAGCATATTTTGAATACATGTATACAGTATATTCAAACATATTTAACACTTTTTATTTGTTTATATACACTTTATAATAATATAAAAAGACAGTAAAGGCACGCCAAAGGCAACAAACCTAATAACTAAATTACACAACCATATACATACATTATGTGTGTGTGTGTGTGTGTGTGTGTTTAAGTAAACAACTATAAAAAAGTACAAAAAATAAAAGTTAGATTGTACATACTAGAAAGACGGGTAAATTAATTTGTTTTAAAGGGTCAATTTTACCGAAACTTGCTCTTGGGCAAACTCTTTCACTCTCACTCACTCTCTCTCCCTGTCTCTTTTGGTCTCACTCTTTATACATACAAAAACATCGATCTTTTGCGGTCCTTGAAACATCTACTTCACTTAAATATTCCATAAAATAATATAAAGTTGAGGAGCAAAAACGTTCATTGCTATTCTTTTGACCTGAAAAACAATTAGCTCTACACCAAACTTTGTATGTGTTATGTGTATGTGCGGTGGAGGAATTTCATCATAGTTGAGATTCTATAATGAAACTTTATATTACTACTACTATATACTGACTGTGAGTGAGAGTAATGTTTAAAATTTACACATAAAGTGCGAGATGAATTTTCTGCTTTAGGGATTTTTAATATAATATAGAGAAAAAAAAAGTGTGGAAAAAAAAAAAAGTTTACGAGTTCAAAAGGAATTTTTAAGCTAAATGTTTTAACATATTTGCTTCATAATATTGTGACTGAGATTTTAAAATTAGTTTTTTTATAGGTAAATAGTTTCCAGAGGTATAACTTTTACCTTCTAACAGGTGAATATTAAATAAATACGAAATCAATGCTCGTCTTTATACAATAATATTTAAATAATTAAATTAAAAGATCGAGGTTTAAGGCAGATAAATGTCTTACACCTAATAAGCATGACTAGAATGAAAAAAAAATAATAATAGCATTGACAATTATAACTCAAAATCGTAAAAACTAAATAAATGTAGTGTAGAACACTTGTAACGAACGAAAATAAAATATATATACATTTTATAATTGAAGGTAAAAAAAAAAAGTTAACAATTTATTATATGATCAAAATTATGTGTGCGCATGACGTCATTCTAAATGCTTTTCGATGCTCTTCTTGAGCAATGAATAACATAGGACAAACTTAGTTTTAGGCTCTTTTCTTTGGAAAATGAGCTATTTTTTTGGTTATTATTAATTTTCTCGCAAACTTGAAAAATTAATTCAACCTGTTAACAGCATCAATGCTCTCAAAAATATGGCGAAGTATTTTTAAACTGACAAAATTAGTCATTTTCTTATACTGGCCTATGTTATTTAGCTCATTTATGGTTTATGGAACCGACTTTAACATGAATGAAATCACTCGATCAATAGCCTAAAACACGCAAAAGTGTGTTTAGTGTTTTTATTTAGATTAATTTAGCATTAATATGTTTTTCTAAAGTAGCATTATGTAAGACAGCACAATTATAGATTTTTTTTTTTTTTTAGCTTTAGCTTGAAATATGAAATAAAATTTAAAAATATTAATATGCTGTGTTACGTCATTATCGCATTAAAATATCCTTCGCATGAAATCTTTCGTCACCATTTGATCAGGATCGCAGCAAGAGCTCCTTTTACTGTTGAAAATCTAATAATAATAATAATAATGTGGCAAAACTCTTGAGGTAGTGGGTGACTGACTCAGAGCGGAAATAGTCAAAAGAGTAACTTTATTTTTAAAATAATACTTTCTAAGTTATTTATATCGAACAAAACAAAACAAAAATACTATAATTTTCAAAGAAATATTTTTTGTTCCGAAAAAAGTTTTTAATAATATTTTAAATTTTAACAACCTTTCTAATTTCATTGTAAAAATTTGGCGCTAAAATTTGAATGTTCACATTTGCATGTTATATTTCAAGTAGATTAACTTAAATATTTGATCAAGTATTGTGAGTTTGACGTAACTGAAATTTTAAATAATATTAAATCTTCAGGTTAATTTTGTATTTAGCGACATGACAGTTTGAGAGATAGCCTGCCAATTACTCCCTTATTTTCAAATATCATTACCTAGGCTTTACTTTATTATTCCTTCCATTATGACAAACCTTTAAGAACTACTACGATGACAGACCTATATTGTGTTTACAGTACGGAACATATATTATGCAAGAATAATTATTATTAATAAAATTAATATTTAAAAATTCGAAAAAAATAAATAATATTATGCTTATTTATAGCATAAATTTAAATATAATTAATTATATGTAACAATATTCTAGTTTCAAATTTTTCTATTTATTATTACACCAAATGCACAATTGATATTGATTACAAAAATATTTATACTGGAATATAATATATTTTATAATAATAGTTTTGGGAATCATAATATCATAATTATACTGGATATCTATATAAAGACAATTATTTTTCTTAATAAAAGAACGTTATAAAATATCAAAAATTAAGAGAAAATTAATTAATAATTTATACCATGAATACTATGATATTAAAACTCCCATATATTGGGATTATAAATGTCACGTTCTATATAAGATCATTTTATTTTCAGTACTCAAAAGGTCAATAAGTGATAAAAATTTAATAAAATATGATCCTTAAAAAAATATATATATAAAAATATAATTTTTATTTTTACATATTAAATATAAAAGTAAAAGAACTATACATACACGTGTATGATGAAATAAAATGATGTAATCTTATATCTAGATTACGTTTTATTAATGATAATGATGTAGCTTGTGTACATTTTATCTTCTTTTTTATTTATTATTTTTTAAACTTTATTAAGGGATTAGGGACCGACGTCGGCCATTAGACTCAAACTTTTCTCGTCAAAAAAATCTAAAATTTTGCACAATGATACTTCAGCTTGAGACAATTTCAAATATATAAAAATTTTGAGTGGTCACCGTGCAAATTAATTGTATATGATTTTTTGGAATTTTAAGCCCATAAGGCTCAATGTTAATTTTAATAATTATTTTTAATTATTTTCTTTTTTTCGGGAAGGTCAAACATCATGAAATTTGTATCACAGCTAAGTGTGACCCTTAGCTACACAATGACACCAAATTTAGACCTAAAACACTTTTAGCTTTTAAAATATAAGGTTGGTACCCTACTCCCTTAAGAAATATTTTTATCTATTATATTTTTTTTTTATAATTATAATTTAAATTTATTGCATATAGCAATTTAATTTTTTAATTATTTTAATTTGTATAACAAACGCTATATATTTAATAAATTTATTTTATTATTGTTATTAAAAAAAAAATTATTTTTTATAATAATAATTTATATATTAAATCTAAAACACTATATGTTTACATTAGAAGTAAATAATACTCAGCTCATGTCTATAAAGCTACTCTAACAGAAAATACATTTTAGTAATAAACTCAATTAAACTCTTATTGAATTGAAATATTTAATATTAAGCAAGGAAATAATGTTTAAAAATGCATAGTTCAGAAATACACAAAATGACAGGGACTTTTTACTTAAACTTATCAATAAAATTATATGTTATATTTAAGTGTAAAGATAGTATAGTAAACATAAACTCGCAAGATGGAAGTGACTTCAGGTGAATCAGGGTTGGACTGGCTCGAAAAGGCCCACTCAGGAAGAGACCAGAGAGGGCCCACTGGGGGGGTCTGGGGGGGCGTAGCCCCCCCAGCAAAAGGGGGGTCCGGGGGGCGAAGCCCCCCGGAAAATTTCAAGACACGCCCCTTTTTTGAGGAAAAAATCACTTAAAAAGGGTGCTTTTATTAAATCTTTGTTTTGCAAAAAAAAATAAAAAATAAATTTTTCAGTTTTTTCAGTAAAGAAATAAGTTAAACAATGAAAGAGTAAAAAACAAACAACAAATATATAAGAACGAAATACTATCTATTAATTTAGTGAATGTCATATATTTTACTTAAATTTACATAAAATTGTAACGTACTATTTTATTTTATTAATCAACATAAATTCAAATGTGTGCAACTTTTATTTTTGAAATAATTACAGTATCACATGCAAAACTTATAGCAAAGATATTTTATGATACTTTGGAATTTGTTTGGATCCATGCAGCCAGGGTCGGACTGGTCATTTAAGTTGGTCAGGAATTCCTGACCGGGCCCCCCTGGGCTGGGGGCCCTTTGCTCGCTTATAAACAAAAATGAAAAAAGAAAAAAAAAAAAAAAAAAAAGGAGAAGAAGAAAGTTGAAAGGAAAAGAGTTAAAAAAAAAATAAAAATTCCATCAAATTACACACATACTTATTATTTGTTTCACATCTTAAATAAAAGCGCTCATCAATAATACGTGAATGGTGTAATTACGATTTATTATTTACTTATTTCATTGCCCAAGAACTATATATGAACTATTCTTTTATCTCAACACCTTCACAAACCTAGGTTAATTTATTTTCCAGTATTCAGCCTTTAAGATTTCTTCTTCTTCTTCTTCTTCTTCTTCTTCTTCTTCTTCTTCTTCTTCTTCTTCTTCTTCTTCTTCTTCTTCTTCTTCTTCTTCTTCTTCTTCTTCTTCTTCTTCTTCTTCTTCTTCTTCTTCTTCTTCTTCTTCTTTTTTTTTTATCTACGAGTCATTACAAAGTATAATTATGCAAAATTGACTGAAATATTTAATTCATATACTAAAAAATATTAACAATCGTGTCGCAAAAAAAAAAAAATTAAAGAAAAGAAAAGAAGAGAGAGAGAGAGAGAGATTATAGTGGAATAAAAAATATTAAACTGTTACCTATTACAGAACAAAGAGGAATACCAAGAAATTTTAAGGGGTAGTTTTCATAAAAACATTATATATAAAAGAGGACACATTGTCCTA